>OZ012736.1:178139769-178557269 GCA_963859935.3 Lathyrus sativus | reverse complement strand
GCACGACCCACACTAGTCACTGGGTTAACTCTCAGGAACATGTGATCACCTTCACTGAATTCCAGCTCTTTTCTTTGATTATCATGATAACTCTTCTGCCTATCCTGAGACGCTTTCATTTTCTCACGAATCATCTGAATTATCTCAGTAGTCTGATGCACAATTTCTGGTCCCAATACTACATTCTCACTTGTCTCATACCAACACAGAGGAGTTATGCACCTCCTACCATACAAAACCTCAAAAGGTGCCATTCCGATACTAGAATGGTAACTGTTGTTGTACGTGAACTCGATCAATGGTAAATGAGTATCCCACACACCACCTTTCTCTAACACACAAGCCCTCAACAAATCCTCCAACGTCTGAATAGTCCTCTCTGACTGTCCATCAGTTTGTGGATGATAAGATGAACTCAACTTCAACTTAGTACCCAAAGGTTCCTGCAAACTCTTCCAAAATTCTGAAGTGAACCTCGGATCCCTATCCGACACAATACTCGCCGGCACACCATGAAGTTTCACAGTCACCCAAATATAAATCTCTGCCAGCTTCTCCAACGGAAAGCTTATATTAATCAGCACGAAATGTGCAGACTTCATAAGCCGATCCACAATTACCCAAATGGCATCAAATCCTCTTGCCGTGTTCGGCAATCCTGTAACAAAATCCATAGTGATACAATCCCACTTCTAAACTGGAATTTCCAACGGTTGCATAAATCCAGAGGGTCTCTGATGTTCCACATTCGATTTCTGACACGTCAAACAGGAGTAAACAAACCGAGCTATATCCTTTTTTATGCCTGACCACCAAAATATCTTCCTTAAATCATGGTACATCTTAGTAGCTCCCAGATGAATACTCAAACTACTATGATGTCCCTCACTCAGAATTGACTTCTTCAGCTCGCAATTATCCGGCACACAAATCCTGCCTTGGAATCTCAGCACACCTGCACTATCCAACTTAAAATCACTATCAGGGTCACTTCCTACTCCAGACATCAAATCCACTAGCTTCACATCTAGCTTTTGGCCTTCTCTAATCAAATCCAAGAAATTGTTGTTCACTTGCAATTTTCCCAACATCACGCAATCTGCCTTAGTCTCACAAACCATGCTCAAATCTCTGAACTACTCAATAAGTTCCATTTCTTTCACCATCAAAGCCGACACATGAATTGCTTTTCTGCTCAAAGCATCTGCTACCACATTTGCCTTTCCTAGATGATAACTCAAATTGAAATCATAATCCTTCAAGAATTCTAAACATCTTCTCTGTCTCATATTTAGCTCCTTCTGATCAATCAGATACTTCAGACTCTTATGGTCGCTGAACACCTCAAACCTTGAACCATACAAATAGTGCCTCCAGATCTTTAACACAAAAACTACCGCAACCAATTCAAGATCATGAGTATGATAATTCCTTTCATGCACCCTTAGTTTCCGCGAAGCATACGCCACCACCTTACCATTCTGCATAAGAACTCCGCCTAATCCCATCTTAGACGCATCACAGTACACCACAAACGGTTCGCTCGGAGTCGGCAACACTAACACTGGTGCCATAGTCAATCTCTTCTTCAATTCTACAAAGCTCTCTTTACAAGCAGCATCCCACATAAAAACTTGGTTCTTTCTCGTCAACTAAGTCAAAGGCAACGCCAAAGTAGAAAAACCTTCGATAAACCTTCGATAGTACCCTGCCAAACCCAAAAAGCTTCTAACTTCCGTTGCTGACTTCGGCGGTTCCCACTGCAACACTGCACTCACCTTGGATGGATCTACCGATATACCATCACCAGATATTACATGGCCCAAGAAACTCACCATCTTCAACCAGAACTCACACTTAGACAGTTTCGCAAACAACTTATTATCCTTTAGTACCTTCAAAGCAATTCTCAAATGCCATGCATGCTCTTCCTCAGACTTAGAATAAATCAGTATATCATTAATGAACACAACAATAAACTGATCCAAATAAGAATGGAAGATTCGGTTCATATACTCCATGAACACTCCCGGCGCATTAGACACTCCAAAAGGTATTACCGCATATTCGTAATGTCCATATCGAGTTCTAAATGCAGTCTTCTGAATATCACCTTCTTTCACTCTGATTTGATGGTAACTCGACCTCAAATCAATCTTACTAAACACCCAAGCTCCCACCAACTGATCCATCAAATCATCAATCCTTGGAAGAGGATATTTGTTCTTAATGGTCACTTTATTCAACTGGCGGTAATCGATGCACAGATGCATACTACCATCCTTCTTCTTCACCAACAACACTGGAGCTCCCCACTGCGACACGCTCGGCCTGATAAACTTTCTATCCAATAACTCTCCAATCTGAGACTTTAATTCAGCCAATTCCACTGCCGACATCCTGTACGGCGCCATAGAGATAGGCCTCGTACCAAGTACAAGATCAATGCTAAACTAAACTTCTCTCTTCGGAGGTAACTCCGTAATATCGTCAGGGAACACTACAGGAAATTCATTCACCACCGCTAACTCCTTCAGTGACGCTTTGCTATCAACAGATAATGATGCAAATAAATCAAACATTTTAGCTTCGTCCTCCAACAAGATCCTCAATTCCTTACTAGACAAGGAATCCGCCAATGCTTCTTCCTCCAGCGTAAGAAACAACAACACCTTCCGAAAGTAATGATGTAGACTCGGTTGAACTCCAACCAGTTTATACCTAGAATAACATCCAACTTACCAAGGGGCAAGCAAATCATATCCACTCCAAAATCTCTACAAAAAATAGTCAGTGGACACTTCAAACATACCAAAGAAGTAGTCACTGAACCAACAATGGGAGTTTCAATAGTCATCCTCCGCTCAAGAGTAATCGGCACCAAACTTAACCTCTTCACACAATCAACAGAGATAAACGAGTGGGTTGCACCCGTATCAATAATAGTAGACAAGGGAACATTATTGATGAAACAAGTACCTTGGATAGAACGCTCCTCACTGGCAGCTTGAGTTCCCACCACCGCAAACACTTTACCACTAGTCTGAGACACCTGAGACGGCTTCGGCTTCTCACAATGCATACTGATATGACCCTTCTTACCATAGTTATAACAGGTAGGTATAGCGACCCGACAATCAGCTACCACATGGCCTGGCTTACCACACTTGAAACACTTCTTCACCTCATGAGGACAATCATTGGCACGATGACCTGCACCGCCGCACTGGAAACACTTCTCACTAGCAGACGCTCTCCCTTCTCTGGGATTCTTATCAACAGCAGCCTTAAAATTCCCCTTATCAGTAGGAACACTGTAAGGAGTACCACCAAACCTCTGCTTACCCTTACGGTCATTCGCAGCCTTGTAGTGTGCAATCCTAGCCCGGTTATCATTATCATAAATCCTGCTTCTGCTTATCAGCTCAGGATAATCCCTTATCTTGTAACAAGCGATCCCCATCTTAACTTCTGGACGCAGCCCATTCTCAAATTTCAAACACTTGGAGGTCATCGCCCCGTCAGTATTGTAATGAGGACAATACTGCACCAACTCTACAAACTTACCAGCATACTCAGCTAAAAGTTAACTTGTACTTGCGGTTTGCATATCTTGAAAGATATGACCTCTGCTTCAATCATTTCTTTCACCTTGCCCTTGAGGATGTAGCATTCCTCAATATCATGACCAGGCGCTCCATGGTGGAAGGCACAGAAAGCATCGGTCGTGAAATAACTCTGGTGGGGTTGAGGGATAATGGGCGGAATCTCCTTCTGGACTAAACGATTTTGTAGGAGTATAGGGAATAACCGGGCATAAGGTATAGGAATACCCCGGGATCCACCAGTTTACTCATATGGTTGATTGGTAGACGAAGATGATCCCTCTTGTCGTTGGGATAAGATCAAATCTTTGACAAAGTTTGTCAAACTCTTTTTGGAATGCTTCACCTTTGCTAGCTCGTCACTGAGCTTCTGATTCTCCTGCTCTTGGGTATCCATCATATCCCTAACAGCAGCGGCGAATGCCTCTGTGTTATTCTTTAAACGAGAAACTTCTTCTTGGAGTGCTTGATTTTCTTGCTCAAGACGGTCCATCTTTTGAGTGCTAGCCCTTGTATTATACTCTCCCCTTCTGATATCAACAAAACACAGAATGAACCAAAAGACCAACGCAACGAAGTCTGATATGCAAAATGCTGATGTAAGTGCAAAAAATGCAACTGGTTTTACAAAACTCAGAAGATTGACTAGGTCAAAACCCTCATTTCATTAATCGTCGGGAAAAGTTACAACATTTAAAAATACCAGAAAACGACTGAGCTTTACAAAACCAGTTGCGACATGATATGTTTATGGTGATATGGTAGGATGATGCACACATAACACAAAGGCAAGTATTCACAAATACATGCACACACAAAGACCTCCTAGGCTCAAGATCCAAGCCAGGAGTCAAAGGTCTATCCATCCCCAAGGATTTTGTACTATCAGTTATTTGTACCTGCCGAACGGGTTCTAACAAAGTTCCCAGGGTCAACAACCCATCTTTCGGATATTATCAATTTCCCAAATCACTCGGTAATCGATAACATTCTCAAGAGAGTCTCGCCCGAGTGTAGCATCGCGTATCAACTACTTTGGAAATACTTCCTTATAGCCATCACACTACATCCTAATAAGGCCAAAGTGGGGTAAAAATGTAATCTAAAAGACCACAGTGTCACGGGCTCCTAGGTTGAAAGTAGTATTGTTTTCATGAATACTCATTTAACGAAACAAACTCTCAAAAAGGGCCTCCACTGAGCGGTGGTTTCTCAAGTTAGCTTGGTCGGGAATCAACTCCCTATAAGCTTTCTTGAATATACCACCATCCTATCATAATTGCACTCAAGTCCAAGTATAGGACCGTCTCACCATTAAAAGTACCCAATATCCACCATACAAACAAATATATTGACAAATATACATGTTAGGAAAATATTCACAAATATAGCATACAATCAAACAAAATAGGCTAAACCCTCAAGTTTAAGCGTCCCCAGTGAAGTCGCCATTTCTGTTGCGGTGAGAATCGCGATACCAAGCTATTGATTAACTTGAATCTTAATTCTTAAATTCACAACCGGACTTTAATTTATCCAAAGGAAAGGTTAAAGAAAGAAAAACCCTTTGCACGATGTAGCAACAACGCTAAGAGATTTGGGGATCAAGGGTTGGTTGTGCCTAGGGTAGGTATTTCACATCCTAAACATCTGTAGTACTCTACAGGAACCTTTTGTTTGTTTGTATGCTAAATTTTCTAAATGTTTACTATGGATTGGGATTGGGTAAAAGGTGTAGGTTAAGACCTAAAGATAGTTTCTAAGTTTGCTCACAAAGACATTGCGTCCTCTGCTTACGTATCCTTACTAGGATAGAATCAGAGCAATCATAGTTCACCTCACTAGGGATAAAGAACACTTGATTATGATCAAGGTTCAAGGGGGAACAAACATTACAATGCTTGTGTAGAGTTTAAGAAAACTCTCTAGATCTACATTGAACGCTCAAGAAAGGGGAGTAAATAATCATCTCCATGATTCTTACATAGAGTTAACCAAACTCTACCTATCTCTACATTGTAAGACCAATTGATTCTATCCAGACCAAAAGGAGGAAGAAGGGGGAAGGTTGCCCGTCAAGATATCGCATCTTGTGCCTATGTATTCTCATTATCCAATAAGAAATCAGAGCGGTCGTAGTTCGGGCACGAACTACAGAATAAGGATCAATTGGTTTTTTCCAGACCAAAAGAGGGAGAAGGTTCTATCCAGACCTATGAGTTTAAATCCTATTGGTTCTATCCAGACCAAAAGGGGGAAGGTTCTATCCAGACCTATGAGTTTAAATCCTATTGGTTATATCCAGGCCAAAAGGGGGGAAGGTTCTATCCAGATCTATGATGTAAATGAGCTATCTATGACCCAAGGGTCAATAGAGAGACTTTCCTTTGGAAGGGAAAAGAGGAGGCAACTGGGATGAGAACTAAAGTGTTCCATCACTTTGGGGAAATAAACTTAACAAAGCATAAGCATTCATACATGATAAATATAAGTGATATGGTTAAACCAAGAGCAAGCAAGCATATTACAATAAGCAAGTTTTTGAATCAGGATGAATGGTTACAACCAAAGCAAGCATTTAAGATATTACAATATCAGGCAATGATTTCAATCACGACAAATGGTCACAAACAAAGCAAGCATCAAGATATTACAGTATCAAGAAAGGGCGAAGTTCTTACAAGACTTAATGAAAGGTGAAAACCAAAGCATATCTTAACGAAGAATGGGGTACATCTTAATAACTATGGAAGGGGATCTTAACAAAGATGCATCTTAACAAAGATGAGGTTTAATAGGGCTTACAGGAGGACGTGTATACTTACAAGCATCATGCCTACACATCAGGATATCACAATATCAATAATTTTAAACAATATAGATGGTCACAACCAAAAACATGCAAGCATATTACAATAGGCAAGGATGAGTTCTTACAAGACTAAATGAAAGGTAAAGACCAAAGCATATCTTGACAAAGATGAAGGTAACAACCAATGCAAACAAGTTATAACTTCATGGGGACTTTAAATGAAACAAACATGATGCTCACAAACAAAAATAATTAAAATCACATATACAAAGGAGTTGACAAACACCAAGCTCACATCAAGTGCAAAATTAAACTCAAAAGAATCAACAATTTTGAAATGTAAAGGAGGGTAAAAACCCTAACAAAGAAACATGACAATTTTCAATGCAAAATGAAAAAAAACTAGGATATTAAAAATACCATGTGAAACTATGCAAAAATACAAGACCAATGCAAAACGAATCATTCACAAATGATAAAAAATGAGGAAGTTATGTTATTTGGAAATTTCAAAGAAAAACAAGCATTTTAATCATTAAAAAAGAGAATGTGCGCTTGGTGGGTGTTGAATCCACCACCTTTGGATTGCCAGCTCAAAACTTGGCTAAATCAACTAGAGGCGCGCGCGTGCAAGTTTATGGACAAGATGAATAAAATATGATGATATGATGGAAATCTGAAAATAACCAAAAGAGTTGTCCCACCAAGGTTCGAACTTAGGATGGCTAGGAAATTGAGGCGCAGGCATAACCACTGGGGTGGCGATACATCCGTGTATTATGCCACCCCTAAAAGTACATAACCCTCAAAGGCATAATATTCTAGGCAAAAATCAAAGAGTATAACAAGCAAGTCCAAACGAATTGATCTCAAACTTGATCAAATCTCAACCAATTTTGACAAAATTTGGTTCTAACTCACTTGAATTTTAACAAGGATCACAGTGGTGCTAACAGTTTTTCAACATAATGAACTCAAAATGAAATTCGATTGCAACTACAAATGAGGTTTTGAAAATGCATTTTCTTTTCCCATGACCAAAACAGATGCAAATAGGTATCAGTGAAAGCTTGCTCATGTTTAAAATGCATCACTCGTGGATTAGATCTGAATAAAGAACTTAGATTTACCATGAATCATGAAACAACTATCAAATGCAAGCTAGTGACATGGTTTTAAAAATAAGTTGGGCATATGGTCAATGTTAAAATAAAAGTCTCAACGACAACGCAATGCTTATCAATCTAAAACTGCAACTGATCATGAATTCCATAGACACCTTACAATGATTTAAAGAAAAAGAAACCGTATGGTATTATATGTTGACAAACTTCAAAACAAAATGTTGACATGATTCTTTGGTGTTTCAAGCATTGATGAATTCCAAATAACTATGTCCTTACAAAGACCTAGCCCCTAACAGCAAGATTATAACGACAGACCAATGCAGACTTACTAAAATGCTAGATTAATTCAATTATGCACTAAGTGAAAAATCACAAACCACAAACATGACTAGGAATTGAACCAACTAAATCTAGGCCTAAACAGAATTATGAAACTGACATTACAATGCCAAATCTAAAGGGAATGAAGATTTAGCAACTCATGCATTACAAGCCTAACACCAACTCCAACAGCAGACCTGAACAACAGAGTCAGCATGATAACAAAGCTTGAAAATTCAACCTGTCATGAATTTCAACAGAAACATGGTAACAACCTTTAAACCATAAAGCATACCAGTAGGGAAACTTATTGAGTCTTACCACTCTAAAACCCAACCATGTTACTTAGAACACCAACAGGCCCTTAATGATAACAACAACAAAGAGTTCCACATAAACCAACCAAACTCAAACTAAACAGTCAAACCTAACAAACTGTCTTCAAAGATCTAAACTGAACTGAGGCTCACCACAGACCTAAACCCTCATGACAAACACTCTTGGTTATGATAAATCTATGCATCCTACTAAAGGCTAGACTAATCCAAAAAACATGAACAAGATCAGGCCTCCAAAAGAGAGGCACTAAACATAACAATGTTCATAGTGCACCTCTGAAATCTAGTTGACCTCACCAACAGCAAAAACTCCACCAGAACTAAGGTAACAACCTTTAAACCAAAACCAAAACAACCCTCAATGATCTGAACAGTAACAAACTTAAATCCTCAAGACAGCCCTAATACATTGCTTTAAAGACAAACACTACTTCAAATAAACAACATCTAGCATGAGATCCAAGTTCTAACAGCAAACAAATCATGAGTTGACAAACTCAGATTTCAAAACAGTTTTGGTGGTTGATGAATATAAAATCCACGTAACAATGTCAAGCCCAAATTGACCATGCATTTTAACAACATACTTTCATAAAAGTAACAACATACACACCTTATCTTAATGACAACCTAACATCAAATGCACATGGTAATGGCCAAGTCAAACCTCACACAAATTTTGACAGCAAAACAAGGTAGTTGTCATCAACAAGCCTCAACAGACCCATGAATCATCCCAATAACCTTTATGAAGTCCAACAGAACTGTACAGCTTACAAGCATACTCAAAACATGTTAAAGACCAAGTTCAAGCACAAAAATGATTCAAAAGTGTACTAGTACTAAAAATGCCCTATGAGTTGAAAAATGCACATTAGTTTGAAAAGGGCCAACACAGAAATGTAGCAGAACCCAAAACCAAACCAGTTTCAAATGATATCAACACCACATGAACCACACATATAAGGGCCTTTAAATCAAAATGCTAACAAACAGATTCATGATTCAAAAATGTTGTTGCAACAGAAACAAACCAACAATATTCACAAACTGAACCAAATCCCAAACACCATCAGACTTTCAAAGCAAGTGCAAGCAAACCACATATGTTCATACATGACATAAGGCAATGTTTAGGAGAGTCTCTAAGAAAAAGCACATAGCATCACAAAAATGTATAATAACAAGGAGGATATTAAGCATATTGATGAGTAACAAGACTAAACCTGGCAGATTCACACATGGACTGTTTTTGCCTTTAAACACATTCCAAGCAAAGTAAATTAAACATGTTCGTGACAGTTAAAACCTCGGATAGTGACTACTAACCTCTTATAGAACTCCAAGCAAGCTAATATAGAAGGGAAAACCTTGAAGCCTCCAAATAAGATCCAATCCAATGCCTTGGTGAAAATGCAGCCTTTCTTGCACTTGAAGTAAACAAGTGAATCTTTTTCCAGAACCTGAAACAAGTGATGATGATGGTGTTTTAGGTTATGGATAGTTGGTACATCATAAACCTAAGGTGTTTGGAGGTTTACAATGATCAAACCAGACCTGGTATGTGATTTGGCAGATTTTGTATGTGAAGTCAAACTTTGCTTGGTTGAAAGTTGACTTTTGGGAAAATGAGGGTTTTGACTAGTTTAAGAGTTTGAACACCTCCTACACGTCATTTGTGGATTGTGTGGATGGTTTGTGATGATTTTGAGTGGGTGAAAATGGTTTTGGAAGCCTTTGTGCTCAAGTCAGATTTTTAGGTATTTTTGGAATGGTTTTCTTCACTTGTAAGAAAATGCAAGGTAGTATGAGGGAAATGGTTTTCTCTTGGATTTTAGAGTGCTCTGGTGTGAGAAGTAACATAGAGGGAGCCTCTATTTATAGGAAAAATGAAGGGTGAGGACAGATTTGTATTTTGGCTTTTGGAGGGAGATTTTGGAAGAAATATATCCAAGATTGTATGGCAGCTAAGCACATCATTCCCTTGGCTCAATGCGGGAAAAACTTAAGTGAAATGAGGGACATGAAGTGATTGAAGAGAGCATAGAGGGTAGGGAAGCAGCTGCTGCAAATTTCATGGAAAGTTTCTCTTTCCTCTTTGATTTCTTCGAATATAATATTGCAACCTTCCTTGCAACTTGCCATACCTTTCAAATTCTTCACTTCTTCTGCATTTTCATTCATCATACTCTCTAAATATCAGATACAAACATGATCTAAGGGATGAGAATAGCTCAAGTGATCAAAAGGTGAGTTTGTGAAAAAGTGAAAATGTTGGACTCAAGTGTTGAAACCTCATCTTGTTGGATCCATAACTCTCAACTCATAAGGGTTATGGAGGAGTTCTAGTACATTTTGGAAAGCCCTCATGTAGTTCTAAAACTTTCATGTTTTCATGATCTTCAGATTCCCAATGGAACTAGGTCAAAGAACCACTCAAAGTTGCTAAAAAACATGCCTAAAAAGGCCAAAAACTTAGAATTTTTCTGTTATTTTTCCCTTTTGTAATGAATTTGGTCATAACTCCAAATCTATGCATTTTATGCTCATGGAACAATGTGGGACTTTTGTAGGACTTGTCAAGAGATTTCCAATTAGCTTTGAACCAACTCAATTGGATATGTGGTTAGGGAGTTATGGTCTTGCCCCTTTCAAAACCCTAATTTCTCGATTTTTCGATTAGTCGTCAATCCTTGATCCAATGGTCATGAAACTTCATGGGCAGGTGTAATATGTTACTAGGAACATTTTTGCTTCATACTTTGAGGTCAAATTCCTTATGATTGAACAGTTGACTTTTCGGTGAACCGAACGATCGATCGATGACTATCGAGTCGACTGTTGATGTTCTGGGTCTTTTGAGGCCTTGAAACTTCTTGAGTAGACTTCACTAAGCCATATGAACTTCATGGACCATGATTCCACCATTGTAACACCTTTTAAATCAAAATTCAAACTACAGTTGACTTTTCCTGATCGAAAACCCTAATCGGGTATCCTGAACTGCACTGTTCTTAATCCTTGGGTGCCAACCTCAAATTGGATTCATACTTGATCCAATGGAGTATATTTTATGATGTGGAGACTTATTTCATGGAGAATCCATCCAATACGTTGACTGATTAAACCGTCGAAACCTCAATTCTCGGCTGTACGGAACCCTAATTCACCTGTATCTTAACAAAGACCAACTTGAAATAGGTTAAGGTTAGATAATCAAATTCATATGATCCTAAAATGATGATGAGGATCTAAAGGGTCAAAATTTGGGGTGCAACAGTTGCCCCTATTTAAATATTTTCACTAGATGGTAATGAGAGATGACAATCCTCATAGAATCGTAGTGAAAGGTATTTAAATATAGCAAACCGGAAATTTTGTGCCTTAGATCCGATGGTGTGGAAAAGGACAAATGCGAATATGCCATGAATATAAATGATGATTTATGATGTTTGAATTCAAGACAGATGCAGACACACGAGCAAAAATTAAAAGAACGGCAAAACGAAGAGTAACCACTCACGGGGGATCCAACACACTGGGGAAAGATCCAAGGCAAAACAAGCAAAATAGTTCAATCATGACTAAAGATGTTGTTCAAGGGAAATCTTTCACACAAGGGACACAAATTCCACCGGGGAAGACAAATCTTCACTGGGGAAAGGAAACACACACTCCGCTGGGGAAGAAGGCAATTCTCCACCGGGGAAACGAAAGATCAGAGACACAAACCTCACTGGTGATAACCAAATGAGGAATTTCCTATAATGAAGAGTTCAAACGGGATCTTCAAGAAAAGAAAAGAAACAAGACCAGATGCACTGGGGATGCTAGTATCCACTAGATCTCCGAGACTCGAATGGGACGGCAACAACTTCGCTGGGAATATTGGTGACGACCAGAACAACAAACAGTTTCTAGTGGTGCTTGTTTCTACTAGACTTACTGGGGGTGATGGTGATGACCAAACCAAAATTACAAATAATCGGGAATTCCGAACATCACTGGTAAAATACAGAACTTCGGCTGGGGAAATTGGTAACAACCTACTCACGTTATTAATAACAAATTATCTTTCAAGCAATGCCTATAATCACTGGTCTTGGAAGGGACTGGTGATGACCAAATCAGGGTATACCAATAACAATTGGGTCAAGATAATGCTAGCAATTACTAGACTTAACTGGGGAGATTGGTAACGACCGAGTCAAAGGAGACCAATAACCACTGGTTCTGACAATGCTAGTAACCAGCAGATTTTTTTTTCAAATGATGCTAGTGACTACTAGACTTAGGAAAATTGGTAATAACCGAATCAAAAAGGTACCAATTACAATTGGATTTAAAGGTACTACTAGTAACTGCTAGATTCAGAAAGATTGGTAATAACCAAATCAAGAAGGTTCCAATAACGACTGGTTCCAGGCGATGCCAATAATTATTGGACTTTTAGGAAATTTGGTAACAACCATCTCAAATACCAATGACCATTGGTTTTAAGAAGCAATACTAGTAACCACTAGCTTCTAGCAAAGATTGGTAATAACCGGATCAAAGGGACTCCAATGTTGATTGGTTTTTTTCATGACAGAGCCAGTGACTACTGAGTTTGAAAGATTGTTGGTGACGACCAAATTGAGGTACCAAATAACAATTGGTTTTAGGCAATACCAGTAACCACTGGGCTCTTTAAATGATTTGGTGACGACCAGCTCTTCAAACAGGAGGTACAGATATATCCCTCAAAACCTTAGGAACAAAAGTCAAATATCCTCAAAGCATTAGGATACATCAAAGATTTCATGCAAATGAAACATTCGAGTCCCTTGAAATTCCTGAACTCGGAATCCAAAGTATACATCTTCAAAGGTACAAAACCTGAGCTTGGGATGGAAACAAACACTTCCACAGGTAAACAACCTGATCTTGGAGGCAAACATATCCAAAGGTACTAAACCTGAGCTTGGGGGCGAACATATCCAAAGGTACGAAACCTGAGCTTGGAGGCGAACATATCCAAAGGTACTAAACCTGAGCTTGGAAACAAACAAAGCGTAACTTCACTTGGCATGATACACAATCGAATCGTCAGTACCACCAAATTAACTATACCAGTATCCACTGGATTTTTCAAACAATGCTGGTCACGACCATGTCTCAACGTCCTTTAAGATAAGCTTCTCAAATGAGACTGCCACTTATCTGAAAAGATAACGATGATAAGCTTCTTATGGGAGACTGCCACTTATTGTTGAAGATGAATAAGCTTCTCGCCAGAGATTGCCACTTATGGGTAAGCTTCTCTACAGAGACCACCACTTATTTGCAGATGAATAAGCTTCTCTATAGAGATTTCCACTTATGGATAAGCTTCTCTATAGAGACTTCCACTTATGGATAAGCTTCTCTACAGAGACTGCCACTTATAGATAAGCTTCTCTACAGAGACTGCCACTTATTGATAAGCTTCTCTACAGAGACTGCCACTTATTGTTGAAGATGAATAAGCTTCTCTACATTGACTGTTGTCGCTTCCGCGAAAATAAGGTGCCGGCAGAACAGAAGAGTCGCCACCTTTCGTTATTTATCCCTCGGAGCGGGAAAGGAAACGATCGGAAAAACATGACGAAAAAGGGTAAGACAAGGTCATCGCAACCGTTGTCTGGGTTCGGGAGTCGGTTACGCAAGGGGAAGGTATTAGCACCCCTCACGTCCGTCGTACTCGACGGGATCCACGCTTGTTGTATTTACTGGATGGGTTGGTTTTATCTATCTACCTATCAAGGCTGGCTTAAAAAGAAAAGAAAAATGACTCGGCAAAGCGTCGCGCTTTATGCCTACGTATTCTCATCAGAGAATGAGAAATCAGAGTCAACGTAGTTCGACCTACTACGGGATATGGGGAAGGTAGCTCGCCAATACGTCAGTATTGTGCCTAAGTACTCTCAACAGATATGAGAGATCAGAGCTTACGTAGTTCGGGCTACTACGCGTTATGGGGATTCAGATTCATCTATTTTATCGAGTAGGTTTAAACAACAGTTCCAGCAGTTAGGGACAAAGCCTGTTTGCGTTGGTGTTGAAGTTTAACGACACTCTTTTCTTCAGAAAAGCTTTCCTTTGAATTACGGGCCCACGGGGCAAAAAGGTTTGAAGTTTGTTTTCTGTCTTTTACGAAAGAAGTGTTTTTTATTGTGTTTGCAATTTCAATCGCACTAGAGACTATGACCTAAGAGTGAATGCGTCGCATGTCACCCAAAGGGTGCCATACTAAACATCCAGACTGTTGAAAAGAAACTCTCCAACAATCCTTTCTCAGATAGCTTAAGGCTCGTGACGTACGAAAGAAATCATTCATGATTACCGTATCTTAAGCTGTTTTGAGATGAGAAGAGAGAACAGGCTCGACTATGGGGAGACTATCAAGTCCTACTGTTGTCATGCCAAGGATTCATCCTATGGTTGAGGTTTTAAACAGGGAACTCCTAGAAGTTATCATGCATAGGTTTCAACCTAAAGTTCTATCATCACTTCCTTATCAAAGGAAATGAGAGTCCTAAGGGATCATGTCAATGATACACAGAAACAGACAAAGCATCAACTTAAACAGTAAACTGTAAACAGTAAAATGCATGCAATGCAAGTGAGGGAGGAAATGTGTGTGGGGCAGCAGCCTCCACAAGCTCATCTCAACCTCAATCCAGATATGAATAACTGCAATCATACAGCATAAACAACATGCTATCAAGCAGAATATAATAACAACTGTAATCATACAGAAGAAATAAAACATACTATCAAGCAAAACAAACCACATGGGCAAGGGAGCAGGGCTCTACCGAATACCCGCAAGCAAAGCCATACAGTAACAATACAAGCAGAGGGAGCAACTCAACCTCTAGTGCACTCATGCTCCTAGCTTAAATCTAGTCTAGATATGGACCTATTCTAATGCATCAAGCAAGTCAAACAAGGCACATCAATACAGAGAAAAACAGACAAGAAAGCAGATTAACCCCTCTCTCAACTCCAAGCTTCAGCTCTTCTAACAGCAACTCAGTCTTCAAACCTCCATCACTCTTGACAAATATCAATTTGCTTTTCCAGGTTTCAACCCTTCAACATAAGTTTCAACTTATTCTCTCTTCTCTAAGCTTCAGCTCCTTAATCAATTCCACCTTCAGGCTTCACTCTTAACCACAAGTATCAACTTGATTCCTTCAATCTTTAAACTTCAAAGTAAGTATCAACTTATCCTTTGTTCCTCAAGCCTCAGCTCTACACTCAATCTCAATTGAATCCTCTTCATAAGTATCAACTTAGTCTTCAAGCTCTCAAGCTCTCTTTGCTTTACCAGTCTCAATTTGGTCTTCTCTCTACAAGCTTCAGCTTCTCAGAGCAGCCATCAATCATCTGGAAATGCCAACTTCATCCTTCAATCTTTAAGCCTCAGCTCTTCATTCAGTCTTTACTGGATCTTCATGGGGTCTTCATTAGGTCTTCAAGTATCAACTTTCTCTCCTTGCTCTTCAAGCCTCAGCTGCAATGGCAATGCTCAAGGAATCATCCTCTTCCACACTCTTCAGTGAAGTCCTTATCTTCAAACTCAAGTTCCTCAACTCTCAAGATACTCAAACCAGGAGAAATCATTTAACTGGATAAGCTGGGGTGTTAAACTGCTTATTGACCACCAAAGGTGACCTATAAGGGTTTAACATCAAAGGAATGGTTCCCTCAAAGGTTCTACTTCCTAGGTACCATCACTTATCCCTCCAAAGGAGGGAGGTGAATACCATGGGAGGACCTTGAATCATGGGGAAGAATGGAGGTGAAAGATACCATCCATGTTTAAGAAATAAATTAGCTAGGTCTAAGCTCTACTTAATTCCTAACCTTAAAACAACAACAAAACAAACAAGTCTTCAAACTCTCAAGCTCCTCTTCAATCCTCAAGTCTTCTACTATGCTCCTCCATGCTCCTCAAAGCAAGACCAAGCCCACCAAGCCAAGCAAAAACCCACAAAGCAAGGCAAAACAAAATACAAGCCCACAAGGGCAACACAAACAACAATCAACTACAAAAATCATTTAAAAATAGTATACTATTATATTAAAATCTAATATAATTTCTAGGGGATCCTATATACCTACTGTTGCACCCCAAAATTTGACCGACATTTATTTATCCATCAATTGTTTGAAGGTTGATACCTTTGTCAGGAAGCTCAAGAGATCCTCAGAGGAATTGGTTGAAACCAAGGTTGTGTGACTCATAGCTTGAGAGTTATGGGAGCTCCTCAGATGATTCTAAGACTTTGAGAATGGACTTGAAGCTTTTAGAAAGCTTATGAGATGTCTTGAAAGCCATCATGAAGCCTAGAGAGGTCATTATACAAGAATTCAGAAGATTCAACCATGAATGGTAGAATTAGGGTTTGATTGGGTCAACCCTAGGTCAACTGATGATTTGGAGAGGGTTGAGACCTAATACAAGAGCCATGTGATCATGTAATTATTTATTGAAGTGTTATAAGGATGATTCCTAGACCAACTCATCGTGATTTAGGAGTTTGAGAAGTTTCAAGCTAGGGTTTCTAAGGATTAACAGTGTAAAATCCCCTAGTTTGATCCCTATCTTCCAGGCAGTTTTGGCTCAAGATGTGATTGTCATCTCATCTTCCCCATAACATGAATGTTGTAGAGCTTGTTCTTAGCTTTGATTTGAGTGGTAGAAGTCCTTGATAGGATTTGCAGAGCTCAAGTTATGGTTTTGACAAATTACAGGTCATCTGAGGTATGTGAATCTGGGTCCTTGAAAGTCACCCAACATGCAGACAACTTTTGCCCTAGTAGGATGATTCCTATGATTTCTTGGTCAACATTAATGTTGAAGAGAATCTTCTTAGCTTTCTAGAGAGTACTAGAAGTCCTTTATAGGATTTGTAGAACTCAACCTATGGCTTTGACAAGCCAAGGGCATTTTGGTCATTTGGAAGTTATAGGTCATTTCAAGCTTATGGCCATATCTCCTACTTCCAAGCTTCAAATGGAAAAATCTTCAACATCAAACTTACTTAGAATGATGTTTTAAGGCTAGTAGGGTGGTCATGAGATGTTGGAAAGGCTCATATCAAAAAGTGATAAAAATGGCCTAAAAATGAGGCATAAGTTAATTCAAGTGAAATGGAAAATCATAAATCCCAAGTTCTAAATCCAAACCATGTCATATGATAGGTCATTTTGACTCCAAATGACATTTTAAGAACAATGGTTCAGCCACAATTTTGATTTGAGGCTTGCATCATGGGGTTGCTTTGTAATTTGGTTGCTTGCATAATGGGGTACCAAACCAAAACAAAGAAAAGCTTAATAAACAAGGTGTTTAAGCATTGTATCTTGTCCAAAATATCATATGAGGATAAAATCAAGTTAGTTACCCAAGTTACAAGGGTTTTGTCATGATATATCATGTGGTGAGAATGAAAATGCAAAATATCATGGCATGGAAAATTCAAGCTCTTACTAGATGGTTCTAGGAGGTTCTGGACCTTTCTAAACCAGTCTATATATTGCATACAACTTCCATTGGTGAAAGGTTGGTGATAGTTGATGTTAATTGTGGTAGAGAATAGTGATTGAAATCCATTTTCTCCATTTGCAAATCACATTGAATCTTCATTTTTCTCTTCATTACCATTCCATTTTTCTCCACAAATCTTCACTACAAACATTGCTGAGTGTGTTCATGCTAGAGTGAGGACCCATTGATGAAGAATTGAAAGCTTTCCCATTGAATTTGCAAGAAGGCAAAAGGCATTAGATCTTGAGATACAAGCCATTTCCATCAAATCTTGTGCAAGCAGAGGAGTATTCATCACCTAAGGATTGTTCTTGAGGATCTACAAGGCTTGATTTGGAGAATTTCAGCACCTACCATATCCAAGAGCAAGGTATGCAAAATTGTTCCTACATCTTACTTTAGGCATGGCTAGGATGAATTGTTAGTGTGAAACCATTATAGACAATTAGTTGGTTCATTTTAATGAGTTTGGGACTGATTGGAGAAGATTCATCAATGGTGGTCAATTCTTGATGGAGTTAGAACATGCTGTTTAAGGGATGATAATGCACGATTTTTGGCCAGTTTTAATCAGCATAACATACATATCATTTCTATATAAAGAATGTTGAGTTTGGTGAAGGTCGAAAACTGATGAAATTTTGAGTCTATGAAGTTACACCGTTCGGTTTGGATGATAGAGGTTGTTTTAATGCAAACCAAGGCCATGGTTGTGTTCTACGCGAAAAATAGAACAAGATTGGTTCTTATATCGTGGGATTTGGTGAAGAGATGAGTGAGCACGACGAGATGGAAGATTGATGCATGAAGCTTGTGTTTTAATGGCTTTTCTGAAACCCTAGGTCTCAAGGAAGGAGACGAAGTGATTGCCGTACGATCATGCGTGGAATATTTGACCAAGGAGCCATCTAACGGCTGGTATTCAAAGACGAAATGGAGGGAAATCAGCAACCAAGTGAAACGCGGCGTTTCACTTAATGTACCTGTTGGGCTTTGTGTTCATTTGTTATTCCCACCCCCATGCAGGCCCATTCCAAATTCGTACTGTGATTTGATGCTATTCACACCGCCATTTTTTCTTTTTTCTTTTCATTTTAAATTGATTTTTCTAATACAATGGGCCAGGCGCGCCTCGCTATTCTCCCCCCCATATGCTGGGCCCAAATCATAATAACTGCATTTAATTTCTATTCATACCCCACCTCATTAATTCCATATTAAATTTCCTCCAAATTTTTCCAATCTTTAAAAATTCATATTAAAATGAAAAATCCATATTTTTTAATGGGACTTTTTTTCCCCATTTTCCATTTTCTGTCAAGAAAAACATGAAATCATAAAATTGCCATTTTATTTCATTTTTATATTTTTTTGCATATTTTTACTTTTAATTGCTTTTTTTAATTCTTTTAGTTGATATGTTAACTTGTAGAATTTCTTTTAGATATCTCCCTTTAGATTTTTAATTCAATCTTTTTAGGATAATTAGATGTATGTTTTAGGTTCCCCCTAAATTAATTTCATATTTTTGTGATAATTTTTAGGGTAGTTTTAATTAGGTAATTCTAGGTAGTGTAGAATTAGTTTAAAACTTTAACATAGGTCCATAACAATTTTAGATTTAGGGTTTTGTAGGACAATTTAGTCTATGGGGAATATATGGGACCTAAGGGTAGGTAGGTAAGATCCCTTAGAAATTATATTAGGATTTAATATAATAGTATGTTATTTTTGATTGATTTTTGAATTGAATGATTGTTTGTGTTGCCTTTAGGGAATGTTTGTTTAGTTTGCTTTGCTTTGGAGTTTCCCTTTGGTTTGAGGAGCTTGGTATCTCTTTGTGAAGCATGGTTGAAGACTTGAAGATACATTGGAGGAGCTTGCAGCTTGTTCTTCTTTTCTTTGTGTTGTTTTAGGGTTAGGATTAGGAAGAGCTTAGATGTAGATAATTTCTTTCTCAAACATGGATGGTATCATTCACCTCCATTCCTCCCTATGATTCAAAGTCCTTCCATGGTATACACCTCTCTCCTTTGGAGGGATAAGTGCTATACCCAGGAGGTAGAACTTTTGAGGGAACCGGTCCCTTGATGTTGAACCCTTATAGGTCACCTTTGGTGACCAAATAAGCAGTTCAATATCCCCCAGCTTATTCAGTAAGTGATTTTTCTCTGGTTTTGATTATCTTGAGAGATGCAGAGCCTGAGCTTGAAGATGAAGACTTCATTGAAGAGGATGAATCCTTGAAGACTGCCATTCCAGCTGAAGCTTGAAGAGCATGAAGATCAAGTTGATACTTGAAGATCCCTGAAGATTAGGTGAAGCCTGAAGGTGGAGCTGATCAAGAGGCTGAAGCTTAAGGGAGAAGATGAGTTGAAACTCATGTTGTAGGGTTAAAACCTGGAAAAGCAAACTGATGTTTGTCAAGTGATTGAAGTCTGAAGACTGAGTTGCTGCTGTAGGAGCTGAGGCTTTCTTCTTTTTTTCTTTTCTGTATTGTGTGTTTTGCTTGATTTGTCTGTTGCATTAGAATAAGATTCATCTAGAATAAGTAGAATCTAGGAGCATGTTTGCATTAGAGGTTGAGTTGCTCCCTCTGCTTGTATTGTTACTGCGTGGCTTTGCTTGCGGGTATTCGGTAGAGCCCAGCTCCCTTGCCCATGTGGTTTGTTTTCCTGATGGCATTTCATTTCTTTCTGTATGATTGCGGTTTACTGTTTATTGCTTGATAGCATGTTGTTTATTTTTCAGTACGATTACTGTTATTTCATGACTGGCTTGAGGTTGAGATGAGCTTGTGGAGGCAGAAGCCCCACACACATTTCCTCCCTCACTTGCATTGCATGCATTTTACTGTTAAGCTGAAGCTTTGTCTGTTTTGGTGTATCATTGACATGATCCCTTAGGGCTCTCATTTCCTTTGATAAGGAATTGATGATAGAACTTTAGGTTGAAACCTATGCATGACAATATCTAGGAGTTCCCTGTTCAAACCTCAACCATAGGATGAATCCATGGCATGACAACAGTAGGACTTGATAGACTCCCTCCTAGTTGGGCCTATTCTCTTCTCATCTCAAAACAGTTTAAGATACAGTAATCATGAATGATTTCTTTCGTACGTTACGAGCCTTAAGCTATCTGAGAAAGGATTGTGGGAGAGTTTATTTTCCACAGTCTGGATGTTTAGTATGGTACCCTTTGGGTGACATGCGACGCATTCACTCTCAGGTCATAGTCTCTAGTGCGGTTGAAATCGCAAACACAATAAAAAACACTTCTTTCGTAAAGACAGGAAATAAACCGTAGTTTCCCGAACTACGTATGCTCTGATCTCTCATACCTGTTGAGAGTACGTAGGCACAAGATGGCGATGTCTTGGCGAGCTACCTTCCCCCATAATCCTTCGTAGGCCGAACTACGTTGACTCTGATTTCTCATTCTCTGATGAGAATACGTAGGCATAAAGTGCGTCGCTTTGCCGAGTCATTTTCTTTTCTTTTTCAGCCAGCCTTGATAGGTAGATAGATTAAAACTAACCCGTCCAAGTAAACACAACAAGCGAGGATCCCGTTGAGTACGACGGACGTGAGGGGTGCTAATACCTTCCCCTTGCGTAACCGACTCCCGAATCCAGACAATGGTTGCGATGACCTTGTCTTACCCTTTTTCGTCAGGTTTTTCCGATCGTTTCCTTTCCCGCTCTGAGGGATAAATAACGAAAGGTGGCGACTCTTCTGTCATGCCGACACCTTATTTTCGCGCGAGCGACCGCTGACGACTCTGCTGGGGATCGAACCCAGAATCTCTGGTTCTCTGGTTCCCTATGCGAGTCAATCCTAGCTCTTGTGTGTTTACCTGCTGGGTTGCGTTTATTTATCGCATTTTACTTCTCGCACTTTATTTCCCGCATTTTATTTTCAGTATAATATGATTATTTGTGCTGTTGTGGGATGGGAGTTCTGATGAGTGAGAAGCCAGACCCAGGCTTGAGTGGACCATAGACTTAGAGTGGAAATTAGTGGGCGCGTGCTTGCTTTGCAGGCACTAGTGTCTCATGAAATCCACGCTCAGACGAGGTTCATCCGGTTGGCTTCACTTTCAACCCTTTGGGTTGAGACGGTTGCTGGTTTGGTGGATTGTCGACTCTGGGGACCGATCATTAGTGATTCAGCTATGTGAGGCCGCTTCATGAGCTGGTGATGCCACACCTTCTGGGTATCGTATCACCCCTCTTGAAAGTCTGTGATGCTGATGAACGCATAAGATGCCGTACCTTGAGTCAGTTTAGGTCCATACCTGTGAGTGGGATTGGGTCTATTGCAGGAAACCTTGACCTTCAGATTACCTGGTTTTCTTGACAGTGAATCAGTTGTGTTGGTACCAGGGTTTCTCAGTTGCAGATTTGTATGTTCTTGATAGAGCAGGTTTGATCAGAGTATCGTTATCAGTGGTTTGCTCTTGATAGAGCAGATTTTTGAGTGGGGTCTGAAGATCTCATCAGCAGATGTTGTTTGTTCTTGATAGGGCAGATTTTTGATTTGGGGTCTGAAGACTTCATCAGCAGATATTTCTTGATCATACATCCGAGGTCTTTATCATCAGACTTTTGTTCTCGGCAGAGCAGAACTATGATCCTGTATATGGTCCTATCAGATGGTTGTTCTTGGCAGATCGGATCTGTGGTCTTACACCAGGGTTTTCTTCTCATCAGTGATTGTTGATACCGAATCTCCACAACAGCAGCTACCTGGATATATTATTACATGACTGCATTTTGCATTAGTTCGCATATTCATTTTGCATTCCATTAGCAGGTGTCTGTGCTGCAGGCGCATTTCGTACCCTGATTCTGGTATCCCGAGCAATACGAGATATTTTCTTCCATGAATGAATCCAGTCTTATCACTGCATTGACACTATGTTGGCACGTTGACACCAGAATTAGGGGTGATCTCCTAAACGTACAAACACCCATGGCATTAGCATAGTTCATCTTACATGACAGAAGCCGGGGCTTGTCTTCTAACCCTTGTGTTTGCAGGTTTGACTCAGAATCGAGCAACTCAGACTAATGGAGCAGGTACAAGCTGAGTTGGGGAAAATACAAAGCCAGTTGGGGCAGGTCATGAATGACATACAGGCAGTGCGCCTGGACCAGCAAGTACTCAGAGAAGAGAATCAGCAGCTGCAGAATCAGTTGAGCTTTCTCATGGGAGTGGTGAGAAGTATGTTAAAAAAGGAGAGTGGTCAAGTACCCAAGGTGGAGACCAAAGTGCTTCCTCCATTGTCGTCGGTGCCACCTGTGCTAAAGCCAAGTGGACCTCATGGATCCTCTACACAGCATGAAGCTCAAGACCTGTCTCGTCAGCCTCCGCGCCAGGCATCTCAGAATAACCCTGAAGGTCATAATCAAAAGAAGAAGCTACTAGATAGAGCTGTGGACCCAATACCTGTGAGTTTTGCCCAGCTGTTGCCACTGTTGGTTCAGAACCGTGTTCTCAAGCTTCGGACTTTGGATCCACCGGATGACGTGTCACCAGACGTTGATCTCAGCACACATTGTGATTTCCACTCAGGAGCACCGGGGCACCATGTTGAAACATGTAAGGCTTTCAAGAATAAGATTCAAGACCTTATTGACTCAAGGACAATTAGGTTTGTGCCGGGCGGCATGAGAGCATCGGGAAAGTTTATCCCGTACCCTGCAAAAGAGGTGAATGATTCCACTCCTTTGCCTGAAGCTGAGAAAGATCTTGAATATGTCCCGCGACTTTTGGTGACTGAATCGCCTCGCTCGCAGTTTCTACCTGGATCGAGTTCAAGGATGCAAGCGCCTAAACAAGGGACCGTCGCCATTCAGAAACGACGACCTCTTACTCCTTGGCGGAAAGAATACCAGCACCAGAATCGAAAGAGGCCTCGCAACCACTTGGAACGAAGGAATGCTCCTTTCCATCCAGTGCCTGTGCCGTATAGCCAGATTCTTCCACAGTTGATTCAAAAGTCTTTGGTGGAACCGAAAGCTCTCAAGCCTGTGCCAGAGCCGTACCCTCCAGGGTACAATCCCCATGCTCAGTGTGGTTACCATGGTGGATCTCCGGGGCATTCAACTGAAGATTGCAAGGCTTTTCAGGCGAAAGTGCAACAGTTGATCGACAAAGGATGCATTTCCTTTCTAGAGGGAGTTTTGGTTGTGCGTGACAACCCCTCAGCTGTATGAGCTCGCAGATTCAGAGGGTTATTTCCATAAGCCAGTGATGCAGACAGGCAGACGTCCTCAGCATTGGCAGTCCTCGGACTTTTTATCATTTGCATTTGTAGTTTCTTTTCTGTTAGTTACTACTTGCTATTAAACATTGTATGTTTCGAATGGTAATATTAATAAAGTGACTATGCATTTTTCTGAACTAATCATGTCGTTGTCACTCATTTACTGCATTGCACTGACACTTGCATTTTTCTTACTCCACTTTATCACTATGATTAGCAAAGATTAGAGGGAGGATGATGAAACTAAATACTCATAACCGATGATCGTATGCTTTCAGATAAAACCTTGCCGATGACGTACAAGGCATTGTTTCAAATCCCCTAAACACCGGAGAGATAAGGAAGAGAATCCCTTGTTAACCACTTCGAGCCGAGAAGTAGGGGTTTTCTTTCGGACTTTTTAACCCTCACATCTTAACCCGGGGCAGGGTAGTTGTCAGTTAGCTTGATCGAGCGTTCAAGTCTTATAGAGGAGTGTTGTCCTTCGAGGACCAATCGCATCGTATTCCTCCCCAGAGGTCGTACCTCATCAACCGCAATGGCTGAACCTCACCAACCAGGAGTGAGACAGTTACAACTTTTCGGAGCAATCCAGACAGCCAGTGTCGCACGACTTGTTTCAAAAAAAAAAAAAGAGAATAGGAAAGCCCGCTAAGTAAAAAAGGAAAAGCTAGAAAGCAAATACTTTGGAAAAAGTCAGGGCATCCCGCTGGACTTCAAAAGAAAAATCAAAAAGAACTCTGAAGAGTCAGTCCAGGCAAAAATTAGGGAATCAAAAGAATGGAAAAGAGAGGATATAAAAAAGAAAAATCCTCAAACAAGGACGAAGTCGTGTAGATACAGACACCGAAACAAAGAAGGAGTAACTGTCACTCCGAAACACCTTGTGAGTTCTTTAACCAGTTGTTCCCAATATTCAGCATACCTCTCGAAGAGGCGAGCGCTCGACCCAAGTTAACTGAACTTTAGGATCGGAGATCATCACGTAGAAGGGGTGGGTGCAAATCATAATTTGAGCCAAATATCCTTTGTTTCACGAACCGTGAACCCGACCACGATACAACCCTTAAAAGACCTAATTGAGGCAGGGTTTATTCTGAAAGCGCATTACGATAAGGTTGAGTAACCTGACTCCTACATGATTTGCTAATCATATCCTTGTTGTATTTTTCACTGATCGAATCAGCACTACGTTTGAACCCTTTGGTTCATTCGTCACTCACTGGCATGACAGGTAAATGAGTGACAGTACATTTTTTTCGAAATTTGCATGAACACTGCATTAAAATTACCATTCATGAATAAACAATTTTAATTGCAGGTCAGTAATTGATACGAAGGAACTCCAACAGGGAATAGTCAATCAGGACTGAATTGTAGCAGTCTGGATCAGAACGGCATGCTGTGAAACCTTGTGAATCCGGGGCATTGACTTCCTGCAAGTTTGGAATCAGTTTGTCTGAGGACGAGTCCCGGAGTATCAGTTGATTATGGGGCAGCTTATGCAAGAAGCAGTTGATCGGAAGTGAATCTTCTCGAGACCCGATCAGGGGCAGTTATTCAGAATTCTTGTGGTTTGAGGGCAAATCCCTCCAGTGTTCAATCAGAGCATGTTGAGTCGCTCATCGCTCGTTCAGGGGTAAACTACTTCAGAGATATTGAAGCCAACCATGCTGAGAGTTGATTAGTGGAGGATGAATCCTTCCGTTGTACAGATGTTGGGGCAAGCCATCTGAAGATTGTCTTGTTGCCAGTTGTTTTCTGTTCAGAATGAATTATTCCCAAAGGTCGGATTAGGGCAAGTTGAATTGCACTGGGGCAAGTTGTTCAAATGAGTTTGTTCACCCCAGCAAGAGTTGAGTGTCGGGGAATTGTGTCGTTACCCTGCCAAAACCTGAACCTTCTGAAGAAGCCTTGCTGTCATTGGATTGTTATCCTACAGCCTAACCTGTTACTCAGCTCCATGATTGGTAGTCTGTATTCCCTGTGTTGACGTTGTTGAATCAGGATTGTTTCTCAGCAGAGATGTACAGTTTGAGATTGTTTCCCCTGAGCAGTTTGAGACTGCAGCAAATTGAGACGACATTTATCCCTTATCAGAGTAGGATCAAGATTATCCTCAGCAGGGTTTGATTGATATTCCCGACAGAGTATGGCCATCCCAAGCATTGAGCGTTGATCAGCCTGATATGCTACTCTTTCCTAAGTGGGTTGAGACTGAAGCTTTCCCTGACTGGCAGATTTGGGTTTATTTCCCCAGCAGTGGGACTGATGCAATGTTGTATCCCCACAAAGTCTGAGTGTGACTCCCTTTCCCTCCGAGTCTAGGTCATTGACTCATTCCTCAAGCAGAGGTCGGCGGTGATTCCCTCATTGAGTAATCTCTAGACGGGTAGATTTTGATGTCAGCCCGAGAAGATTTATTTCTCAGCAGATTGCTTCGTACCCTATGAGGACTTAGGGTGTTCAAAAAAAGACCGTTCATGGTTGTTTTCCTCGGTGAAGTGAGATTCGAGTCCGGTGATCGATTGTTATCTTCCGCAGGTGTCAGAGGTGTTTCCTTGATAGGATCAGTACATCTCCAACAGAGTTGTACCATGAGTAGCTAAGGATTGATATCCCCAGCAATGTTGATACACAGGTATTCCTCATCAGACTTATTCATCCAGCAAGTGTTATCCAAAAGGGTCAGTCTCCGTGAGACGTGTGCAAGAGTTATCCTCAGCGTGTCAAGATTGATATCGTCAACAGGGTGTAGCCCTTTTCCCCAGCAAGAGGATATCACTTCCCCAGCAGCAGGCAGGTAGATTGATATCCCCAGCCAGGCATAGCCATGGTTGGCAGATGAAGTGTTTCCCCAAGCAGATCCTGAAGGATTGTCCAGCAAGCTGAAGTTTGTTTATCCCCGTAAGTTTGAGGACTTAATGACATGAGTGTCTTGTAGTCTGAAGGCTATGTTCCCCAGAAGGGTCGTTTCCCAGAGAGTCGTTCAGGGCATTTATCGCTTTCCCCATGCAGAGTAGCAGAGGGTGGTGTGTTGTTCAGCCTGATGTGCTGTGTTTCCTGGAGGAGCCCGTCGTCCCAAGGTTTAAGCCCAGTTGAGATTGGCGCAGGTTGCAGTTTCCCTGAAGGGTAGCTTTTTCCTCAACAGAGTGCTTACTCTCCCCGAGAGGATGGTTCCTCCTCCCAGCATTTATTTTGCTGGGGCATATCCTTGCATGATTGCATAACAAAAATGTAGTATTTCCGTTTCGCACGGAGCATTACACTCATCCATGCATTTCCCAACATGTGCATATTGAAACACGAACCAGGCGGTTACCTTCTTTTCCCCAAGCAGTTGCATCCTGAATGAACGGCATCTCCTTAGCTGAGTCACGTGCCGAAGCATGATTTTTCCCCCAGCACCGGGTCACAAGTGCAGGTTTCGAAGGAAACTGCTCGCACGCTGAAGTATGCAGCAAATGATGGTGCCAGACTGAAGTCTCCAGCGGAATTGAAACTCCTCATCAAAGGCGTACTCTCCAGTGAAGTAGAATGATTTCTCTCTCCCCGGCTGAGTCCGCAAACCCCAAGAGAGTCGAATCCTTGGAAGCAGTTGGGACCATGAGTGGTTTCCCTAGCAGCGCGTTGAACAGCTGACGCTGTATCTTCCCCAGAGTTGTACTCCTTCCAGCGAAGCAGAATGATTTCTCCTTCCTCAGCCGAGTTTGCAGATGCCCAAGAGAGCCGAGTCCTTGGAAGTTAACCAGACCACGATTGGTTTTTTTCCCCCAATGGAGTGTTAAGCAGCTGAAGTTGTTTCCCCACAGAGTCTTATCCCCAGAAGAGTAGTCGAGAAGGCCACGCAGTTTATTCTCGCGACGGATATCGTTTCTTCTCAGCAGGTCCAGGTTCTCGTAGAGCTTCGTTCCTCTGCAGTAATCAGCTGAAGTTGTTTCCCCTGCAGCAGTCAAATGAAGATCATTTCCCCAGACGGAGTCCAATTGATATTGGCGTGGCCATGTTCTCCTCAACAAGATGATTCATCTATCTGAGTAGTTCTTTCTCCTGGACAGGAGGGTCCTCTCTTCGGCATTTATTTTGCTGACGGGATCGCATCATTGTGCATGATTGCATAGCATTTAGCATAGCATAGCACTTAGCATAGCATAGCATTTCCACCGTGTGGAGCATTGCCGAAGCAGATGCATAATAAAAATGATCTAGGTTGTTACCGTTCTTGTTTTGCAGGTGTTCCATCGAAGGATCAGTTGCTCAGGATGATTCCTGAAATTCTCCCCAGCGAAGTCTTCAGCTCAAGATGATTCTCGAATCCCTCAGCAGGGCCATTTGCTTAAGATGATTCTTAAGACCCCAATGCAGTCTCCAGAGTTGGTTGCTCAAGTTGATACTTAGAGTCCCCAGCTAAGATCGCCCAGGAGGATTCCTAAAGCCCCAAGAGAGCCGAATCCTTGGAAGCGGTTCAAGCCATGATTGGTTTGTCCCCGGCAAAAGTTACCCAGGATGATCCCTGGAATCCCCAACAGAATGAAGTCTCTAGAATGGTTATCGGTTCAAGATGATTCTTGAAGGTCCCCGACGGAGTTATTTGTTCAAGACGAGTCTTGAAGTCCTCAGCAGAGTTGATTCCTCCAGAACGATTTCTGGACCCCCGGAGCGGAGTTGCTTGATAGTTCTCCAGATTCCTCAGCGGCGAAGCGTCCTCCCCACTAGGTTTCCGACGGCGAAGTTGAAATCTCCCTTGAAGACTCCATGATTGAAGTCTGACCGTGTTAATGAAGCAGTTATCTCAGCTAATGCGGAATGCCCTGATGGCATGATTAACCTGAGGGTTAAAGTCCGGCTGGTGCCCGACAGTTTCTTTGAATGCCTAATGGCACGATCGACTACGTATTACCGGTTACCGTGTGACAAATTCCCCAATGAAGTTTCTTCATCCTGATGGCGAGGTCAAATTAGGTGGTTGTCCAGCGGCGATGTTGGATA
Source organism: Lathyrus sativus (assembly GCA_963859935.3). NCBI lineage: Eukaryota > Viridiplantae > Streptophyta > Magnoliopsida > Fabales > Fabaceae > Lathyrus > Lathyrus sativus. The sequence goes on along the minus strand of OZ012736.1, from coordinate 178,528,224 downwards.
TTTGTTTGTTTGGCGGTGATGCCAGCTCCTTTGTAGTTCTTCAGCGGCGATGTTGGAGGTTTGTTTTGACGGCGAGGTCAGATTATGTTGGTTTCCGGCGGCGATGTTGGACATTTGCTTTGACGGCGAGGTCAGATTATGTTGGTTTCCGGCGGCGATGTTGGATGTTTGCTTTGACAGCGAGGTCAGATTATGTTTGTTTCCGGCGGCGAGGTTGGATGTTTATTTTGACGGCGAGGTCAGATTATGTTTGTTTCCGGCGGCGATGTTGAATGTTTGCTTTGACGGCGAGGTCAGATTATGTCTGTTTTGGCGGCGATGTCAGAAGATTATGTTCGACGGCGATGTCAGACTCTTTAAATCCCCAACAGAGATGATGTTTGTACGACGGCGATGTCGAGTGTCTCTCAGAGTGATGTTTGTTTCCAACGGCGATGTCAGATTCAGTTTTCCAGCGGCGATGTTGGGTATGCCAGATGATTCAGTTCTCCAGCGGCGATGTTGGGTATGTTGTTTTGTTTCTGACGGCGATGTTAGGTGATTCAGATCCTTTAGTTCTCCAGCGGCGATGTTGGGTATTTTGGTTGATCGACGGCGATGTTAGGTGATTCAGATCCTTTAGTTCTCCAGCGGCGATGTTGGGTATTTTGGTTGATCGACGGCGATGTCAGATTTAGTTCTCCAGCGGCGATGTTGGGTATTTTGGTTGATCGACGGCGATGTCAGATTCAGTTCTCTAGCGACGATGTTGGGTGTTTGGCTTATGACGGCGATGTCAGATTTAGTTCTCCAGCGGCGATGTTGGGTATTTTGGTTGATCGACGACGATGTCAGATTCAGTTTTCCAGCGGCGATGTTGGGTATGTCAGTTAATTCAGTTCTCCAGCTGTGATGTTGGATGTTTCGTTCTCCAGCGGCGATGTTGGGTATTTTGGTGATTCAGGTTCTCTAGTTCTCCAGCGGCGATGTTGGGTGTATTGTTTGTTTCCGAAGGCGATGTCAGATCAGTATTTCTCAAGATAGTTGTCGTGCAGCTATTATTCCAGTGTTCGAAGAGTTGAGCAGTTGGCAAATTTTTGGGTTTACCGATATTCAACCGTCTCGCACCTTGATTGGCTGAGAGTCGTTCGCTTCTCACCTAGTCAGGTTCAAGCCGTTTGAATAGGGGCAGCTGTTACACCCAAAAATTTGACCAACATTTATTTATCCATCAAGTGTTTGAAGGTTGATACCTTTGTGAGGAAGCTCAAGAGATCCTCAGAGGAATTGGTTGAAACCAAGGTTGTGTGACTCATAGCTTGAGAGTTGTGGGAGCTCCTCAGATGATTCTGAGACTTTGAGAATGGACTTGAAGCTTTGAGAAAGCTTATGATATGTATTGAAAGCCATCATGAAGCCTAGAGAGGTCATTATACAAGAATTCAGAAGATTCAGCCATGAATGGTAGAATTAGGGTTTGACTGGGTCAACCCTAGGTCAACTGATGATTTGGAGAGGGTTGAGACCTAATCCAAGAGCCATGTGATCATGGAATGATGTATTTAAGTGTTATAAGGATGATTCCTAGACCAACTCATCATGATTGAGGAGTTTGAGAAGTTTCAAGCTAGGGTTTCTAAGGATTAACAGTGTAAAATCCCCTAGTTTGATCCCTATCTTCCAGGAAGTTTTGGCTCAAGATGTGATTGTCATCTCATCTTCCCCATAACATGAATGTTGTAGAGCTTGTTCTTAGCTTTGATTTGAGTGGTAGAAGTCCTTGATAGGATTTGCAGAGCTCAAGTTATGGTTTTGACAAATTACAGGTCATCTGAGGTATGTGAATCTGGGTCCTTGAAAGTCACCCAACTTGCAGACAACTTTTGCCCTAGTAGGATGATTCCTATGATTTCTTGGTCAACATTAATGTTGAATAGCATCTTCTTAGCTTTATATAGAGTACTATAAGTCCTTCATAGGATTTGTAGAACTCAACTTATGGCTTTGACAAGCCAAGGGCATTTTGGTCATTTGGAAGTTATAGGTCATTTCAAGCTTATGGCCATATCTCCTACTTCCAAGCTTCAAATGGAAAACTATTCAACATCAAACTTGCTTATAATGATGTTTTAAGGCTAGTAGGGTGGTCATGAGATGTTGGAAAGGCTCATATCAAAAAGTGATAAAAATGGCCTAAAAATGAGGCATAAGTTAATTCAAGTGAAATGGAAAATCATAAATCCCAAGTTCTAAATCCAAACCATGTCATATGATAGGTCATTTTGACTCCAAATGACATTTTAAGAACAATGGTTCAGCCACAATTTTGATTTGAGGCTTGCATCATGGGGTTGCTTTGTTATTTGGTTGCTTGCATAATGGGGTACCAAACCAAAACAAAGAAAAGCTTAATAAACAAGGTGTTTAAGCATTGTATCTTGTCCAAAATATCATATGAGGATAAAATCAAGTTAGTTACCCAAGTTACAAGGGTTTTGTCATGATATATCATGTGGTGAGAATGAAAATGCAAAATATCATGGCATGGAAAATTCAAGCTCTTACTAGATGGTTCTAGGAGGTTCTAGACCTTTCTAAACCAGTCTATATATTGCATAAAACTTCCATTGGTGAAAGGTTGGTGATAGTTGATGTTAATTGTGGTAGAGAATAGTGATTGAAATCCATTTTCTCCATTTGTAAATCACATTGAATCTTCATTTTTCTCTTCATTACCATTCCATTTTTCTCCACAAATCTTCACTACAAACATTGCTGAGTGTGTTCATGCTAGAGTGAGGACCCATTGATGAAGAATTGAAAGCTTTCCCATTGAATTTGCAAGAAGGAAAAAGGCATTATATCTTGAGATACAAGCCATTTCCATCAAATCTTGTGCAAGCAGAGGAGTATTCATCACCTAAGGATTGTTCTTGAGGATCTACAAGGCTTGATTTGGAGAATTTCAGCACCTACCATATCCAAGAGCAAGGTATGCAAAATTGTTCCTACACCTTACTTTAGGCATGGCTAGGATGAATTGTTAGTGTGAAACCATTAGAGACAATTAGGTGGTTCATTTTAATGAGTTTGGGACTGATTGGAGAAGATTCATCAATGGTGGTCAATTCTTGATGGAGTTAGAACATGTTGTTTAAGGGATGATAATGCACGATTTTTGGCCAGTTTTAATCAGCATAACATAAAGATCATTTCTATATAAAGAATGTTGAGTTTCGTGAAGGTCGAAAACTGATGAAATTTTGAGTCTATGAAGTTACACCGTTCGGTTTGGATGATAGAGGTTGTTTTAATGCAAACCAAGGCCATGGTTGTGTTCTACGTGAAAAATAGAACAAGATTGGTTCTTATATCGTGGGATTTGGTGAAGAGATGAGTGAGCACGACGAGATGGAAGATTGATGCATGAAGCTTGTGTTTTAATGGCTTTTCTGAAACCCTAGGTCTCAAGGAAGGAGACGAAGTGATTGTCGTACGATCATGCATGGAATATTTGACCAAGGAGCCATCTAACGGCTGGTATTCAAAGACGAAATGGAGGGAAATCAGCAACCAAGTGAAACGCGGCGTTTCACTTAATGTACCTGTTGGGCTTTGTGTTCATTTGTTATTCCCACCCCCCATGCAGGCCCATTCCAAATTCGTACTGTGATTTGATGCTATTCACACCGCCATTTTTTCTTTTTTCTTTTCATTTTAAATTGATTTTTCTGATACAATGGGCCAGGCGCGCCTCACTATTCGCCCCCCATATGCTGAGCCCAAATCATAATAACTGCATTTAATTTCTATTCATACCCCCACCTCATTAATTCCATATTAAATTTTCTCCAAATTTTTCCAATCTTTAAAAATTCATATTAAAATGAAAAATCCATATTTTTTAATGGGACTTTTTTTTCCCATTTTCCATTTTCTGTCAAGAAAAACATGAAATCATAAAATTTCCATTTTATTTCATTTATATATTTTTTGCATATTTTTACTTTTAATTGCTTTTTTTAATTCTTTTAGTTGATATGTTAACTTGTAGAATTTATTTTAGATATCTCCCTTTAGATTTTTAATTCAATCTTTTTAGGATAATTAGATGTATGTTTTAGGTTCCCCCTAAATTAATTTCATATTTTTGTGATAATTTTTAGGGTAGTTTTAATTAGGTAATTCTAGGTAGTGTAGAATTAGTTTAAAACTTTAACATAGGTCCATAACAATTTTAGATTTAGGGTTTTGTAGGACAATTTAGTCTATGGGGAATATATGGGACCTAAGGGTAGGTAGGTAAGATCCCTTAGAAATTATATTATGATTTAATATAATAGTATGCTATTTTTGGTTGATTTTTGAATTGAATGATTGTTTGTGTTGCCTTTAGGGCATGTTTGTTTAGTTTGCTTTGCTTTGGAGTTTCCCTTTGGTTTGAGGAGCTTGGTATCTCTTTGTGGAGCATGGTTGAAGACTTGAAGATGCATTGGAGGAGCTTGCAGCTTGTTCTTCTTTTCTTTGTGTTGTTTTAGGGTTAGGATTAGGAAGAGCTTAGATGTAGATAATTTCTTTCTCAAACATGGATGGTATCATTCACCTCCATTCCTCCCTATGATTCAAAGTCCTTCCATGGTATACAACTATCTCCTTTGGAGGGATAAGTGCTATACCCAGGAGGTAGAACTTTTGAGGGAACCAGTCCCTTGATGTTGAACCCTTATAGGTCACCTTTGGTGACCAAATAAGCAGTTCAATATCCCCCAGCTTATTCAGTAAGTGATTTTTCTCTGGTTTTGATTATCTTGAGAGATGCAGAGCCTGAGCTTGAAGATGAAGAATTCATTGAAGAGTATTGAAGAGGATGAATCCTTGAAGACTGCCATTCCAGCTGAAGCTTGAAGAGCATGAAGATCAAGTTGATACTTGAAGATCCCTGAAGATTAGGTGAAGCCTGAAGGTGGAGCTGATCAAGAGGATGAAGCTTAAGGGAGAAGATGAGTTGAAACTCATGTTGTAGGGTTAAAACCTGGAAAAGCAAACTGATGTTTGTCAAGTGATTGAAGTCTGAAGACTGAGTTGCTGCTGGAGGAGCTGAGGCTTTCTTCTGTTTTTCTTTTCTGTATTGTGTGTTTTGCTTGATTTGTCTGTTGCATTAGAATAAGATTCATCTAGAATAAGTAGAATCTAGGAGCATGTTTGCATTAGAGGTTGAGTTGATCCCTCTGCTTGTATTGTTACTGCGTGGCTTTGCTTGCGGGTATTCGGTAGAGCCCAGCTCCCTTGCCCATGTGGTTTGTTTGCCTGATGGCATTTCATTTCTTTCTGTATGATTGCAATTTACTGTTTATTGCTTGATAGCATGTTGTTTATTTTTCAGTACGATTACTGTTATTTCATGACTGGCTTGAGGTTGAGATGAGCTTGTGGAGGCTGAAGCCCCACACACATTTCCTCCCTCACTTGCATTGCATGCATTTTACTGTTAAGCTGATGCTTTGTCTGTTTTGGTGTATCATTGACATGATCCCTTAGGACTCTCATTTCCTTTGATAAGGAATTGATGATAGAACTCTAGGTTGAAACCTATGCATGACAACATCTAGGAGTTCCATGTTCAAACCTCAACCATAGGATGAATCCATGGCATGACAAAAGTAGGACTTGATAGTCTCCCTCCTAGTTGGGCCTATTCTCTTCTCATCTCAAAACAGTTTAAGATACAGTAATCAAGAATGATTTCTTTTGTACGTTACGAGCCTTAAGCTATCTGAGAAAGGATTGTGGGAGAGTTTCTTTTCCACAGTCTGGATGTTTAGTATGGTACCCTTTGGGTGACATGCGACGCATTCACTCTCAGGTCATAGTCTCTATTGCGGTTGAAATCGCAAACACAATAAAAAACACTTCTTTCGTAAAGATAGGAAATAAACCGTAGTTTCCCGAACTACGTATGCTCTGATCTCTCATACCTGTTGAGAGTACGTAGGCACAAGATGGCGATGTCTTGGCGAGCTACCTTCCCCCATAATCCTTCGTAGGCCGAACTACGTTGACTCTGATTTCTCATTCTCTGATGAGAATACGTAGGCATAAAGTGCGTCGCTTTGCCGAGTCATTTTCTTTTCTTTTTCAGCCAGCCTTGATAGGTAGATAAATTAAAACCAACCCGTCCAAGTAAACACAACAAGCGAGGATCCCGTCGAGTACGACGGACATGAGGGGTGCTAATATCTTCCCCTTGCGTAACCGACTCCCGAATCCAGACAATGGTTGCGATGACCTTGTCTTACCCTTTTTCGTCAGGTTTTTCCGATCGTTTCCTTTCCCGCTCTGAGGGATAAATAACGAAAGGTGGCGACTCTTCTGTCATGCCGGCACATTATTTTTGCGTGAGCGACACCTACCCTTAATACCTTATATGTCCCAATATCTAACTTGACCTAGAAACCCAAAATTCTAGTGTTATTGTGGACCTATGTTAAGGATTGACCTAATTCTATACAACCTAAAGTCATCTAGTCAAAACTAATCAAAAATTAATCACAAAATTATGGAATAAATCCAGAGGGGAGATAAAGTCCTAATCTAACTATCCTAAAAAGAATGGCCTAAAAATATGAAGGGAACTAGCTAAACAAAATTCTACAAATCTATGCATCAACATAAAAGGAATTAAAAGCTATTAAAAGAGAAAATACACAAAAAATATTAAAAATGCATGAAATGCAAATATTTTGATTTCATAATTTTCTAGACATTAACATGAAATAGGAGAAAAAATCCCCATGTAAAAATCATCATTTTTCTATTTATTATGATTTTTCAAAGATTAAATAAAATGGAGAAAAAGACAATAAAATGGTAAAACATTGGTGCAGATAGCAACTATATGCAGTTCAATTCATGACTGGGCTTGAAATGGGGGTGCAAACAACAACGCGCTCTAGGCACAATTATTATCAGAAAATCAATTCAGAAATTATAAAGAAAAAGAAAAATACACGATGCACTTAGCAAGGAAATTCAGTTCAAACCAACACTGGGCCACGAAAGGGGGTGGGCATAGCAAGTAATCCACTTAAGCCCAAACGGGAAATTAAATGATACGCTGCGTTTTGGTTGCTTCTCAGAATCCCTCTTCAAACGAAATTGAATCTCATCCACACGATCTAGGTCCCAGTCAATGAGTCTTGCCTCATCCAACGACCATGACATTGTCTTCTTCCTCCAGCCATGGAAATGGAGGGAAAGCTCCATAGTTGCAGAGCTCAAATCCCCAATTTGAACTCTATCTAAACTCAACCAAAATCCATGGTTCAAAACCCTAATCCATTCTAAATTCCATGCTGATCACAACCATGGCCTTAAAATCAATTGAAATGCCCTCAATCTCTAAACCCGATCCAAGATCAAAATTATTCTCAAACTTCAATTCTAACAATTCTTGAAATTGATTACCTCAGAATGATCACCACCTCACACTGGTTAAATCTTGCTATTAAACTCATGCTATGCTTCACTATATCTCGTGTTCTTGATCCAAACAAAAATGGTGTCACTAACTCAAACTTCACCAATTGATCTCAAACTTCCCAGAATCCATCTCCTACTTGTCTCTAACCATTCTAACCTAACAATTCTAACTAATTATGCTTAAATTATGGTGTAGAAGAAAAGTTACAAACCTGTCAAATCTTGATTATCAGATAGGGCAAAGCTTCACTTCAACCTCTCAAACTCTTCAGAAACCTTCCTTGATTGATGATAGAGCTTCTGTTTGCAAAAGATTTGACCAAGAAAACCTGAATCCCCAAACTCGATTGTGACTTGCAACTCCCAAAATCCAAAAGCTAACTCTTCAATTCTTCATGATCTTGCCTTCAATTTGGTATGCACACATTCAGTGTGATCAATGGAAGGTGTTGGGATTGAAAGAAGCAATGGAAATGGTGAGGAAGGTAGAATTTGATTTCAACTTGCAATGGAAGCAATTGAAATGGCTATCTCACTCTCCTCTCTAATCTCTCACCAACCCTGCATCTGAGCAAGTTCTAATCCATATATAGGATGGTTCAGACCCATCCAGAACTTTCTGGAATCATCCAATGAGAATTTAGGATTCTCATGTCATGAGTTTTTGATTTTATCTCATCTCACATGCCATCTCATGCTATACCTCTTGCAGCAACTTATTCTGACTTGAAAATCTCCTTATATGAGATATATGAGGTGTTAAGATACTTAGCTAGCTTGTACATTGCCTTTCCTTGTGTTTTGCATTTGTACCTTAATATGCAAGCAACCATTTTCCAAATCAAGTCCATGATCTAAACTTCAAATCAAAAATGTGGCTGAACCATTGTTTTTAAAATGCTTTTTAGAGTCAAAATGACCTATTACATGCCATGGTTTGGATGTGTAGCTTGGAAATTTCAATTTCCAACTTTGACTTATTTAACTTATGCCTCCATTTTAGGTCATTTTTACCATTTTGAGCTAGAAGCCTTTTAAACATCTCATGACCTCCTTACTAGCCTTAAAACATCATTTTAAGCAAGTTTGATGTTAAATATTTTTCCATTTGAAGCTTGGAAATAGGAGTTATGGCCTTATGCTTGAAATGACCTATAATCTCCAAATGACCAAAATGCCCTTGACTTGTCAAAGCCATAACTTGAGTTCTAAAAATCCTATCAAGGACTTCTAGTACTCTATAGAAAGCTAAGAAGATGAGGAACAACATTCATGTTGACCAAAATTTCATAGGAATCATCCTTCTTGGGCAAAAATTGGATGCAAGTTGGGTGACTTTCAAGGCCCCAGATTCACATACCTCAGATGCCCTGTAACTTGTCAAAGTCATAACTTGAGCTCTACAAATCCTATCAAGGACTTCTAGTACTCAAATTAAAGCTAAGAACAAGCTCTACAACATTCATGTTGGGGGTAAGATGAGATGACAATCACATCTTTAGCTAAACTGCCTTGAAGATAGGGGTCAAACTAGGGGATTTTACACCGTCGAGCCTTAGAAACCCTAGCTTGAAACTTCTCAAACTCCTCAATCATGATGAGTTGACCTTGGAATCATCCTTATAGAATCTCAATGAATCAATCCATTATCACATGGCTCTTGGATTAGGTCTCAACCCTCTCCAAATCATCAGTTGACTTAGGGTTGACCCAGTCAAACCCTAACTGCACCACTCATGGCTGAGTCTTCTTATTCTTGCACAATGACCTCTCTAGGCTTCATGATGGCTTTCAAGACATCTCATAAGCTCTCTCAAAGCTTCAAGTTAATCCCCATAGCTTCAGAATCATCTGAGGAGCTCCCACAACTCTCAAGTTAGGAGGCACACAACCTTGGTTTCAACCAATCTCTCTGAGGATCTCTTAACTTTTCTGACAAAGATATCAACCATTGAACACTTGAATAACCTTCTTGGCTATCTTCAAAGTCTTGATTGGTACTCATACCTCTTGATCTCTTGCATACATGTCAATGAAATGCAAGTGATAATGCTAATGTGAATGAAATGAACCACAAGCTAGGTAAAGAAGTGTTGGGCAAATTTTGGGGTGCAACAACTGCCCCTATTCAAATGGCTTGAACCTGACTGGGTGAGAAGCGAACCGCTCTCAACCAATCAAGGTGCGAGACGGTTGAATACCGACAAACCCGTAAATTTTCCAACTGCACAAGTGCACGGTACTCTGATGGGAACAAATCTTCGAACACTGAAATATTAGCTGCACGACAACTAGCTGGGGGATTGGTCGCACGTTAACCGGTAATACATGATCGATCATGCCGTCAGGCATCAAGATTCCTCGGGACTCGTAAGGTCAACGATCAAGTTAGTCATGCCATCGGGCATTCAAAGAAAACTTTTGGGCATCAGACAGACTTCATCAGTAAGTCGGGAATAGAATTCTAGGTCAATCATGAACCAATCGGGGATATCCAAACTTCTGCCATCAGGCACTCTGCATCAGCTGAGAGAACTGCTTCATTAACACGGTCGGACTTCAATCATCAAGTCTTCAGGGGAAGTTTCAACTTCGTTGTTCAGAAACCTGCTGGGGATGACACATCTCCGCTAGGGATTCTGGAGAACTATCAAGTAACTCTACTTCGGGGATCCAGGAATCATTCTGGATGAATCAACTCTGCTGAGGACTTCAAGAATCATCTTGGACAAATAACTCCGCCGGGGACTTCAAGAATCATCCTGAACCGATAACTATGCTGGAGATTTCAGGAATCATCCTGAGCAACCACTCTGCCGGGGATTCTAAGCATCAGCTTGAGCAACCAACTCTGGCGACTGCACTGGGGATTTTAAGAATCATCTTAAGCAAACGACCTTGCTGGGGAATTCAAGAATCATCTTGAGCAAGCGACTCGTTGGGGAGAATTCAAGAATCATCTTGAGCAATCAATTCTGCGGCGGAACACCTGCAAAACAAGAACGGTAACGACCTAGATCATGCTTATTATGCATATGTTTCGGCAATGGCGCAATGCTCCACACGGTGGAAATGCTACGCGTTTATGATAAATGCTATGCAGTCATGCAAAATGATGCGATCCCGTCAGCAAAATAAATGTTGAAGGGAGAATCCTCCTGTCAAGGAGAAAGGACCACTCAGATAGGGGGAGGAATCATCCTGCTGAGGAGAACAAGGTCACACCAATCTCAATTGGACGATGTGGGGAAGTGAACTTCAGTTGACTGCTGCAGGGGGACGAAGCTCTACGAGAATCTGGACCTGCTGAGGGAAAGCGATGTCAATCGCGGGAATAAACTGCACTGCCTTCACGGCTACTTCCCCGGAGATAACGATTCTGGTGGGGAAATATGGCATCAGCTATTCGACATTCCACTGGGGAAAACCAGTCAGAGTCTGAGCAGCTTCTAAGGACTCGGCTCTCTTGGGGGATCTGCAAACTCGGCTGGGGAAGAATAAATCATTCTACTTGCTGGGGAGAGTACGACTCTGTGGGGAAACTCAATTCCGCTGGAGACTTCAGTCTGGAACCATCAATAGCTGCACACTTCAGTGTATGACTCAGCTGGGGAGAGGACATTCCTTCAGGATACATCTGATTGGGGAGAGAATCTTCTCTGCCTGGGGAGACATATCAATGCTCACGACCTCGTGTTCAGACTCTGCGGGGAGAGGCTGCTGAACTCTGCTGGAGAGGGAGGAATCATCCTGCTTGGGGATGCGCACAGCGCATTGTCTGGAATATGCTACTCCTGTAACAACACAAACAAACAGACAAGATACCCTTCTCAAAGGGACCTATCAAGGTTATCATCTCGTGACAATGTTTAAGTAATTCATTGTTTCAACAATCAGTGGCCTAGGCCAGTAAGTTTATGCATGCGCATTTTATCAAAAACATCGGCGTTCTTTTTCACAAACAAAACAGATAAATGCTAAACAGGCAAACAGAATTGCTGAATAATATACATTTTATTGACAACGAACCCCTGAATAGGTAAAAATGTTTTACAACAGATGCAAGCTCCTGGAATGAGGAAGCCGCGCAAAAATAAAACATAAATATACATCAGTATATACAAATGTCGGCAACGAGGCGTAGACGAACACCATGAGTTGATCCCTCTATGACCCACTCGACTTCGATACTTCTCCGACGCTTCAGCTTCAGAAGAGATTGATTCAGATAAACGGCCCTCAGGTCTTCCAAACCACTAAACAAAGAAAGTCCATACGCGGAACGCAGTCATTTGCTCTTTCAAATCCCTAACTTTTGCGTGAACCGCCCTTTGCGGGTTTTCAGTTCACCGGGATACCCTTTCTTGCCAAAGTCGCCCATCCGGGTTTTCGACTTTACGGGTGTACATTTTTTCAATTTATATCCCTAATTTTTGCCCGAACCTTTTCCCTTTTTTATGGTTCGCCAGGATGCCCCATTTTTGCCTGGACTCTCTTTTTACTGTCCAGCGGGTCGCTTTCAAGCAAAGTATTTTTTAACTGCGTCCGCGTTCACCGGGGATGCAAAATCTTCACCGTCCATCGTGGATAACAACAAAGCTCCTCCCGAGAAGACCTTGCTGACAACATACGGACCTTCGTAATTGGGAGTCCACTTGCCCCGGTGATCGGAGTGTGGCGGAAAAATCTTCTTCAGGACGAGATCACTCGTCTGAAAGCTTCTAGGACGCACCTTCTTATCATAAGCTTTCTTCATTCGGCTTTGGTATAGACGACCATACGCAATCGATGCTAACCTCTTCTCGTCCATCAGGCTGAGTTGGTTCAGTCGGTTTGTAATCCATTCTGCCTCGTCGAGTTTCACGTCAACCAAAACTCGTAAAGAAGGGATCTTCACTTCTAACGGTAGGACTGCTTCCATACCGTACACCAAGGAGAAAGGAGTTGCCCCGGTCGACGTACGTACCGTCGTACGATAACCGTGCAGTGCAAATGGCAGCATCTCGTGCCAATCGTTGTAGGTCACAACCATCTTCTGAACAATCTTCTTTATGTTCTTATTGGCCGCTTCAACGGCGCCATTCATCTTCGCCCTGTAAGGAGATGAGTTATGGTGTTCAATCTTGAAACTCTGGCACAACTCCTTCATCATCTTGTTATTCAGATTCGAACCATTATCGATAATCATCCGCTCGGGAATTCCGTAACGACAGATGATATCCCTCTTTATGAATTTAGCCACCACCTGCTTGGTCACATTAGCATACGAGGCTGCCTCCACCCACTTGGTGAGGTAGTCGATAGCTACTAGAATGAAGCGATGACCGTTACACGCAGTGGGCTCAATCTTGCCTATCATGTCGATGCCCCACATGGAGAACGGCCACGGGGAGGACATGACATTTAACGGGCACGGCGATACATGAACTTTAACAGCATAAATATGGCATTTATGACATCTCTTCGCGAATTTAAAGCAATCCGATTCCATCGTCAGCCAGTAATATCCTGCTCTCAGGATCTTTCTCGTCATAGCATGCCCTCCGGCGTGCGTACCAAATGTGCCTTCATGGACTTCTTCCATGAGCATACTCGCCTCTTTCTCATCTACACATCTGAGTAGTACGAGATCGTGGTTTCTTTTATACAAAACTCCATCAGGATTGAGATAAAAATTTCCAGACAGCCTCCTCAGAGTCTTCTTATCCTGGGTTAACGCACCCGCAGGATACTCCTTAGTCATAAGGAAAGTCTGGATGTCATGGAACCATGGCTTGCCGTCGGCAGCTTCCTCGATCGCAAAGACGAATGCAGGTCTATCAAGACGAGAAAGGACAATCCTTGGAGCCTCATTCCAAAAATTGACTTTATACATCGAAGACAACGTGGCTAAGGCATCATCCATCTGATTTTCAGCCCTGGGCACATGATGGAGTTCCACTCGATCAAAGAACGGAAGCAGCCTTCTGGCATAGTTCATGTACGGCACCAAATTTGATTGACGAGTCTCCCACTCCCCTTTAATTTGGTTGATCACAAGCGTCGAGTCACCATATACGTCTAGATTCTTGATTCTCAAATCAATTGCCTCTTCTAGACCCATGATGCATGCTTCGTACTCCGCCTCGTTATTGGTGACTGGAAACGTCAGTCTCGCAGTGAACGGGATGTGGGATCTGTGGGGAGTCGTGATGATCGCCCCAATGCCACTTCCGTAGGAATTAACCGCCCCGTCAAATATCAACTTCCACTGGGATTTCCTATCTGGCCCCTGATCGCGACTTTCTATGTTTAATACAACTAACTGCAAGTGCACAGTCTATCGCGTAGTAATAAAAGATATCGATCCCACAGGGACTCGTAATCAAACTAGTGTTCTAGGGAGTTACTATGTTTAGCTAGGTAGAATATGTTTTAAGGGAATAAGATTGTCACTAAAAGGGGGAAACTAAGGTTACTGTTTAGATTTTAATTAATTGAATCGATACATAGTAATTATGTTCTTCAGGGACTTAAGAAGTTACTGGTGTATGAAATAGTTTTCACAGTTCATTTAAGAAGAAAATGGAGATTTGAAGACTCTCGTCTCACAATGGTTATTGACGCTAATCATAATCCTAAGGGCCTAACGTACACTTTCGTATTCCGTTCGGGGTTAAAATTACTTTTTGGAAATCTCTAAGTTCTAATCCGTTTTAAAGTGCTTTCGCTGTTATTAAAACAAATGCCTAGTGTTTACTATCTGACCTTACCGCAACTTTCGCTTGTTGGTTCGTATCTTAATTAATTTCCCACTTTCGTGGCAAAACTACTTTAAAATAAGTTCTCGCTTTCGCGAAGAAGTTTATTTCGTAAATCAATTTTTAAACACTTAGACCATAAGTTATTTTTGTGAAAAGAAAGTTTTCAAACAAGAGTTATTAAATCCCATTCGAATTATCACTACATATTGATTGCCTAAGTTTAGCTAGACATGGAATTGGGAAGAATAAAACATAAATAATAATAATAAATAATAAATTGCATTATGATAAAACAGAAGTCGATCAAAATGAAAACCTGTAAATAATGCCAATTGGCCTTTGGGCAGATCCTCCACAGATGTTGGCAGGATTCTGTCTTTAGTTCCAATTCGATCGTACAGTGCAGTAAGTATTACAGAAGAGCGGAAATGGGAATGAGGAAATGGCAGGGGAATAAAGGAAAGGGATACAAATAAAACTGAAGAAATGGATACAAATAATAACTGAAAATAAATTTGCTCTGGAAATTAAATTTGGCAGCACTTCGTGGTATGAATGCAACTCCCTTTCTGAAGTCCTCTGCTTCCCTTTTTATAGAAGTGGAATCCCAACGGTTATCTCTGAGGATGATGGACCTTGAGGTAGATAATTTAGGGAGTAGTGGACTATTTAATGGGAATTGGAACTGCTCTTTTGACGTGTAATCTGAGTGGGGCGTTTTTGCCTGCATGACGGTCGTCACAAGGTGTGACGGTCGTCACCCGTGTGACGGTCGTCATGCATCTGTGACGGTCGTCATGCATCTGTGACGGTCGTCACATCAGCAAAAACTGTCTGCTGCGCTTTTCATTGTGTTTTCACTCCTTTTTCGTCCATATTTCATCTGGGATTGCTTCTTTTCTTCATGTTGCCTTGTTTAGACGTGATCGTTGAATACCTGCAAAAGCATCAGACAAATACACGGAAATAACCCGAAATCGGATCGAAAACGGTTAGACTTTAGTTGACATATGCATGAAAATATCTATATGATTTCGTGTTATCAAACTCCCCTAAGCTTGAATCTTTGCTTGTCCTCAAGTAAAACGTGGAAAAGTCGGCAAGCACGAGGCTGCTTCTTCGTTCGCAGAGTTTGGAAAAACCGGGATTCTTGGTAGGAACAAGACGAGTATCACGACGACACTGGACTACAAGTCTCCGGAGGTCTCCCTTTTATTGAAAATCGGTCTCAATCAATGCTACCGTATCTTGGTGTCAAGGTTCTTATGGCAAGTTCACCCTGTTTGTTCTAGCGCAATCACATTAAGCCCGTTGTCCGCACACTCTCATGGCAAGTCGACCTGTTAGTGAATATGATCTCGTTTTTGTTTTTGATCTTCTTCATTGATCATAATTTGGTGTCATTGATTTTTCAATGGGTTTTTCGTGCCGTTGGGCTAAATGCTCGGGTGAGGAGCACCTAACTTAGAAGGAAACGTATCTTATATTCTTGGGCTTTTTAGCTCTCTTTTCATGATCTTTCATCTTTTTGGAGATCATACACTTATTTGCATCGGTCGCTCGCTTAGAGGTGTTTTTAGGAGGGTGCTGACTGCTAGTATAAACTACTTGGGGTTGAGTTTGCGTAGACACTTGAGACTTTGGTACACGTAGGTGGTGAAACCGACTCGCATAAACTAGAGATCTAAGGTGTCTGGACGATACTGGTTTTGTTAGAACTGTCGTTTCCTCGGAGTTTCAAAACTCGGTTTGAACTCAGGTGCATTCTCGTGATGCTTTTGCTTTTGAGGAACAAATGAAAGTTTTTGTTTACGTTGAATAATGTGGGGATTGTTTGCGTAACGTGAAAAATATATAGACGCGCTTTATTTGCTAGAAATAGAAAGTGTAAAGATAGATATTACCAGAATTTAAAGTGCAGTGAAACGGAAATACAGGAAATAAGGGAAGTTCAGAATACAATGGAAATAAGGCTCCGCTCCCACACTATCTCGATCAGTGTCCTCACTGATTCTTGAAGCACGCGAGAGGGAGATACAACTGAAAATGAAAATACAAAATATAGTAAACTATGAAGGAAAAAATGAAAATCTAGTCCCGGGGTCTGTCACGTCCATGCTGGCGTCCTCTGGCTCTAGCAAGGGCTACTCTGTCCTCATAGCTCATGGCTCCAGTGTGGTAGACCGTGTCTCGGAGTCCTTCGACCTGCAGGGTCAGATTTGCTAGACTCTCAGTGATCGTAGCTTGGCCGGTGTGAAGTTGTTGCATTTGAGTCCGGTGCCAAGCTTCGAACTGGTCAGCTCGCTGGTTCTGCTGCTGCAGCATCGTGAGTATCTGTGCCTGCTGGTCTAGGGAGCGACGGAGGTCCTCTTCGGTGTAATCTGGCACGGGATGGTGACGGCGGCGGCGGGATGATGTACCTACTGGAGGAGGAGGCTGCGATGCCTCTGGCTGCTCGGACCTGTCCAACTCAGCTTGGATTTCATCTTCGGAATCATGAGTGGGATCCTGAGTAGGAACAGCGGCAGCAGGAGGGGCAGTGAGGTCGAACAACCAGTTGGTACGGTCCTCAGGATGGATGCGGGTGCGGGACGGAAGGATGATGCTTCGGACGGTCTTGCCACGCACAACCGGATGATATTTCCCGTCAGCTCGGGAGCGGATGAGATGGGAGGCCCTGCAGTGGTCGGTGTCAAGGAACACCGAGGGGATGGACTGGAGGTGCTGGAGGCGGTCGCCAAGATTCAGCCCAAGTGCAATAGCCGTGACAATCTCGCCAAAGTAGAATGGCTTCGAGCCACGGTTGCAGTTGGCCTGTATGTGAGCCAGCAGGAACGGGGCAGCGTTGACCGGTTCATTGTTGAAGACGCAATGAAGAAAGAAGAGCTCCTTGGAGTTCACCTTGTGGTTGCTGTCTCTGGCGAAGATAATGTTACTCAACGCCCTGTGAAAGTACCTGATGGCGGGGTTATGGATGTGAGTGGCATGCAGGGAGTCCCAACCATCGGCATTGAGGCCGGTCAACTGATACCACATCGCGAAGGATTCGTGCTGGAACTGGTCAGTGAGGCGGCGATGAGCGTTGTCGCCGCGGGGTAACTGTAGGATGCTGGCGATCTGATTCTGATTCACTTGATAGTTGACTCCAAACATTCGGAAACAAGTGGCACCTGTGTGCTGGTTAAGTTCGCCGCTGCTGGTGATGTACGAGAACGAACTCAAGAACTCAAGGGTGAGTTGTTCATAGGTCGGCTGGGGGTTGGAGCAGAGGTTCCAGATGCCTGCTCGTTGAAGCATCCAGGTTACACCTTCGAGGAGTCCGAGCTCCGTAAGTGATGGAAGGTGCGGGTAGTGGGTTGACTGGAGTGACCTCTGATGAAATGCAATGTACTGTGCTCGTTGTCTCTCGCCTAACTCGCCCTCAGGGAAGGAAATGTTGCTGACATCTGCGTTTCCGGCCATTGTTGAAGATGGAGAGGTTTCGGAGGTTTTGGGGTTTTTCGGCGGAGAGGGAAAAATGACAGAACGGTGGTTTGGAGGTTGAATTTGGAGTTGAGGTTTATAGTTCAACTGGGGAGGACGAAAATCGTAGTGGGGTATGAATTTTGGAAGTTTGAAAGTGATAATGGGGGGAGTGGAAGGGAACACGACCCCTGTTATATCAGATTGCAGTTCTGGGCTGCGTGACGGTCGTCACAAAGGTGTGACGGTCGTCACCCGTGTGACGCTCGTCATGGGGCTGTGACGGTCGTCACAGCAGCAAAATCTGCAGAACGCATAATTTTGCTCTGAGGGCGTACTTGTGGTGATTTTAAAGCGTAGTATTGCTACGGTGATGTAATATAACAGCCAACAATCAATAAATAATGCGAGAACAGAATAATTGGATAAAAACTAGAATTGAAATAACATAAAATGGAAACAATTGTATGTAGTACATAATGAAACGAACAATGCGAAAATTCCAAATGAGTAAATTAAACTAAACTAGACTAGACTAAACTGAAACTACTGCTACGAGCTAATAACTAATCTTTTCGTGCCTTCAATTCCTCGAATTTCTGTGAATAGTAGTCGAGTTGGTCGCAGACTAGATCCATGAAGCCTACCAAGTCACTGTGCATGCCTGCGATATCAGCTTTTACATTAGTCAGAGCTTTATCAACGTTGTCCAATCTGAGTAACACGGTATCCATTTTGTCGATTTTTTCCTCAGGGATAGGCTCAGGATAAGTATTGTAGTGTGGAGGAGTCATAGGGTCTACTTCATTTTCAGAGGCGGCGTCCTCAAAGTACATGTAATCGTGTGCCTCAGAAATGTGGTCACTGTCATACATATAGTTCTGGGGTGTTGACTGTGGTGAAGGAGGTCCCATAGGCTCATCCAATTCGTAGAGCCAGTTATCCTTGTTGTGGATGCTTGTCATCAGATGATCAGGCAGTGTGAATAGCTGTACTGGTTTTTTGTTTATAAGGTACTCGTATGGTCCAGGTCCCATAGTCCCTAAGATGCGCCTGTTAAAGCAGAATTGTATGTTCATGGGTCTGATGGTACCAAAACGGGTGCTGGCATTTAGATGGAATCTAAGGCCAAGCTCGTGGGCAATCATTGTTACTAGTCCTCCTATAAGAATAGGTGTCTGAGGTTCCAGCGTGAGGCGTTTGAAAGATCTCATCATGAAAGGCACTGCATTTACTGTCCGTCCTTGAGAAGCACAGAGCATGATGAATAACTCTTCCTTAGACACTGTGGTAATATTTTCTTCTTTTCCAAACAAGGTGTGAGCTAGTATCTTATGGAAGTATCTAAAGGCTGGGTTATGAATGTCATCATTGTACATTCTGTCTGGGTCAGGGTGATAGTCGCCTGTGATTCTACCCCAGAAGTGCTCGAGTTGCAAATCAATATCGTCATCTTCTGCACTGATGAACACATGCGGTCTGCTAGGGAATCCTAGGAGGTTAGCTAGTGACATCCGGCTATGGGTTTGGTCCATTCCAAACAATCTGAAGGTAATCAACTCTGAGCGGGTTCCAAAGCCATAGTTGGGTGTGTATCTGAAAGAGCTAAGGAATTCATAGGTAAGATCCTTGTAGGTAGCGAAACGTGTTTTCAGAGCAGTGTTCTCCCAACCCAGTTGATTGAACAGGTATTGAATGCTATCTGTGATCCCTAGTTTATCCATAGTAGCCTTGTCATAATACAGCGTTAAGGCGAATTCTCTTTCGGTCAGTGCTGCAAATCTTGCCTTTTGAGCGAGTCCTTGGAAGTGAACCTTTATGAAATCGTACTCAGCCATATTCGCAGGTAATTCGGAGAAAACAGAAGAAATGTTTTGAAGATTTTAAAAATCCTGAAAAGTTTGAAACAAGAAATTGAAGTCAGGATTTTTAGAAACGAAAAGTGGTAGAAACAAAAGACAAAATGGGAAAAAATAAAACAAGAATAAAAGTACGAAAATGAACGAAAGTAGAAAGTAGTAGTAATTTTAGGATTTTTGTTGGATTTTTCAAAGTAGAATTTTAAAGAAAAATGAAATGCAATAACGAGGGGAATTTGGGTTGCCTCCCAATAAGCGTTGTTTTTAACGTCTAAAGCCTGACGATAGCTTGGTGAGAAGCTATTCTGGTGTTTGAGCCGGAAGCTCAAGCAATGTTATATTGCTAATTTGAGGACTGTTGTCATTCTTATTGTAATGTTTTAGACGTTGCCCGTTTACGACAAACGGTGCATTTGTCTTGTCGGTAATTTCAACAGATCCACTCTGAAGTACTTTAGTCACTTCATAGGGTCCAGACCACCTAGATTTTAGTTTTCCTGGGAAGAGTTTTAATCGTGAATTAAAGAGCAATACGATGTCTCCCACACTGAATTGTTTCCTGATTGAACGTTTATCATGCCACTTTTTAGTTCGTTCTTTGTAGATACGGGCATTTTCGTAAGCGTCTAATCGAAGTTCTTCCAACTCGTGTAAGTTCAAGATTCGCTTTTCTCCTGCCTCAGTGTAGTTGAAGTTGAGTGTCTTAATAGCCCAAAAGGCCTTATGCTCTAACTCTACAGGGAGATGGCAGGATTTACCGTAAACTAATTTATAGGGGGTAGTACCTATTGGTGTCTTAAATGCGGTCCTATAAGCCCATAAAGCTTCTTGTAGCTTCGATGACCAGTCTCTCCTTGAGGTAGCGACAGTCTTTTCCAAGATCTGTTTTATTTCTCTGTTCGAGACCTCTACTTGTCCGCTAGTTTGCGGATGATAAGGTGTAGCTACTCGGTGCTTGACTCCATATCTAGAGAGAAGTTTATCGAATATTCGTGATATGAAGTGAGATCCTCTGTCACTAATGACGAGTCTGGGTACACCGAATCTAGGAAAGATAGTGTTCTTGAAGAGTTTGATTACTACTCGTGCGTCATTTGTTGGAGCAGCTATGGCTTCTATCCATTTAGACACGTAATCAACAGCGACGAGTATGTATTTATTACCAAAAGAAGGAGGGAAAGGTCCCATGAAATCTATTCCCCAGACGTCGAAGATTTCTACCTCAAAGATTCCTTTCTGAGGCATTTCATCGCGTCGCGAGATGTTGCCAGTTCGTTGGCATCTATCGCACTTTTGCATAGCGATGTGAACGTCTTTCCAGAGGTTAGGCCAGAATAAACCGGCTTGGAGAATCTTAGCGCACGTCTTAGATGTACTAGCATGACCACCGTACGGTGCTGAATGGCATTGGGAAATAATATTTTCTATTTCTTCCTCCGGGACACAGCGACGATATATGTTGTCGGCCCCTCTCTTGAAGAGTAGGGGTTCGTCCCAATAATAGTGTTTCAGATCGTGGAAGAATTTCTTCTTTTGCTGATAAGTAAGATCTGGTGGAAGCACGCCTGCGGCGAGGTAATTAACGATGTCAGCATACCAAGGTAATGTGACTTGGGCATAGACGGCTTCTACGGCTTTTTCGAATTCTGGATCTTCCGAGATTGCATTGGGTGTGTCACTTTCTAATTTGGCTATCAGACGTTCGTACGGGAAATCGTCATTTATCGGTACTGGTTCGTGTCTGATGCCTTCTATTCGGGATAAGTGATCCGCAACAACGTTCTCGGTTCCTTTCTTATCTTTGATTTCTAAGTCAAACTCTTGTAATAACAGGATCCATCTCAATAGTCTTGGTTTGGCATCCTTTTTGCTTATTAGGTACCTTATGGCAGCGTGGTCTGTGTATATTATAATTTTTTCTCCTACTAAGTAAGAACGGAATTTGTCAAGCGCAAATATAACTGCTAAAAGTTCCTTTTCTGTGGTAGCGTAGTTCATTTGGGCAGGATCTAAGGTTCTACTGGCATAGTAGATGGCATGGAGTTTCTTGTCCTTCCTTTGTCCTAGAACTGCGCCTACAGCATAATCACTCGCGTCGCACATGATTTCAAACGGTAGTCTCCAATCTGGTGGTTGCATGATTGGTGCGGTGATAAGGGCTGATTTCAATGTTTCGAATGCTTTTAAACAGTCGTCGTCGAAGACGAACTCAGCATCTTTCATTAACAGGCCGGTCAAAGGTTTTGTGATTTTCGAGAAGTCTTTTATAAATCTTCTGTAGAAACCGACATGTCCTAGAAAACTCCGTATTTCTCGTACGAATTTTGGAGGTTGGAGATCTTTTATAATCTCTATTTTAGCTTTGTCTACCTCAATTCCTCTATCTGATATGACGTGTCCTAGAACTATTCCTTGTCGGACCATAAAATGGCATTTCTCCCAATTTAGGACGAGGTTTACTTTTACGCAACGTTCTAGTACCATTTCTAAGTTTTGTAAGCATCCTTCGAAACTTTGTCCACATACCGAGAAATCGTCCATAAACACTTCCATAATGTCGTCTATGAAATCCGCGAAGATTGCCATCATGCATCTTTGGAAGGTTGCTGGGGCGTTACAGAGTCCGAATGACATTCGGCGGTAAGCAAAAGTACCGTAAGGACAAGTGAATGTAGTCTTTTCTTGGTCATCCGGATGGATGGGAATTTGGAAGAATCCTGAGTAACCATCTAGATAGCAGAAATATGAATGTTTGGCTAATCTTTCCAACATTTGGTCTATGAAGGGTAGCGGGAAGTGATCTTTGCGCGTAGCCTTGTTAAGCTTCCTATAATCAATACACATCCTACTTCCAGTCACGACTCTTTTGGTTATCGATTCGCCTTTTTCGTTTTTAACTACTGTGACTCCTCCTTTCTTTGGTACGACATGAACTGGGCTAACCCATTCACTATCGGAGATCGGATAGATGATTCCTGCATCAAGTAATTTCTTTACTTCATCTTTGACTACAGTGCTCAGGATGGGGTTTAGTCTTCTCTGATGCTCTCGAGAAGTTTTAGAGTCTTCCTCTATTGTAATTCGATGCATACAGATCGAAGGGCTTATACCTTTTAGATCGCTTATGTTATAGCCTAACGCGGTGGGGTACTTCTTTAGGACTTCTAATAACTTTTCGGTTTCTGGTTGTCCTAGGTCGGCGTTGACTATCACTGGTCTTTTTAGTTCATCGTCTAGAAATTCATATCTGAGGTTTTTGGGTAGAGTTTTAAGTTCTAAATATGGGTTCTTCGTACCTGGCATATGGTTTGGTGTCAGTGCTAAGCTTTCGCTTAGGCTGTCGTCTTTATACGGTTTACGCCAATTGTCGTCTTCAGAAATGTCGGGTATTTGAATCTTTATTATTTCTGAATACGTGGTCTCTTCATTTTCAAGTTCTCTTATGCATTCGTCAATTTCGTCTACTAAATAGCAGGTATCGTCTATTGCTGGTGCTTGTAAGAACTTGGTGAGAATGAACTCTATCTTTTCTTCTCCTACTTCGAATGTTAGCCTTCCTTTCTTCACGTCTATAATCGCTCCGGCTGTAGCTAGGAACGGTCTTCCTAGGTTAATTGGGGTTACAGTGTCCTCCTTGATGTCCATGATTATGAAGTCGGTTGGGATGTAGAATTGTCCTATGCGTACTGGAACGTTCTCCAGTATTCCGACGGGGTATTTTACTGATCTGTCAGCTAATTGTACGGACATTTTGGTCGGCCTGAGGTCTCCCATATTCAGCTTTTTGCATATAGATAAGGGCATAACACTGATACTGGCTCCTAAATCGCATAGAGCTTTATCTATTACGAACTTTTCTATGACTCAGGGTATGGAGAAACTACCTGGGTCTTTTAATTTAGGAGGCATGCGGTTTTGAATAATAGCGCTACACTCTGCCGTAAGTGTAACTGTTTTGTTATCCTCGATCTTTCTCTTATTCGACAGGATCTCCTTGAGAAATTTTGCGTATGACGGCATTTGAGTTATCGCTTCTGTAAAAGGAATAGTAATATTCAACTGTTTAAGGAGCTCTACAAATTTCTTAAACTGTCCTGAAGTTTTGGAGTTTATTAGTCTTTGCGGATAAGGAATAGGTGGTTTATATGGCGCTGGAGGTGCTTGAGTTTTTTCACTTGCGGTATCCTCCTTCTCGTTGTCCTCCTTCTTCTCTAACTCGGATTCCTTTCCTGCTTATTCAGTTGGTTTCTGTTGCATGGCTGAGTTTTCGGTCCTCGGGTTGATCGGTTCGTCCAATTCTTTTCCACTTCTTAGTATCACAGCATTTGCTTGGCCTTTGGGATTCTGTTCGGGTTGTCCAGGAAATGTGCCAGCAGGTGCGGCAGCAGATGCTTGCTGTTGAGCCACTTGTGATATCTGAGTTTCTAACATTTTGTTGTGGGTGGCTAAAGCGTCTACTTTTCCTGTCAACTGTTTAATTTGCTCGCTAGTGTGTATGTTTTGATTCAGGAACTCTTTGTTCGTTTGAGCTTGAGTAGCTATGAACTTTTCCATCATCAATTCGAGGTTTGATTTCCTAGGTGCATTCTGAGCAGCTGGTTTTTGATATCCTTGCGGAGCAGTAGGCATTTGCAATGCATTTTCGCTTTTGTAAGAAAAGTTTGGATGATTTCGCCAACCTGGGTTGTATGTATTTGCGTAGGGATTTCCTTGAGCATAATTTACCTGGTCTGGCGGGATTCCGGCTAGCAATGGGCATTCGGGTGCATTATGAGTGGTGCTTCCGCATAACTCGCAATTTGGAGTTACTGCAGCGACAGTTGCAGTGGGGTTAACGGTCAGACTATCGATCTTTTGTGCTAGAGCATCTACTTTAGCATTGAACTTTTCAAGGCTGCTGATTTCGTACATCCCACCTTTCGCTGAGGTTTTCTCATTTGGAGTGCGTTCACCTCCCCATTGGCAATGGTTTTGTGACATGTTTTCTATTAATTGATAGGCTTCATCGTATGACTTATCCATAAGTGCACCGCCCGCGGCAGCGTCTATTGTCAATCTAGTATTGTATAGAAGCCCATTATAGAAAGTATGGATTGTCACCCAGTCTTCTAGACCGTGGTGAGGACATGTTCTCATCATATCTTTGAATCGTTCCCATACTTCGTAGAGAGAGTCAGTATCTTTCTGTCGAAATCCGTTGATTTGAGCTCTAAGCATAGCAGTTTGGCTTGGTGGAAAATATCTCGCTAAGAAGACGTTCTTCAATTGCTCCCACATCGTAACGGAGTTGGATGGTAACGATTGTAACCATGTCCACGCTCTGTCTCTAAGAGAGAATGGGAAAAGACGAAGTCTTATCGCGTCTGGAGTTACTCCATTTGCTTTCACTGTGTCTGCGTATTGAACAAACTTCGTTAGATGTTCGTTCGGATCCTCAGTTGCGTTTCCTGAGAATTGGTTTTGTTGTACAGCCGACAACAATGATGGTTTCAGCTTAAAATCATTCCGGGTAATAGCTGGGGCAGCAATGCTACTTCTAGGCTCCATCTGGGATGGTGTAGCGTATGCCTTCAGCGGTTTGTTCGGAGGTCCTTCAGCCATCTCTGGTTCTTCTTCTGATATGGGAATGGGAGTGAGAGGATCGGGAATGTTATGTTTGAGTTGGTACTCAATGATTCTACTTCTTAGGTGTAAGAAGCGTTCTAGTTCTGCGACTGAAGGTTTCAAGATATCGCTTTGTGGGCGATCACTTGGCATACAATCGACAGCACTAGTAAAGGAAAAATGAAAATTGTTTACCTAGTCTCTACGACGTAACAGAAGGTTACACTACTGACTAAACGGGTCCCCGGCAACGGCGCCAAAAACTTGATCGCGACTTTCTATGTCTAATACAACTAACTGCAAGTGCACAGTCTATCGCGTAGTAATAAAAGATATCGATCCCACAGGGACTCGTAATCAAACTAGTGTTCTCGGGAGTTACTATGTTTAGCTAGGTAGAATATGTTTTAAGGGAATAAGATTGTCACTAAAAGGGGGAAACTAAGGTTACTGTTTAGATTTTAATTAATTGAATCGATACGTAGTAATTATGTTCTTCAGGGACTTGATAAGTTACTGGTGTATGAAATAGTTTTCACAGTTCATTTAAGAAGAAAATGGAGATTTGAAGACTCTCGTCTCACAATGGTTATTGACGCTAATCATAATCCTAAGGGCCTAACGTACACTTTCGTATTCCGTTCGGGGTTAAAATTACTTTTTGGAAATCTCTAAGTTCTAATCCGTTTTAAAGTGCTTTCGCTGTTATTAAAACAAATGCCTAGTGTTTACTATCTGACCTTACCGCAGCTTTCGCTTGTTGGTTCGTATCTTAATTAATTTCCCACTTTCGTGGCAAAACTACTTTAAAATAAGTTCTCGCTTTCGCGACGAAGTTTATTTCGTAAATCAATTTTTAAACACTTAGACCATAAGTTATTTTTGTGAAAAGAAAGTTTTCAAACAAGAGTTATCAAATCCCATTCGAATTATCACTACATATCGATTGCCTAAGTTTAGCTAGACATGGAATTGGGAAGAATAAAACATAAATAATAATAATAAATAATAAATTGCATTATGATAAAACAGAAGTCGATCTAAATGAAAACCTGTAAATAATGCCAATTGGCCTTTGGGCAGATCCTCCACAGATGTTGGCAGGATTCTGTCTTTAGTTCCAATTCGATCGTACAGTGCAGTAAGTATTACAGAAGAGCGGAAATGGGAATGAGGAAATGGCAGGGGAATAAAGGAAAGGGATACAAATAAAACTGGAGAAATGGATACAAATAATAACTGAAAGTAAATTTGCTCTGGAAATTAAATTTGGCAGCACTTCGTGGTATGAATGCAGTTCCCTTTCTGAAGTCCTCTGCTTCCCTTTTTATAGAAGTGGAATCCCAACGGTTATCTCTGAGGATGATGGACCTTGAGGCAGATAATTTAGGGAGTAGTGGACCATTTAATGGGAATTGGAACTGCTCTTTTGACGTGTAATCTGAGTGGGGCGTTTTTGCCTGCATGACGGTCGTCACAAGGTGTGACGGTCGTCACATCAGCAAAAACTGTCTGTTGCGCTTTTCATTGTGTTTTCACTCCTTTTTCGTCCATATTTCATCTGGGATTGCTTCTTTTCTTCATGTTGCCTTGTTTAGACGTGATCGTTGAATACCTGCAAAAACATCAGCCAAATACACGGAAATAACGCGAAATCGGATCGAAAACGGTTAGACTTTAGTTGAAATATGCATGAAAATATCTATATGATTTCGTGTTATCAGCCCCTCGTCGGGAAACGGTTCATCGCAATCCTTCGCTTTAAGAAACATGATATCCTCATCATGGAATTCAAATTTCATCGGCTGGTAATCTTCGATCGGCCGTACGGCAAGGTAATCAGACAATACGCTGCCCTTAATGGCCTTCTGGGAAACGTACTGAAGATCATATTCCGTCAACACCATTTGCCATCTGGCAATCCTGCCCGAAAGCGCTTGCTTCTCGAAGACGTACTTGATCGGATCCATCTTCGAAATTAGCATGGTGGTGTGATTGAGCATGTACTGTCGTAAACGTTTGGCAACCCAGGCTAGTGCACAACACGTCTTCTCCAGCATCGAGTAACGAGATTCACAGTCAGTGAACTTTTTACTCAAATAGTAAATGGCATGCTCCTTTCTGCCCGTCTCCTCGTGCTGACCGAGAACACACCCCATATTATTCTCAAGAACTGTCAAGTACATGATTAGAGGCCGTCCAGCCACTGGGGGTATCAAGATTGGAGGTTCCTGAAGATACTACTTTATCTTGTCGAATGCCTTATGGAAATCCTCATTCCAGGTAATCGCCTGATCTTTCTTTAAAAGCTTGAACATCAGTTCACACGTGGCCGTGAGCTGAGAGATAAACCTTGCAATGTAGTTTATTCTGCCCAAGAAACCACGAACTTCTTTTTCTGTTTCTGGCACTGGCATTTCTTGTATGGCTTTTATCTTCGCAGGATCAACCTCGATGCCTCTTTCGCTCACGATAAACCCCAGTAACTTTCCGGACCGTACTCCGAAAGTACACTTGTTAGGATTCAGCCTCAACCTGAACTTCCTAAGCCTCTCAAAAAGCTTCAGCAAATTGACCAGATGTCCCTCCTCCGTTTGGGACTTCGCAATCATGTCATCAACATAGACTTGAATCTCATGATGAATCATGTCATGAAACAAAGTTACCATTGCTCGTTGGTAAGTGGCCCCTGCGTTCTTCAGACCGAAAGGCATTACCTTGTAGCAAAATGTTCCCCAAGGAGTGATAAACGTCGTTTTCTCCATGTCTTCCGGCGCCATCTTGATCTGACTGTAACCGGAGAAGCCATCCATGAACGAAAACACGGAGAACTGGGCTGTGTTGTCGACCAACACATCGATATGAGGCAGCGGGAAATCATCTTTAGGGCTCGCCCTATTCAAATCCCGATAATCGACGCATATGCGTACCTTACCGTCCTTCTTCGGTACAGGCACTATGTTGGCGACCCACGGAGGGTAAGTAGTGACCGCTAAGAAGCCAGCATCAAGCTGTTTCTGCACTTCTTCTTTGATCTTAACGGCCATATTTGGTCTCGTCCTCCTAAGCTTCTGCTTAACGGGAGGGCAATCTTCTCACAACAGCAAGTGGTGGACCACGATGTCCGTGTCAAGTCCGGGCATATCTTCGTATGACCAAGCAAAGACGTCACTATACTCTCTTAGCATCTCGACCAATCTCTGCTTGACATCCCTCTGCAGTGCAGCCCCTATCCTGACGTTTCTGACGAGTTCTTCAGAACCCAGATTCACGATCTCGATCTCCTCTTCATGAGGCAAAATGACTTTCTCCTCTTGTTTCAACAAGCGGGCCAACTCTTCAGGAAGGTCATCGTCTTCATCAATCTCTTCTTCGGCTTGATAGATCGGGAAATCGAAGTCGAAGTGAGCCGTAGAAGGTCCAGAGTCGATGTCATCTGTCATGTGGATCCTGCAATAACAAGGGTTAAGCTTAAAACGAGGATATGCAGGTTAGCACAAACCCCATTGCCATTTTATTGTTGTTCAAAACAAATATAAAACAGGAATAACAGAGATCACAATATTTGAATACGAAGAAAACGCCTTTGATTTATTAACAAAATGCATGTACATAATCCAACAAGGCCTTGACAATAAAACCACTATGCCCCGGGTAAGACATAGGGTTGTACAATGATTGGAAAAAGTAAATCATTACTCTTCGCTTGTCATCTGGATGATATCCTTGACGGACCAATTGTTGAGGCCCTCGTCTGGCTTGCTTGGATGGATCCAAGAGTCGAGGTCACAGTCGCTATCTCCGCTGTCTTCAGAAACCGCGCTGATGCTTTCGAAAATCACTCCGCCACTGGTAAACTGGATCGGCCCTTTACCTCGCGACGCACTGCTAAAAGAAGAAGAAGCTTCAGCTCCAGGAGAATATCCCAACCCAAACTTGTCTTGCTTGTTTGGTATCTCCAAAATTCGCCCCCAGCCTGGGGTAGATCCGGCTTGGACAACGGCCCGAGCTTCCTTGAACGAGGAGAGAGTCATCTCTGGCTTTTCCGTGACTACAGGAGCTACGTCCTTCACTTTGACAGCTTCGAACGCTTGGCATAGAGTCTCATGGATTTCGCCATCCATCTCCACATACTTGAAGGACGACAAATGGCTCACCATTATGTCTTCCTCGCCACACACGGTTACGATGCTGCCTCCGACAACATATTTGAGTTTCTGGTGCAACGTGGAGGTCACGGCACCAGCAGCATGGATCCATGGCCGACCCAAGAGACAGTTGTAGGCAGGCATGATGTCCATAATATAAAAGACCGCGTCGAACGTTTCCGGACCAACTTGGATTGGCAGGGTCACCTCCCCGAAAACGTGGCGTTTAGTCCCATCGAACGCCTTCACAACCAGATCACTGGGTGTGCAAATCACTCCACGAGTATCCAACTTCATTAGCGCCTTCTTCGAAAGAACATTAAGTGATGAACCCGTGTCCACCAACACGTGCGACATAATCGTGCCCCTACACTCTATCGAGATGTGCAGGGCACTATTGTGATTCCTCCCTTTTGGCGTCAGCTCCAGGTCTGTGAAACCTAGCCCATTTCCAGCATTTACGTGGGCTACGACCTCCTCTAGCTGATTCGCCGATATTTCCTGTGGTACAAATGCGGCGTTCAACACCTTCAGCAGCGCGTTGCGGTGTGCTTCAGAACACAGCAACAAGTTCAGGATGGAAATTTTCGAGGGCGTCTGATGGAGATGGTCCACAATCTTGTAGTCACTCTTTTTAATCAACCGCATAAACTCCTCGGCATCTTTAACAAGCAAGTCCTTTTCGGCCCCACACGGGATCTCTTCAATGACTTTACTTTTACCTTTATCGGCCGCATCAGCTCTGACCGCTTTATCCGCCACGACCTCGGGTGGTGCAAACACTCTTCTGCTGCGAGTAATACCACTGATTCCCGCAAGGTTCTCCACAGTCGACCCAAACGGTTATAGCTCCAACTTCTGTCCGTTGCAGTAGACTTCAGCCCCATAATGCCACAGGACAACATTAGTGCTTTCGAACGGTATTGGCCCAGCTCGGGTGATGGTGATTGTGGGCAGTCTGGGCGCAGAAATAGTTATCGTCCGGCGAGGGATGGTGATGGTGGCGACCTCATCGGCTTGCTTCAGCACTACCTCTCCTGATCCACTTTCAGCCCTCCGGCTAAACTGTAAAATCCCTTCAGTCATCAGACTTTAAATTCCCTCTACTAATTGTTCACATCCATCAGAACGTGTGGCACAGTCCATGCATAGCTCTCCGCAACTTGGAAAGAACCCTTTTTTCATCAACTTAGCTTTAACGAAGCTAAGCGGCGTCTTCAGATCTCTGACGTCAGTCAACAAATCCAAATTCTCTTCTTCGATAATGGCGTGCACTCCGCCTCCGCTATGATTCGACATAGGATTCTTCGTGACATTTGGCACATTATTGGAGAAGTTGATGATCTTGGCATCCACCATGTCCTGCACCTTATGCTTGAAGGCTTTGCAGTTCTCTATTGTATGGCCTGGTGCCCCTGAGTGGAACTCACAAGTGGCATTCACGTCATACCCTGGCGGAGGTGCCCCTGTCAAGGGAGCCAGCGTCCTCTTCTGGATCAACTGTAGCTGAAGCAAAGTCTGCAAGAGTTGCGCGTACGACATGGGCGGTGTCTCGAGGTGACGGTTCGCCAAAGGTGCCTGATTCTGGTACTTTCTGTATCCCTGTTGATTCGGTTGCTGCTGCTGCTGCTGCTGCGGCTGTTGAACTGCCGGGATAGTTATACTGGCCACCTGCTGGTGAGGACCTTTACCCTTCCTTCGAGCGTTGGTCACAGCGCTCGCTTCTCCTTCTCGTCTTTTGCCACTATAAGGTTTCTTCCCGCCTTCAGCTGAGGATGAATCACCTTGAATTTTTCCGATCTTGATCCCATTTTCGACGTGCTCGCCCGTGATAATGAGATCTGAGAACGTCCCAGACATACCGCTGACCAACTTCTCATAGTAAACCCCTAGGAGGGTGGCTACAAACATCTGTACGAGCTCACGTTCAACCATCGGCGACTGAACCCTAGCTGCCAACTCACGCCACCGCTGGGCGTACTCATTAAACCCTTCATTGTTCCTTTGCGACAGATTCTGCAGCTGGACTCAGTTCGGGGCCAAGTTGCTATTGTATTGGTAGTGGTGCACAAATGCTTCAGCAAGGTCCTTCCACGTGCGCACACTGGTAGGCTCCAGACTCATGTACCATTCGAGGGATGGCCCGGAAAGGCTGTCTTGAAAGAAATGCATCAGCAACTTCTCGTCCTCGGAATGGGCAGACATTTTTCTGTAATATGATCTCAGATGGACGTGAGGGCAAGTGGTGCCCTTGTACTTTTCAAACTCAGGTACCTTGAACTTAGGAGGCACCTTGAAATCAGCAATTAGTCCCAACTTGGACATATCAACACCCAGGGTGTTCTGGTTCTCGATATTTCTCATCTTATCTTCAAGTGCCTTGAATCTAAGCCGTGCTTCAGCATTCAGCTCCCCTTCAGCACCTCTCTGAGAGAACACATCGTCCTGATGATCCTCTAGCCATGGCTGAGGCCCAAACAGATTCCCGACACCTGCATTGCCGTTGCCCAGCCCGACATTGACATTAGCTCCTAGACTCCCATTACCGACGCCCGTCGTATTGAGTCCGATGTTGGCCATCACATTGCCGTTACCCCCGGTCACGGGAACACCATTCTGTGGAGTTTCAACTGGTGGAGGAGTAGGCACAGTCCCACCATGAAGTACGCCATTGCTATCAACCCTTGAAATCAGAGGTTGAACCAAAGTTCTGAGCTGATCTTGGCCATTGGCGACCGCTTGCATGAGCTCCATGAAGCGATCCATCCTTTCGCGGAGTTCCTGAACATCAGTTTGCACTTGCTCCATGATTCTGGTCTGATTATCTCTAGTCGGATAGCGGTGAATAGGTCTCTGATCAATCCTGGAACCACCTAAAACAACCTGAAATAACTTGTCAAACACAAAAGGGTTAGGAAAAACGACAAAATGCTCGTTATGCAAATGCTTCATGCAAATGCAAACATGTGTCTGTGCGTTAGGGAGATCTCCCGCGATCCTAGTGCCTGAGTGCCAGTGCTGATAATAAGAAGAAGTCCGAGTCCAATCCTGGAAATAACAATCTCATATATAAAGAAAGCCCATCAAGGCAGTACACAACATCAGCGAGTACAAGATGAATCAACAGCGTGACCTCAGCCAACAAGCCTGGTGATGGTCAGCATACAAAAATGATCAAAACAAAAGGAATACAAATAGTCAGGTACGGCCACGAGCGCGATACTCTTCTAACAACTCCTTCGTTTCTGGATGATCAGGCAGAGTGAGCAACCCTTCGACGAGTAATTCCCTTTGCACGATGGTGTACTGAAGACCTTCGACCAAACCTTCCCATGCTCCTTCACCGAAACAATCTTCTAACTTCCGTTTCTTGGACTCAAACGTCAGTTTGCGCTCCTTTAGGTTAGCGAGAGCCCTGTTGAGCTGGCCTTCGGTGGCGTATCTGCGAGCGGTTTCTTCATCAAACCTCTTCTCACTATCCTTCACCTGGGCTTCCAGTTTGGAGATCTGTAGCATCAGCTTATCCTCCCGCTCTTTCCTGGTGGCTAAGGAGGCCTTCCAGTGCTGGTTGAACTTGGATATCCTCCGATACGCTTCGTCCAAGTGCTGCTTCTTCGTAGCCAGTACGTCGTTGACAGCTTTGAAGTCTTGACCCATGCGTTCATGCTCGGCTATCTGCTTAGTCAGGTCCGTCCCCAGCCGGTTCACCAGCTCTGTCTGCCTTTTAAAGGAATGAACGGCTTCGTTCCTCTCGCTTCGGAGCTGAGCCAATTCTTTCTCCAGTTCTTCGTTTGCCCGCTTCAATTCATCTCGCTCAGCCAACACCTAATTATGCTGCTGAATGGGCACAGTAGTAGGCTCTTCAATCATTGGAGGGCTTTCAGGCTTGTCACGAGGAAACGGCATCCCTATAGCATCTGCTCTGGCTCTGATCCAAGTCACATACAGAGGGTAGGCTTGATTGTTGCTTCTCCCCAGCAATGGTTTTCCCCTCTTACTGATGCCATTCCAGGCGCGCTGAAGCTTGGATAACAGATCCCCCTCTAGAAGACCAGTGAGGTACAAAGATTCCTGTACCTCTTCATCCTTCGGCGGAGCTCTCAAAGCATACGCGAACTGTCGGGCCAGCAAAGACGGATTGTAGCTTATACAACCTTTCTTGCCTATCAAAGGCACGTTTGGAAACCCGCTGCAGCTGAAGATAATCTCGGTACCCAACCTATCTCTGTCGAACCAGTCAATATCCTCCGCAGATAAACTCATCAGACGCTCGGACCACTCAGTTGTGGCTGCAGACGAAACAAAAGGACCCCTCTTGGGTAAATGACTATCAAGCCATTTATAAAGCAAGGGTACACAGCATGAGACATTCTTGCCCCTCCTGTTCTCGTTTTTGTAGTGGACAGAATGGTAGGCATCTCCTATCAAGGTAGGGACTGGATTCCCTGATGCGAAGATATGAAATGCGTCGAAGTCTACAAAATCGGGCATATTGGGGAACAGAATGATGCCATATATGCACAGAGAGAGGATGGCATTGAACGCGACCCAACATCCGTCTTTGGTGCACTGCTGAGCCTTTCCCACTAGAAACTGCAAGGAGAACCCGGGAACCTTGTTCCAACTAGACAATACCAACTCGGAGGCATCCAGATGAAGTGAAGGAGCTAAACCATCCAGATCAGGCTCAGCATCCATATGAACAAAAGGCATCTGCCTCTTGATAGGCACACTTAACAAATCAGCATATTCCTCTAGCGTGGGTGCGAGAACAAAATCCTGGAAAGTGAAACATCTCAGCGGAGGATCATAGAACTGCAGCAGAGCGTGCAACCCATTCAACTCGAACGCAGAAGGTTTACGAACCAAACTGAGCAACTTGCCGTAAGATTTTCTGAACTCATCCCTTACAGACTCATCTGCTAAAGCTATCAAACCAGTCAGCCGAACCACATCAGGGGCAGGGAACTTGTAAGCCACGGTCTTCCTCAAAGAACTCATAACAATACAATAGGAGGCAAGAAATCCTGGATCGGGGAAAACGGTACCTGCAACACAGACACACGTTAATGAAATGCAAATACGTATGCAAAATAATATAAAATGCACTCATGCAGCAGGAGATCAAGGCAACTGTGCTGTGGATATTTTGTATCAACAAAACCGTAATCCTGCTCTATCAAGAACAACCACTGTATCTGATAAGAAGAAAACCCTGGTATCGGACCACAAATCTGCTCTGTCAAGAACAACCATCTGATAGGGCCATATACATAGGACCATAATTCTGCTCTGTCAAGAACAAACAACTGATAATAAGGACCTCTGATACAGGACAAAAAATCTGCTCTGTCAATAACAAACAACTGATAACCAAAACTCTGCTCTATCAAAAACAAACATCTGATAATGAGATCCACAAACCCCAGTCATAAACCTGCTCTGTCAAGAACGAATACACATCTGATGATAAGATCCTCTGATCCCAATCAAACCTGCTTTGTCAAGAACAAATATGCATCTGATGATAAGATCCTCTGATCCCAACAAAACTGATCCACTATTAAGAAAACCAGGTGGTCTGAAGGTCAAAGTTTCCAGCAATAAACCCAACCCTGCTCACAGGTATGGACCTAGACTGACTCAAGTTCGGCATCCTATGCGTTCATCAGCGTCACAGACATTCAAGAGGGGTGATACGATACCCAGAAGGTGTGGCATCACCAGCTCATGAAGCGGCCTCACTCGGCTGAATCACAAATGATCGGTCCCCAGAGTCGACAATCCTCCAAACCAGCAACCGTCTCAACCCAAAGAGTTGAAAGAGAAGCCAACCGGGAGAACCTCGTCTGAGCGTGGATTTCATGAGACACTAGTGCCTGCAAAGCAAGCACGCGCCCTCTAATTTCCACAACTAATGCTATGTTCACTCAAGCCTGGGTCTGGCTTCTCACTCATCAGAATGCCCCTCCCACAACAGCACAGATAATCATATCATACTGAAAATAAAATACGGGAAATAAAATGCGATAAATAAACACAACCCAACAAGTAATCATACAAGCGCTAGGATTGACTCTCGCAGGGGACGTCGGATCCCCAAACTGACTCGCATACGGGACGTTGGATCCCAGAAAACTATCAAGTCTCCAGCAGAGTCGCCAGCTGTCGCTTCCGCGAAAATAAGGTGTCGGCAGAACAGAAGAGTTGCCACCTTTTGTTATTTATCCCTCGGAGCGGGAAAGGAAACGATCGGAAAAACCTGACGAAAAAGGGTAAGATAAGGTCATCGCAACCGTTGTCTGGGTTCGGGAGTCGGTTACGCAAGGGGAAGGTATTAGCACCCCTCACGTCCGTCGTACTCGACGGGATCCATGCTTGTTGTATTTACTGGACAGGTTGGTTTTATCTATCTACCTATCAAGGCTGGCTTAAAAAGAAAAGAAAAATGACTCGGCAAAGCGTCGCGCTTTATGCCTACGTATTCTCATCAGAGAATGAGAAATCAGAGTCAACGTAGTTCGACCTACTACGGGATATGGGGAAGGTAGCTCGCCAATACGTCTGTATTGTGCCTACGTACTCTCAACAGATATGAGAGATTAGAGCTTACGTAGTTCGGGATACTACGCGTTATGGGGATTCAGATTCATCTGTTTTATCGAGTAGGGTTAAACAACAGTTCCAGCAGTTAGGGACAAAGCCTGTTTGCGTTGGCGCTGAAGTTTAACGACACTCTTTTCTTCAGAAAAGCTTTCCTTTGAATTACGGGCCCACGGGGCAAAAAGGTTTGAAGTTTGTTTTCTGTCTTTTACGAAATAAGTGTTTTTTATTGTGTTTGCAATTTCAATCGCACTAAAGACTATGACCTGAGAGTGAATGCGTCGCATGTCACCCAAAGGGTGCCATACTAAACATCCAGACTGTTGAAAAGAAACTCTCCAACAATCCTTTCTCGGATAGCTTAAGGCTCGTGACGTACGAAAGACTTCATTCATGATTACCGTATCTTAAGTTGTTTTGAGATGAGAAGAGAGAACAGGCTCGACTACGGGGAGACTATCAAGTCCTACTGTTGTCATGCCAAGGATTCATCCTATGGTTGAGGTTTGAAACAGGGAACTCCTAGAAGTTATCATGCATAGGTTTCAACCTAAAGTTCTATCATCACTTCCTTATCAAAGGAAATGAGAGTCCGAAGGGATCATGTCAATGATACACAGAAACAGACAAAGCATCAGCTTAAACAGTAAACGGTAAACAGTAAAATGCATGCAATGCAAGTGAGGGAGGAAATGTGTGTGGGGCAGCAGCCTCCACAAGCTCATCTCAACCTCAAGCCAGATATGAATAACTGCAATCATACAGCATAAACAACATGCTATCAAGCAGAATATAATAACAACTGTAATCATACAGAAGAAATAAAACATGCTATCAAGCAAAACAAACCACATGGGCAAGGGAGCAGGGCTATACCGAATACCCGCAAGCAAAGGCATACAGTAACAATACAAGCAGAGGGAGAAACTCAACCTCTAGTGCACTCATGCTCCTAGCTTAAATCTAGTCTAGATATGGACCTATTCTAATGCATCAAGCAAGTCAAACAAGGCACATCAATACAGAGAAAAAAAGACAAGAAAGCAGATCAACCCCTCTCTCAACTCCAAGCTTCAGCTCTTCTAACAGCAACTCAGTCTTCAGACCTCCATCACTCTTGACAAATATCAATTTGCTTTTCCAAGTTTCAACCCTTCAACATAAGTTTCAACTTATTCTCTCTTCTCTAAGCTTCAGCTCCTTAATCAATTCGACCTTCAGGCTTCACTCTTAACCACAAGTATCAACTTGATTCCTTCAATCTTTAAACTTCAAAGTAAGTATCAACTTATCCTTTGTTCCTCAAGCCTCAGCTCTACACTCAATCTCAATTGAATCCTCTTCTTAAGTATCAACTTAGTCTTCAAGCTCTCAAGCTCTCTTTGCTTTACCAGTCTCAATTTGGTCTTCTCTCTACAAGCTTCAGCTTCTCAGAGCAGCCATCAATCATCTGGAAATGCCAACTTCATCCTTCAATCTTTAAGCCTCAGCTCTTCATTCAGTCTTTACTGGATCTTCATGGGGTCTTCATTAGGTCTTCAAGTATCAATTTGCTCTCCTTGCTCTTCAAGCCTCAGCTGCAATGGCAATGCTCAAGGAATCATCCTCTTCCACACTCTTCAGTGAAGTCCTTATCTTCAAACTCAAGTTCCTCAACTCTCAAGATACTCAAACCAGGAGAAATCATTTAACTGGATAAGCTGGGGTGTTAAACTGCTTATTGACCACCAAAGGTGACCTATAAGGGTTTAACATCAAAGGAATGGTTCCCTAACAGGTTCTACTTCCTAGGTACCATCACTTATCCCTCCAAAGGAGGGAGGTGAATACCATGGGAGGACCTTGAATCATGGGGAAGAATGGAGGTGAAAGATACCATCCATGTTTAAGAAAGAAATTAGCTAGGTCTAAGCTCTACTTAATTCCTAACCCTAAAACAACAACAAAACAAACAAGTCTTCAAACTCTCAAGCTCCTCTTCAATCCTCAAGTCTTCTACTATGCTCCTCCATGCTCCTCAAAGCAAGACCAAGCCCACCAAGCCAAGCAAAAACCCACAAAGCAAGGCAAAACAAAATACAAGCCCACAAGGGCAACACAAACAACAATCAACTACAAAAATCATTTAAAAATAGTATACTATTATATTAAAATCTAATATAATTTCTAGGGGATGCTATATACCTACCCTTAATACCCTATATGTCCCAATATCTAACTTGACCTAGAAACCCAAAATTCTAGTGTTATTGTGGACCTATGTTAAGGATTGACCTAATTCTATACAACCTAAAGTCATCTAGTCAAAACTAATAAAAATTAATCACAAAATTATGGAATAAATCCAGAGGGGAGCTAAAGTCCTAATCTAACTATCCTAAAAATAATGGCCTAAAAATATGAAGGGAACTAGCTAAACAAAATTCTACAAATCTATGCATCAACATAAAAGGAATTAAAAGCTATTAAAAGAGAAAATACACAAAAAAATATTAAAAATGCATGAAATGCAATTATTTTGATTTCATAATTTTCTAGACATTAACATGAAATCGGATAAAGAATCCCCATGTAAAAATCATCATTTTTCTATTTATTATGATTTTTCAAAGATTAAAGAAAAATGGAGAAAAAGACAATAAAATGGTAAAACATTGGTGCAGATAGCAACTATATGCAGTTCAATTCATGACTGGGCTTGAAATGGGGGTGCAAACAACAACACGCTCTAGGCCCAATTATTATCAGAAAATCAATTCAGAAATTATAAAGAAAAAGAAAAATACACGGTGCACTTAGCAAGGAAATTCAGTTCAAACCAACACTGGGCCACGAAAGGGGGTGGGCATAGCAAGTAATCCACTTAAGCCCAAACGGGAAATTAAATGATACGCTGCGTTTTGGTTGCTTCTCAGAATCCCTCTTCAAACGAAATTGAATCTCATCCACACGATCTAGGTCCCAGTCAATGAGTCTTGCCTCATCCAACGACCATGGCATTGCCTTCTTCCTCCAACCATGGAAATGGAGGGAAAGCTCCATAGTTGCAGAGCTCAAATCCCCAATTTGAACTCTATCTAAACTCAACCAAAATCCATGGTTCAAAACCCTAATCCATTCTAAATTCCATGATGATCACAACCATGGCCTTAAAATCAATTGAAATACCCTCAATCTCTAAACCTGATCCAAGATCAAAATTATTCTCAAACTTTAATTCTAACAATTCTTGAAATTGATTACCTCAGAATGATCACCACCTCACACTGGTTAAATCTTGCTATTAAACTCATGCTATGCTTCACTATATCTCGTGTTCTTGATCCAAACAAAATTGGTGTCACTAACTCAAACTTCACCAATTGATCTCAAACTTCCCAGAATCCATCTCCTACTTGTCTCTAACCATTCTAACCTAACAATTCTAACTAATTATGCTTAAATTATGGTGTAGAAGAAAAGTTACAAACCTGTCAAATCTTGATTATCAGATAGGGCAAAGCTTCACTTCAACCTCTCAAACTCTTCAGAAACCTTCCTTGATTGATGATAAAGCTTCTGTTTGCAAAAGATTTGACCAAGAAAGCCTGAATCCCCAAACTCGATTGTGACTTGCAACTCCCAAAATCCAAAAGCTAACTCTTCAATTCTTCATGATCTTGCCTTCAATTTGGTATGCACACATTCAGTGTGATCAATGGAAGGTGTTGGGATTGAAAGAAGCAATGGAAATGGTGAGGAAGGTAGAATTTGATTTCAACTTGCAATGGAAGCAATTGAAATGGTTCAGACCCTGCATCTGAGCAAGTTCTAATCCATATATAGGATGGTTCATACCCATCCAGAACTTTCTGGAATCATCCAATGAGAATTTGGGATTCTCATGTCATGAGTTTTTGATTTTATCTCATCTCACATGCCATCTCATGCTATACCTCTTGCAGCAACTTATTCTGACTTGAAAATCTCCTTATATGAGATATATGAGGTGTTAAGATACTTAGCTAGCTTGTACATTGCCTTTCCTTGTGTTTTGCATTTGTACCTTAATATGCAAGCAACCATTTTCCAAAGCAAGTCCATGATCTAAACTTCAAATAAAAAATGTGGCTGAACCATTGTTTTTAAAATGATTTTTAGAGTCAAAATGACCTATTACATGCCATGGTTTGGATGTGTAGCTTGGAAATTTCAATTTCCAACTTTGACTTATTTAACTTATGCCTCCATTTTAGGTCATTTTTACCATTTTGAGCTACAAGCCTTTTCAACATCTCATGACCTCCTTAATAGCCTTAAAACATCATTTTAAGCAAGTTTTATGTTAAATATTTTTCCATTTGAAGCTTGGAAATAGGAGTTATGGCCTTATGCTTGAAATGACCTATAATCTCCAAATGACCAAAATGTCCTTGACTTGTCAAAGCCATAATTTGAGTTCTACAAATCCTATCAAGGACTTCTAGTACTCTCTAGAAAGATAAGAAGATGAGGAACAACATTCATGTTGACCAAAATTTCATAGGAATCATCCTTCTTGGGCAAAAATTGGATGCAAGTTGGGTGACTTTCAAGGCCCCAGATTCACATACCTCAGATGACCTGTAACTTGTCAAAGTCATAACTTGAGCTCTACAAATCCTATCAAGGACTTCTAGAACTCAAATTAAATCTAATAACAAGATCTACAACATTCATGTTGGGGGTAAGATGAGATGACAATCACATCTTGAGCTAAACTGCCTTGAAGATAGGGGTCAAACTAGGGGATTTTACACCGTCGAGCCTTGGAAACCCTAGCTTGAAACTTCTCAAACTCCTCAATCATGATGAGTTGACCTTGGAATCATCCTTATAGCATCTCAATGCATCAATCCATGATCACATGGCTCTTGGATTAGGTCTCAACCCTCTCCAAATCATCAGTTGACTTAGGGTTGACCCAGTCAAACCCTAACTGCACCACTCATGGCTGAGTCTTCTTATTCTTGCACAATGACCTCTCTAGGCTTCATGATGGCTTTCAAGACATCTCATAAGCTCTCTCAAAGCTTCAAGTTAATCCTCATAGCTAGAAAGGAGGCACACAACCTTGGTTTCAACCCTCTCCAAATCATCTGAGGAGCTCCCACAACTCTCAAGTTAGGAGGCACACAACCTTGGTTTCAACCAATCTCTCTGAGGATCTCTTAACTTTTCTGACAAGGATATCAACCCTTGAACACTTGAATAACCTTCTTGGCTATCTTCAAAGTCTTGATTGGTACTCATACCTCTTGATCTCTTGCATACATGTCAATGAAATGCAAGTGATAATGCTAATGTGAATGAAATGAACCACAAGCTAGGTAAAGAAGTGTTGGGCAAATCTTGGGGTGCAACAACTGCCACTTATGGATAAACTTCTCTACAGAGACTGCCACTTATCGTTGTAAGGCAACGAAAAATGTTCTTGATAAATAGTGCAAAATAAATGCACGTCCAGGTAGGTTCGGCGACCGACAAGGACCGAAGTTCAATCTAGAATCAAGCTAGAAAGAAACTGTCAAACAAGACTCCAACCATTGAGAAATGAACTCGAATGGGGACACATCTTATCCAATCATGGAAAAAAGATAACTGAAGCAACCATCATCCACAAGGATTAAACTCTGTGGGGGAATTGAGAAAGGATGGACATTTTATGCTTAAGGGCTGACAACTTTATTGGAGAGAGACAACACACCCAGTCACTTGGTGAAAAATACCAAAGTGAAACAGGAACAGGTAATAACCAGAGATAGAAAAAATGCATGCATGCTATGCATATGCTTTATGCCATGCTTATGTTTATGCTGACAAAACAGACAAAACAAAACAGGGGATGGAATTAACATCTCGACACGGATACCCAGCCAACTTCACCAAAATTGGACATCAGCGGGGATGATCATAAAGATCAACAGTTCCACCTCAAAGTTACAACCTTCTCTAGGAGAGAGTAATCTACTTAGGACACAACATCATGACTTCACTCGGATTGCCATCATGAGTTTGAATTCTTTGTTGAAGGAGAAATCACCAAGGGAAGTTCCAAGATCAACCGAAGTAACAACTTAATCGAAGAGCTGACAAAAAGATATCATGAGAACAAAACACTTTTGCCCCTCGATAGTATAACAATCCTCTTCAAGTGAGCAACGGCTCTTGCGACAAGCAGTCTTCAAGCTTTTCTGCCCCAGATTACATGGTCTGTGGGAAGAAACCATCAAGAGAATTTTATAAAAGAAATCGGCATAAAGATGCTTCAATGTCTTCAAACTCTTATAGAGAGAGATTTACAAATTTCGACGTGATTGCCCCAGTTTAACGGTGCTTGCACAACAAAGTCTCAGACTGTGGAAGTAACGAATGGGGAACAAACTTGCACCTGCTAGCTGGTAACTGCAACAGTGTTTCCCCAGACTAAACTGTTCTTCGAGAGATTCAACTGATCTTGACCTGGTCGGCTCTGATTAGCTGAACATTATGATAAATGATTAACAAATCCTTCAACTTGGTTGCCCCAAGCTGAGCTTCCTTTATCAAATCAAATTCCCTAGCTAGCAGCTTTTGTTGGGATTCCTTTGACATTGGATCGTCTTGCACGCAATGTTGTTCATTAAAAATTGGAAATTTTCAATGTAAAATTCATGCAATCTTTTGAAACCATTTTTTTTATGAAACACACATGGCGGAGTGATCAAGTGATCAAAGTGAAAGTGATCCAATCATTTACAAATGATGGATAAAGTGATTAACACACACAAAATTATCAAAGATCATTAGGAGTCAGGTTATCCAACCTTGCTGTAATATGCTTTCAACACAACTTTACCTCAATTAGGTCTTTTAAGGGTTGTAACGTGGTCTGATTCATGGTTCATGAAACAAAGGAAAAAGGCTCAAAGTTATTTCTCCCACCCACTCTCCATGATGAACTCCAATCCTACGCTCAGTTAACTCAAACTATACATTCAGGTTCTTACAGACTTAAGAATTGGACTGATGATAGTTGGTGATGGCTTACAAACCTAAAGTAGTCACAACTCCCTTACAGTATTTGATAGCTTTTTGCTATTTGAGGATTTTTAAGAGTGATAACTCTTACAGAATTCCTCTCTTTTGTTATCCCTGACTTTTGTCTGAACTGTTTTGTTCGAATATACAGTCAACGGGATACCCCATTTTTGCCTAAGTCTCCTTCACAGGGTTTGACTTAGCAGGCTTTTCGATTTTCTTTTTTTTTTTCTTCTTCTCTTTTTTTTAGAAAGGAGGTGACTACCTAGTTTAATGGCTACGGTGAACCATCATCGTCTTTTAAACTTCGACACTTTGGTTGTTGTGTGCGAAGAAAAACCTGAATGCACCACTTTTATATGAAAAGTGTCTTGTATGCACATATCTCAGAGTTAACCGAGAACTACCTGCCCCAGGTTTGAAATTTAAGGTTTTTGCTTTTGTAAAGAAAAAAAACTCCTATTTCTAGGCTCGAAGGGGTTAACGAGGGATTATCTTCCTTATTACTCCAGTGTTTAGGGATTGAAATAATGCCCTACATCATCGGCAAAGTTAAATTGAAAGCATATCAATAGTAGTTATGGATATAGTTTTCATCATCCTCCCCAATCCTTACTTTAAACAACTGTTTAGTAAAGAAAAGAAATTTTTGCATTTTTCGTCATCTCATAACAATGAAAGGAAAGAGAAAGAGTGAAACGAATGAACTTAATCAAAAGATGCACAAACATTTCATTAATCTTGCCAATTCAAAATGAACAACAGCTTACAAGCAATTCAAATGCAAAGAAAATACAACACAATGCGGAAACAGTCTACAGCTGCCAGTCTTAGGGAATTAAAATTGTTTAAAAAAACATAGAAAAATAACTATCCTCTTATATCATGAGTCTAGGGTCTTCTTTTTTAGTCCACCATATGCAGGGAAGGGATTGCTTCTTCGTTCAGCAAAAGGTTAACTTGTACTTGAGGTTTGCATATCTTGAAAGATATGACCCCTGCTTCGATCATTTCTTTCACCATGCCCTTGAGGATGTAGCATTCCTCAATACCGTGACCAGGCGTTCCATGGTGGAAGGCACAGAAAGCATTGATCGTGAAATAACTCCGGTGGGGTTGAGGGATAATGGGCTGAATCTCCTTCTGGACTAAACGATTTTGCAGGAGTATAGGGAATAACCGAGCAT
Source organism: Lathyrus sativus (assembly GCA_963859935.3). Taxonomy (NCBI): domain Eukaryota; kingdom Viridiplantae; phylum Streptophyta; class Magnoliopsida; order Fabales; family Fabaceae; genus Lathyrus; species Lathyrus sativus. The sequence goes on along the minus strand of OZ012736.1, from coordinate 178,484,122 downwards.
AAGGTATAGGAATACCCCGGGATCCACCAGTTTGCTCATATGGTTGATTGGTAGACGAAGATGAGCCCTCTTGTCGTTGGGATAAGATCAAATCTTTGACAAAGTTTGTCAAACTCTTTTTGGCACGCTTCACCTTTGCTAGCTCGTCACTGAGCTTCTGATTCTCCTGCTCTTGGGTATCCATCATATCCCTAACAGCAGCGGCTAATGCCTCTGTGTTATTCTTTAAACGAGCAACTTCTTCTCGGAGTGCTTGATTTTCTTGCTCAAGACGGTCCATCTTTTGAGTGCTAGCCCTTGTATTATACTCTCCCCTTCTGATATCAACGGAACACAGAATGAACCAAAAGACCAACGCAACGAAGTATGATATGCAAAATGCTGATGTAAGTGCAAAAAATGCAACTGGTTTTACAAAACTCAGAAGATTGACTAGGTCAAAACCCTCACTTCATTAATCGTTGGGAAAAGTTACAACATTTAAAAATACCAGAAAACGACTGAGCTTTACAAAACCAGTTGCGACATGATATGTTTATGGTGATATGGTGGGATGATGCACACATAACACAAAGGCAAGTATTCAAAAATACATGCACACACAAAGACCTCCTAGGCTCAAGATCAAAGCCAGGAGTCAAAGGTCTATCCATCCCCAAGGATTTTGTACTATGAGTTGTTTGTACCTTCCGAATGGGTTCTAACAAAGTTCCCAGGGTCAACTACTTCGGAAATACTTCCTTATAGCCATCACACTACATCCTAATAAGGATAAAGTGGGGTAAAAATGTAATCTAAAATCCACAGTGTCACGGGCTCCTAGGTTGAAAGTAGTATTGTTTTCACGAATACTCGTTTAACAAAACTAACTCTCAGGAAGGGCCTCCACTGAGCGGTGGTTTCTCAAGTTAGCTTGGTCGGGAATCAACTCCCTATAAGCCTTCTTGAATATACCACCATCCTATCATAATTGCACTCAAGTCCGGGTATAGGACCGTCTCACCACTCAAAGTACCCAATATCCAACATACAAACAAATATATTGACAAATATACATGTTAGGCAAATATTCACAAATATAGCATACAATCACATAAAATAGGCTAAACCCTCAAGTTTAAGCGTCCCCAGTGAAGTCGCCATTTCTGTTGCAGTGAGAATCGCGATACCAAGATATTGATTAACTTGAATCTTAATTCTTAAATTCATAACCGGACATTAATTTATCCAAAGGAAAGGTTAAAGAAAGAAAAACCCTTGGCGCGATGTAACAACAACGCTAAGAGATTCAGGGATCGGGGGTTGGTTATGCCTAGGGTAGGTATTTCACATCCTAAACATCTGTAGTACTCTACAAGAACCTTTTGTTTGTTTGTATGCTAAATTTGCTAAATGTTTGCTATGGATTGGGATTGGGTAAAAGGTGTAGGTTAAGACCTAAAGATAGTTTCTAAGTTTGCTCGCAAAGACATCGCGTCCTCTACCTACGTATCCTTACTAGGATAGAATCAGAGCAATCATAGTTCACCTCACTAGGGATAAAGAACACTTGATTATGATCAAGGTTCAAGGGGGAACAAACATTACAATGCTTGTGTATATTTTAAGAAAACTCTCTAGATCTACATTGAACGCTCAAGAAAGGGGAGTAAATAATCATCTCCATGATTCTTACATAGAGTTAACCAAACTCTACCTATCTCTACGTTGTAAGACCAATTGATTCTATCCAGACCAAAAGGAGGAAGAAGGGGGAAGGTTGTTTGTTAAGATATCACATCTTGTGCCTACGTATTCTCATTATCCAATGAGAAATCAGAGCAGTCGTAGTTCGGGCACGAACTACAGAATAAGGATCAATTGGTTCTTTCCAGACTAAAAGAGGGAGAAGGTTCTATCCAAAACTATGAGTTTAAATCCTATTGGTTCTATCCAAACCAAAAGGGGGAAGGTTATATCCAGACCTATGAGTTTAAATCCTATTGGTTCTATCCAGACCAAAAGGGGGGAAGGTTCTATCCAGACCTATGATATAAATGAGCTATCTATGACCCAAGGGTCAATAGAGAGGTTTTCCTTTGGAAGGGAAAAGATGAGGCAACTGGGATTAAAACTAAAGAGTTCCATCACTTTGGGGAAATAAACTTAACAAAGCATAAGCATTCACACATGATGAATATAAGGGATATGGTTACAACCAAGAGTAAGCAAGCATATTACAACAAGCAAGTATTTGAATCAGGATGAATGGTTAAACCAAAGCAAGCATTTAAGATATTACAATATCAGGCAATGATTTCAATCACGATAAATGGTCACAACCAAAGCAAGCATCAAGATATTACAATATCAAGAAAGGGGGAAGTTCTTACAAGACTTAATGAAAGGTGAAAACAAAAGCATATCTTAACGAAGAATGGGGTACATCTTAATAAAGATGGAATGGGATCTTAACAAAGATGAGGTTTAACAGGGATTACAGGATGACGTGTATACTTACAAGCATCATGCCTACGCATCAGGATATCACAATATCAATAATTTTAAACAAGATAGATGTTCACAACCAAAAACATGCAAGCATATTACAATAGGCAAGGATGAGTTCTTACAAGACTAAATGAAAGGTAAAGACCAAAGCATATCTTGACAAAGATGAAGGTAACAACCAATGCAAACAAGTTATAACTTCATGGGGACTTTAAATGAAACAAACATGATGCTCACAAGCAAAATTAATTAAAATCACATACACAAAGGAGTTCACAAACACCAAGCTCACATCAAGTGCAAAATTAAACTCAAAAGAATCAACAATTTTGAAATGTAAAGGAGGGTAAAAACCCTAACAAAGAAACATGACAATTTTCAATGAAAAATGAAAAAAAAAACTAGGATATTAAAAATACCATGTGAAACTATGCAAAAATACAAGACCAATGCAAAAAGAATCATTCACAAATGATAAAAAATGAGGAAGTTATCTTATTTGGAAATTTCAAAGAAAAACAAGCATTTTAATCATTAAAAAAGAGAATGTGCGCTTGATGGGTGTTGAACCCACCACCTTTGGATTGCCAGCTCAAAACTTGGCAAGAGGCGCGCGCGTGCAAGTTTATGGACAAGGTGAATAAAATATGATGATATGATGGAAATCTGAAAATAACCAAAAGAGTTGTCCCACCAGGGATCGAACTCAGGACGACTAGGAAATTGAGGCGCAGGCATAACCACTGGGGTGGCGATACATCCGTGTATTATGCCACCCCTAAAAGTACATAACCCTCAAAAGCATAATATCCTGGGCAAAAATCAAAGAGGATAACAAGCAAGACAAGTCCAAATGGATTGATCTCAAACTTGATCAAATCTCAACCAATTTTGACAAAATTTGGTTCTAACTCACTTGAATTTTAACAAGGATCACAATGGTGCTAACAGTTTTTCAAAATAATGAACTCAAAATGAAATTCGATTGCAACTGAAAATGAGGTTTTGAAAATGCATTTTGAATTCCCATGACCAAAACAGATGCAAATAGGTATCAGTGAAAGCTTGTTCATGTTTAAAATGCATCACTCATGGATTAGATCTAAATAAAGAACTTAGATTTACCATGAATCATGAAACAACTGTCAAATGCAAGCCAGTGAAATGGTTTTAAAAATAAACTGGGCATATGGTCAATGTTAAAACAAAAGTCTCAACGGCAATGCAATGCTGATCAATCTAAAACTGCTATTGATCATGAATTCCATACACACCTTGTAATGATTTAAAGAAAAAGAAATTGTATGGTATTAGATGTTGACAAACTTCAAAACAAAATGTTGACAGAATTCTTTGGTGTTTCAAGCATTGATGAATTCCAAATAACTATGTCCTTACAAAGACCTAGCCCCTAACAGTAAGATTATAATGACAGACCTATGCACACTTACTAAAATGCTATATTAATTCAAGTATGCACTAAGTGAAAAATCACAAACCACAAACATGACTAGGAATTGAACCAACTAAATCTAGGCCTAAACAGAATTATAAAATTGACATTACAATGCCAAGTCTAAAGGGAATGAAGAGTTAGCAACTCATGCATTACAGGCCTAACACCAACTCCAACAACAGACCAGAACAGCAGACTCAGCATGAAAACAAGGCTTGAAAATTCAACCTGTCATGAATTTCAATAGAAACATGGTAACGACCTTTAAACCATAAAGCATACCAGTAGGGAAACTTATTGAGTCTTAGCACTCTAAAACCCACCCATGTTACTTAGAACACCAAAAGGCCCTTAATGATAACAGCAACAAAGAGTTCCACATAAACCAACCAAACTCAAACTAAACAGTCAAACCAAACAAACTGTCTTCAAGGATCTAAACTAAACTAATGCTTACCACAGACCTAAACTGTCATGACAAACACTCTTGGTTATGATAAATTTATGCATCCTACTAAAGGCTAGACTGATCCAAAAAACATGAACAAGATCAGGCCTCCAAAAGAGAGGCACTAAACATAACAATGTTCATAGTGCACCTCTGAAATCTAGTTGACCACACCAACACCAAAAACTCCACCAGAACTAAGGTAACAACCTTTAAACCAAAACCAAAACAACCCTCAATGATCTGAACAGTAACAAACTTAAATCCTCAAGACAGCCCTAATACATTGCTTTAAAGACAAACACTACTTCAAATAAACAACATCTAGCATGAGATCCAAGTTCTAACAGCAAACAAATCATGAGTTGACAAACTCAGATTTCAAAACAGTTTTGGTGTTTGATGAATATAAAGTCCACATAATAGTGTCAAGCCCAAACTGACCATGCGTTTTAACAACATACTTTCATAAAAGTAACAACATACACACGTTATCCTAATGACAACCTAACATCAAATGCACATGGTAATGGCCAAGTCAAACCTCACACAAATTTTGATAGCAAAACAAGGTAGTGGTCATCAACATGCCTCAACAGACCCATGAATCATCCCAATAACCTTTACCAAGTCCAACAGAACTGTACAGCTTACAATCATACTCAAAACATGTTAAAGACCAAGTTCAAGCACAAAAATGATTCAAAGGTGTACTAGCATTGAAAATGCCCTATGAGTTGAAAAATACACATGAATTTGAAAAGGGCGAAAACAAAAATGTAGCAGAACCCAAAACCAAACCAGTTTCAAATGATATCAACACCACATGAACCACACATATAAGGGCCTTTGAATCAAAATGCTAACAAACAGATTCATGATTCAAAAATGTTGTTGCAACAGAAACAAACCAACAATATTCACAAACTGAACCAAATCCCAAACAGCATCAAACTTTCAAAGCAAGTGCAAGCAAACCTCATATGTTCATACATGACATAAGGAAATGTTTAGGAGAGTCTTTAAGAACAAGCACATAGCATCACAAAAATGTATAATAACAAGGAGGATATTAAGCATATTGATGAGTAACAAGACCAAACCTGGCAGATTCACACATGGACTGTTTTTGCCTTTAAACACATTCCAAGCAAAGTAAATTAAACATGTTCATGACAGTTAAAACCTAGGATAGTGACTACTAACCTCTTGTAGACCTCCAAGCAAGCTAATATAGAAGGGAAAACCTTGAAGCCTCCAAATAAGTGTAACAACCCAAATTTCATTAAATAATTAATTGTAGTAATTAATTGATTTAGTGGGATTTTTATTAATGTTGGAATTAATTTTTATTAATTAGTATGGATAGAAAATTAAGAAGGAATTGGAGAGGAAAGAAAATAGAGGAAATATAAAATAGAGGAAGAAAGAAAAGAAAGATAGAAAAACATTTGGAAAGAAAGAGGAAAGAAGAAGAAAGAAGAGAAAGAGAAGAGAAGAAGAGGAAAAGTGGAAATCATCAAGAACCAACATCAAAGCTCCGATTAATCGAGGTAAGGGTGAAAAATGTTTCTATTTGATCATTGTATGATGTTATGTATGTTGGGTTGGGGTTTTGGTAGAGTTTTCATCACTTTCCAATTAGGGCAAAAGTTGGATTAATCGGTAGATCGAGGATTTAATCGGTTGAAACTGAGCAATAATGCCGTAGAATAGTCGGGTAGCATGTATTGATGCTGTTTGTACTGATTTTATTGTGTGAGAAGTTGGATGATGGTGGATTGGTGAAGGAGGAACAGAATAGGGTTCTGTTCTGCGCAGGTTCGCTGGCTCTCGCCAGGCGAGCGAAGGCGAAGCTTCGCCAGGCGAAGCCTAGCGAATGCTAGCGAATAATTATAAGTTAAATCCCAGTGGACTTCGCTGGCGAGTTCGCCAGGCGAGGTTGGATAGCGAAGGTTCGCCCAGCGAAGGTGCTGGCGAATGGTGGCGAATGAAGTCAGTAGCTACTGACTTGGGCTCGCTGGGAAGTCTCGCCAGGCGAAGCCTAGCGAGTGTTCGCTGAGAGAGTTCGCCAGGCGAAGGTTCGCTGCGAGGGTTCGCCAGGCGAATGAAGGCGAATGTGACAGTATATTTTCTTTGTTGTGTTATCCAAATGGTGATTGTTTGGTTGATTCGCATATGTTAATACTTCTATGTTATGAATGAGTATGTGAACTATTATGATAACATGTGCTGTGGGTAGCCTTCGGGCGTGAATCCTAGAGTTGTGATATAAATGATTAATTGTAATCGGTTAAAATACATGAGAACATAATGATGATTATGTGTGTATTAATTGATGAGTTGTGGATGTTTGATTGTTGTGTACAATTATGTAATAAGTATGCATGAGAACATTTTGAATATGTGTGCATAACTTATAATTGTATGATTGGTATTGTAATGAGAATACCTTGATTGTTGTGATAATTAGAGATACATGGGAATACAATGAGAAATGTATGTGTATCGTCTAATGAATTGTGAGTGCATATATGTATGCGATTGTGGTGTGAATGCATGGGAACATATGTGATATGTGTGCATTGTTGTTGAATATGATGATGTGTGAAATGAATACATTGATAAATGTTTGATATATGTTGTATGTACAATCATTGTGTAATTCTTGAAGTGATGAATTATGTAAATGCATGAGATTAAGATGTCGGTCTTAAGTGCATTTGTTGTGGTTGATTGTACATGCATCATTTAGTCAAGAGGCAATGTCTGTTAGTTTCGTGGAAACTAGTGGCTTGTCCCAAACCTAGAAGTGTGGGTTTGAAGGCTTAGAGGACGGGCCTTTGTGGTTATCGGTCTAGAAGTGTGGACCCGGTTTAATGTAAAAACCGAAAAAAGATAACGGGTTATCGGTCTAGAAGTGTGGACCCGGTTTAATGTAAAAACCGAAAAAAGATAACGAGAGTCGGTACCGCATTGCATGAGTTGCATTGAGTTGTTGAGTCACATTGATATATGACATATGCATGAAGTGATGCTTATGTGTGAATGATGAGATTGTGGAAATTGTAAGTGTATACATAATGTGGGAATGCTTTGTGGATATCCATGTTTGTATATATACATGTGTGGTAAATATATATGACTAAGAGAATGAAGTGTGGTGAGAAATGTGAATATGTGTTACATGATTACCTATATATATATAATCTTATGCTTTGATTATTATGGTTATATTTCTCACCCTTCTGCTGTTTTATAATGCTCTATGAGACATTGCAGATTAGGATGCTAGAGTCCTTTTGTGAAGCTAGTCTTCATTCTTTTGAGTCGGCTGCTCTGATATGTAACACCGGGTAGTTAGACTAGTGTAGTCATTCTTTTGTGATACATTGCGATGTATCAGCCGATGTGGTTTTGTAATCTAACTGATATGATGTATTAATCTCGATGACTTATGTGCATTTGAATTAATATTTTGGAACTGATTAAATGATGTGATCTTCCGCTTAAATTAAATGTTGAAATATGATTTCTAAAACTACGAAAATGTTACATATTTTATGGAGCAAAATGTTAAAGAGTTTTATTGGTGAAACTGTGGCATTCTTCTTTTATACCTTATTATAAAACCTTTTTACTCTGATAATTTGTATGTGCTTAATTGTTTTATATACATTTATTTGGGGTATAGAAGGGGGTGTTACAATAGTGGTATCAGAGCAGGTTGGTCCGTCCGGCCAAGTTGTTAGAGTGTTTTTCCCTGTGTGTTATTAATATGCGTGTGATGCATTATCAATATTGGTTGTTCTTACGTAGTTCTGTTGTTGGAATTAGTAAGATGGTTGCAGGAAGGAACGACGAAGCGATTGCGGAGGCATTGACGAGATTGGCGGGGACAATTGGGCAGAATCCTCCGGCCAATGTGAATGTGAGGAATCATGCTGATGATGGATTCTGTGCTTTGGGGAAATTCCAAAAGAATAACCCTCCGGTCTTCAAGGGAACTCATGAACCGGACAAGGCACAAATTTGGTTGAAAGCTGTGGAAAAGATTTTTCGAGTTATGAATTGCTCGGATGCACAGAAGGTGCAGTTTGGGACTCATATGCTCGAAGAAGAAGCTGAAGATTGGTGGGGTAATACTCGCCAAAGATTTGAGGAAGATGATATTGTGATTACGTGGGATTTGTTTAGAGAAACCTTTCTGGAGAAGTATTTTCCAGAGGATGTGCGGGGGAAGAAAGAGATCGAATTTCTTGAGTTGAAGCAAGATAATTCGACGGTTGCTGAGTATGCGGCGAAATTTGAGGAGTTGATCAAATTTTGTCCTCACTATAATACTTGTAATGCTGAGAGGTCTAAGTGCCTCAAGTTTGTGAACGGTTTGAGACCCGAGATTAGACAAGCTATTGGATATCAGGAAATCAGGCGGTTTTCTGAGTTGGTTAACAAGAGCAGAATTTATGACGAAGACAGTAGGGCTAGGTCCAGCCACTACAAGAGTCTAAGTGACAAGAAAGGAAAGGGACAATTCAGAGGAAAACCTTACGTAACTCCTGCTGATAAGGGGAAACAAAAGGTTGGTTTTGGCAAGAAGCCAAGTGGGGGAGTTTCTACCCCGGTTAGGTGTTACACTTGTGGTGAAGCAGGGCATCGTGCTCCGGAGTGCAAAAGTGTTGAACCGAGGTGTTTTAAGTGTGGCAAGCCAGGCCACAAGGCTCTAGAGTGTAGAAGTGGTGCGGGTGTTACTTGCTATAACTGTGGTGAGCGAGGGCACATCAGTACCAAATGTGATAAGCCGAAGAAGAATCAAGGGAGCGGGAAAGTGTTCGCTCTATCTGGATCTGAGACTGCTAGCGACGATCGATTGATCCGAGGTACATGTTTTATTAATGGTACACCTTTGATCGCTATAATTGATACCGGAGCTACGCATTCTTTTATTTCTTTGGATTGTGTTAGAAGGTTGAATCTTGAGTTGTCTGTGATTGGTGGCGGTATGGTTATTGATACTCCTGCTATGGGTTCAGTAACTACACCGTATGTTTGCTTGAATTGCCCGTTGAGTATTTTCGGTAGAGATTTTGGGATCGATTTAGTGTGTCTTCATTTGGATCAACTGGATGTCATTCTTGGGATGAATTGGTTAAAATTCAATCGTGTGTATATTAACTGTTTTGACAAAACGGTTATTTTTCCCGACTCGGATGTTGAAAGGGAATTGTTTATGACGAGGAAACAAGTGAAGGAATCGGTACAAGATGGGGCTAAGGTATTTATGCTTATGGCAACTTTGAGGACTAGTGAAAGTGAAGAGATTGATGATGTGCCCATTGTTAGAGATTTCCCGGAAGTATTCCCTGAAGAGATAAAGGATTTACCGCCGGAGCGAGAAGTGGAGTTTTCGATAGATTTGATTCCTGGAACTAGTCCGATATCGATGGCTCCATATCGTATGTCGGCATCAGAGTTAAAAGAGTTGAAGAGTCAACTTGAGGATTTGCTTGAAAAGAAGTTTATTCGTCCGAGCGTGTCGCCGTGGGGTGCACCGGTGTTGTTGGTTAAAAAGAAAGAGGGTTCTATGAGGCTCTGTGTAGACTACAGACAGTTGAACAAGGTGACTATTAAGAATAAGTATCCACTTCCAAGGATTGATGATCTGATGGATCAGTTGGTTGGTGCAAGCGTGTTCAGCAAGATTGATTTGAGATCTGGGTATCATCAGATCCGTGTGAAAGCTGAGGATATTCAGAAGACGGCCTTTCGGACGAGGTATGGACACTATGAGTATTCCGTGATGCCATTTGGTGTGACTAATGCACCAGGTGTATTTATGGAGTACATGAATAGGATTTTCCATCCTTATTTGGATAAGTTTGTGGTGGTGTTTATCGACGACATCTTGGTTTATTCGAAGAGCGAAGGAGAGCATGCCGAGCATCTGAAGATTGTGTTATCAGTGCTGAGAGAGAAGCAGTTGTTCGCAAAGCTTTCTAAGTGTGAATTTTGGTTGAAGGAAGTTAGTTTCCTTGGTCATGTAATTTCGAGCAATGGTATTGCGGTTGATCCGTCGAAGGTTGAGGCGGTGTCGCAATGGAAGACTCCGAAGTCAGTTTTTGAGATCAGAAGTTTTCTTGGTTTAGCCGGTTATTATCGGAAGTTTATTGAAGGATTTGCTAAGTTATCGTTGCCGTTGACGCAGTTGACTAGGAAAGGTCAAGCCTTTGTTTGGGACGCCAAGTGTGAAGCGAGTTTTCAAGAACTTAAGCGAAGGTTGACGACAACTCCTGTTTTGATCCTGCCAAATCCAGAAGAACCATTCGTTGTGTATTGTGATGCTTCTTTGATGGGTTTAGGAGGTGTGTTGATGCAGAATAACCAAGTTGTAGCTTATGCTTCGAGGCAACTCAAAGTGCATGAGAAGAATTATCCTACGCATGACTTAGAGTTGGCCGCCGTTGTGTTCGTGTTGAAACTCTGGAGGCATTATTTATTTGGCGCAAGATTTGAAGTGTTTAGTGACCACAAGAGTTTGAGATATCTTTTTGATCAAAAGGAATTGAATGCGAGACAAAGAAGATGGCTTGAACTTTTGAAGGATTATGATTTTGGCTTGAACTACCATCCGGGTAAAGCGAATGTAGTAGCGGATGCATTGAGTCGGAAATCATTGCATATGTCGGCATTGATGGTGAAGGAGTTAGAATTAGTCGAGCAATTTCGAGATTTGAGTTTGGTATGTGAGAGAACTTCTTTTGGATTTATGTTGGGTATGTTAAAGCTTACAAGTGGTATTTTGGATGAAATTCGAGAAGGACAGAAATCGGATTTGAGCTTAGTTGATCGGTTGACTTTAATCAACCAAGGCCAAGGTGGTGATTTTCGGATTGATGAGAATGGGATTATGAGATGTCGGGATCGAGTTTGTGTTCCAAATGTTGTTGAGCTGAAAAAGAGTATCCTTGAAGAAGGACATCGTAGCGGATTGAGTATTCATCCGGGTGCTACTAAGATGTATCAGGATTTGAGGAAAGTATTTTGGTGGCCTAGTATGAAGAAGGATATCGCGGAATTTGTATATTCTTGTTTGACTTGCCAGAAGTCAAAGATTGAGCATCAGAAGCCATCAGGTTTGATGAAGCCATTGTTTATTCCTGAGTGGAAGTGGGATAGTATCTCCATGGATTTTGTATCGGGTTTGCCGAGGACGCCGAGTAATTTTGAGGCTATTTGGGTTATCGTGGACAGGTTGACTAAATCTGCTCACTTTATTCCTATGCGTATGGATTACCCTTTGGAGAAGTTGGCTAAGTTGTATATTGAGAGGATTGTGTGTCTGCATGGTATTCCGTTAAGTATTGTTTCGGATAGAGATCCGCGGTTTACTTCGAGATTTTGGGAGATCCTGCAGAGTGTTTTGGGTACTAAGTTGTGTTTGAGTTCAGCATATCATCCTCAGACTGATGGTCAGACGGAGAGGACGATTCAGTCGCTTGAAGATCTTTTGAGAGCTTGTGTATTGGAAAAAGGAGGGGCTTGGGATAGCTACTTGGTATTGTAATGAGAATACCTTGATTGTTGTGATAATTAGAGATACATGGGAATACAATGAGAAATGTATGTGTATCGTCTAATGAATTGTGAGTGCATATATGTATGCGATTGTGGTGTGAATGCATGGGAACATATGTGATATGTGTGCATTGTTGTTGAATATGATGATGTGTGAAATGAATACATTGATAAATGTTTGATATATGTTGTATGTACAATCATTGTGTAATTCTTGAAGTGATGAATTATGTAAATGCATGAGATTAAGATGTCGGTCTTAAGTGCATTTGTTGTGGTTGATTGTACATGCATCATTTAGTCAAGAGGCAATGTCTGTTAGTTTCGTGGAAACTAGTGGCTTGTCCCAAACCTAGAAGTGTGGGTTTGAAGGCTTAGAGGACGGGCCTTTGTGGTTATCGGTCTAGAAGTGTGGACCCGGTTTAATGTAAAAACCAAAAAAAGATAACGGGTTATCGGTCTAGAAGTGTGGACCCGGTTTAATGTAAAAACCGAAAAAAGATAACGAGAGTCGGTACCGCATTGCATGAGTTGCATTGAGTTGTTGAGTCACATTGATATATGACATATGCATGAAGTGATGCTTATGTGTGAATGATGAGATTGTGGAAATTGTAAGTGTATACATAATGTGGGAATGCTTTGTGGATATCCATGTTTGTATATATACATGTGTGGTAAATATATATGACTAAGAGAATGAAGTGTGGTGAGAAATGTGAATATGTGTTACATGATTACCTATATATATAATCTTATGCTTTGATTATTATGGTTATATTTCTCACCCTTCTGCTGTTTTATAATGCTCTATGAGGCATTGCAGATTAGGATGTTGGAGTCCTTTTGTGAAGTTAGTCTTCATTCTTTTGAGTCGGCTGCTCTGATATGTAACACTGGGTAGTTAGACTAGTGTAGTCATTCTTTTGTGATACATTGCGATGTATCAGCCGATGTGGTTTTGTAATCTAACTGATATGATGTATTAATCTGGATGACTTATGTGCATTTGAATTAATATTTTGGAACTGATTAAATGATGTGATCTTCCGCTTAAATTAAATGTTGAAATATGATTTCTAAAACTACGAAAATGTTACATATTTTATGGAGCAAAATGTTAAAGAGTTTTATTGGTGAAACTGTGGCATTCTTCTTTTATACCTTATTATAAAACCTTTTTACTCTGATAATTTGTATGTGCTTAATTGTTTTATATGCATTTATTGGGGTATAGAAGGGGGTGTTACAATAAGATCCAATCCAATGCCTTGGTGAAAATGCAGCCTTTCTTGCACTTGAAGTAAACAAGTGAATCTTAGACCAGAACTTGAAACAAGTGATGATGATGGTGTTTTAGGTTATGGATAGTTGGTACATCATAAACCTAAGGTGTTTGGAGGTTTACAATGATCAAAACAGGCCTGGTATGTGATTTGGCATATTTTGTATGTGAAGTCAAACTTTGCTTGGTTGAAAGTTAACTTTTGGGAAAATGAGGGTTTTGACTGGTTTAAGAGCTTGAACACCTTCTACACATCATTTGTGGATTGTGTGGATGGTTTGTGATGATTTTGAGTGGGTGAAAATGGTTTTGGAAGGCTTTGTGCTCAAGGCTGATTTTTAGGTATTTTTGGAATGGCTTTCTTCACTTGTAAGAAAATGCAAGGTAGTATGAGAGCAATGGTTTTCTCTTGGGTTTTAGAGTGCTCTGGTGTGAGAAGTAACATAGAGGGAGCCTCTATTTATAGGAAAAATGAAGGGTGAGGACAAATTTGTATTTTGGCTTTTGGAGGGAGATTTTGGAAGAAATCTATCCAAGATTGTATGGCAGATAAGCACATCATTCCCTTGGCTCAATGCAGTAAAAACTTAAGTGAGATGAGGGACATGAAGTGATTGAAGAGAGCATAGAGGGTAGGGAAGCAGCTGCTGCAAGATTTCATGGAAAGTTTCTCTTTCCTCTTTGATTTCTTTGAATATAACATTGCAACCTTCCTTGCAACTTGCCATACCTTTCAAATCCTTCACTTCTTCGGCATTTTCATTCATCATACTCTCTAAATATCAAATACAAACATGATCCAAGGGCTGAGAATAGCTCAAGTGATCAAAAGGTGAGTTTGTGAAAAAGTGAAAATGTTAGACTCAAGTGTTGAAACCTCATCTTGTTGGATCCATAACTCTAAACTCATAAGGGCTATGGAGGAGTTCTAGTACATTTTGGAAAGCCCTCATGTAGCTCTACAACTTTCTTGTTTTCATGATATTCAGATTCCCAATGGAACTAGGTCAAAGAACCTCTCAAAGTTGCTAAAAAACATGCCTAAAAAGGCCAATAACTTAGAATTTTTTTAAGTTATAATCGAAAAATCGGGAAATTAGGGTTTTGAAATGGGCAAGACCATAAATCCCTAACCACACATCCAATTGAGTTAGTTCAAAGCTCATTGGAAATCTCTTGACAAGTCCTACAAAAGTCCCACATTGGTCCATGAGCAGAAAATGCATAGATTTGGAGTTATGACCAAATTCATTACAAGAGGGGAAAATAACTTAGAAAAATTCTAAGTTATTTTCCCCTCTTGTAATGAATTTGGTCATAACTCCAAATCTATGCATTTTCTGCTCATGGACCAATGTGGGACTTTTGTAGGACTTGTCAAGAGATTTCCAATGAGCTTTGAACTAACTCAATTGGATGTGTGGTTAGGGAGTTATGGTCTTGCCCATTTCAAAACATTAATTTCCCGATTTTTCGATTACTCCTTAATACTTGATCCAATGGTCATGAAACTTCATGGACAGGTGTAATATGTTACTAGGAACATTTTTGCTTCATACTTTGAGGTCAAATTCCTTATGATTGAAGAGTTGACTTTTCGGTGAACCAAACGATCGATCGATGACTATCGAGTCGACTGTTGATGTTCCGGGTCTTTTGAGGCCTTGAAACTTCTTGAGTAGACTTCACTAAGCCATATGAACTTCATGGACCATGATCCCACCATTGCGACACCTTTTAAATCAAAAGTCAAACTATAGTTGACTTTTCTTGATCGAAAACCCTAATCGGGTATCCTGAACTGCACTGTTCTTGATCCTTGGGTGTCAAACTCAAATTGGATTCATCCTTGATCCAATGGAGTATATTTGATGATGTGGAGACTTATTTCATGGAGAATCCATCCAATACGTTGACTAATTAAACCGTCGAAACCTTGATTCTCGGCTGTACGGAACCCTAATTCACCTGTATCTTAACAAAGACCAACTTGAAATAGGTTAAGGTTAGATAATCAAATGCATATGATCCTAAAATGATGATGAGGATCTAAGGGGTCAAAATTTGGGGTGCAATATATATATATATATATATACTTATATATATATATATATATATATATATATATATATATATATATATATATATATATATATATATATATATATATATATATATATATATACATCATGTACATCATGTTCGGCCATCCGCCCAAAATATACAAAACATCAACAAAAGTTCCATCGAAATATGATACGACACGAAGTAAAAACAAAATCATCAGCTAAATAATAAACTCCCCAAGCCCCTTGTTACGTATCAGAGCATCCCTACGACTCGACTCGCCATTATCCAAGCTATCTACGCACCTGGATTATCTATACTTCCGAAGAAGCAAAGACCAAGACAACAACAAGAAGGGGTGAGAAACCACGATCAAAAATATAGCGGTAATAATGTACATGAATAAAAGGCAGCAATCATATGAATATCATTCAACATACTTCATCCAGGACCTATTGTCCAACACCAACACATCACACTAGGCAATGCAAAAATATTCAACTCAACACCATGATATGCGGTACCGACTCAACAACAACGATGGACACCGGGCCATCAACCCTCCATAAGGGAGCACCGGATGAATCACATACACTCCATCTGAGCAATGATTCATCCCACCATTCTCCACACAGGAGTACGGTTGGATCACTTACGCTCCATCCGTGACATGATCCAACCCCACCATCCTCCACAAAGGAGTACAGATGGATCACTTACGCTCTATCCGAGACATGATCCATCCCACCATTCTCCATACAAGAGTATGGGTGAATCGCTTACGCTCCATCTGAGTCATGATTCAACCCCACCAAAACATCATGATATGCACGACACTAATGCACAACAACAATTCAAGCACACAAGGTGCACACGATCCTCCTGATCACATTTTATACATCGCACATACATATTCACATACACCAATTGAATTATTCTAATTCAACGGATAACACGGAAATCACATTCCAACACCACACCTGCACTCATAACTGTTCAACACCAACCTCACATTTAATCATGACCAACAAGGGTCCCACAACACAAGAGAACATAACAGAGCAACACAAAAACACAAACTACTGTCATGCTCGATGGCTCATTTTCCTAGCGAAGCATCAGCGAATGCTCGCCATTCGCTCACTCAGCGAACTCCCTAGCGAAGGCAGACAGTGGCTACTGGAAGCACTCGCTACCCAGTTCGCCTAGCGAAACATCAGCGAATGTTCGCTATTCGCTCGCCTAGCGAAAGTGCTGGCGAATGTCTGCGATTTCACAAAAACCCCAATGTTCAGAATCGACAATACTCTCTGAAATCACCCGATTTTACTCAAACCAGTTCCCACGAAACTAGTTTAACATTCTGCAACCAAGCTACATAATCTAATCTCGATTCCACCCGATAAAACCCCAGCTCTTTCAATTAACTCAATTTCGGCTTAAATTGGTAAACTACCGAAACCCGAAAACATTCAAACAACCACATGCAACAAACCTATCTAACCATCAACAAATTCAGAATTTCGATAACATATCAAGCATGATCATCAATCTACCATGGGATTAGGGAAAATCCCTCTACCTAGAATTCATGCAATGTACCGATTTCGACCCGTTTCTCCCCCCCCCCTTACCTCGATAACTCGATCAAGCTGATGAAGAATCTGAAGAATGTTAAACTTGGCTTCCCTTCTTCCTCCTCCTTGATTCTCCTCTTCAATTTCTCTCTTCCACTTGAACTTGCCCTTCTTCTTCCCTTTCTATCGTTTTTTCTTCTTCCTTTCTTTCCAACTCACCAAAATACCCCTTCCTATTTTCTTAATAATAATAATAATAATATTAATAATAATATTACCATTATCTATTAAATTATTATCACTAATAGTTATATTATTACACCAAAGTTAGTAACCAATCTCCATACTTAAGGGCACTTAATATCGCACTCAAACACACTTCCCACAAAAAGGTACACCGAAAAAGACTAGATAATTAAAATGGGTGTTACAACCGTAGCTAGTTGACAAGCATGTTAGCAATCTAGTTGATTAACAAGAAAATCTTTATGCTAAGAAGCCGCAGTGCTCGTATAAGAAAGCTTTTAAGAAATATGGAAACTACTGTTATAATAATCTCATAGAGATTTATGCTTAAATTAGTTTCTGTATTAGTATGCAAGGAGTTGTTGCTCAATACTTGCCATGTACTTAATTAGGAGTAATCTGCTTGATAAGAAGCACTCATGTAATCTCCGACAACATAAATTCTATTTAGAATTTGTGGTCCCTCAAGTGATCTTGTGAAGATCAGAATACTTGAGATGACAAGTGACAGTTGTCATTTGTGGAATTCTAATAGGAGATCTTTTGTGACCGGATTCTATTAGATGTCAATAAACTTTATATCCTAAGGGATCCTTGAATGTGTCATTGTCTATTTGTTAGTCACCTGCATTTAGCTTGTTCATATCTGTAATCAGTTTGGTTATAGTGGATTAAGTCCTCAATTCCTTATTAGACAAGGAATCCACCAATGCTTCCTCTTCTGGAGTAAGGAACAACAACACCTTCCGAAAACAATCGATGTAGACTCGGTTGAACTCCAACCAATTCATACCCAGAATAACATCCAGCTTACCAAGTGGCAGACAAATCAGATCCACTCCAAAATCCCTACCGAAAATAGTCAGTGGACACTTCAAACACACCAAAGAAGTAGTCATTGAACCAATAGAGGGAGTTTCAATAGTCACCCATTGCTCAAGAGTAGACGGAACCAATCCTAATCTCTTCACATAATTAACAGAAATGAACGAGTGGGTTACACCCGTATCAATCATAACAGTCAAAGGAATATTATTGATAAAACAAGTACCTTTGATAGAACGCTCCTCACTGGCAGCTTGAGTCCCTACCACCGCAAACACTTTACCACTGGCCTGAGACGCCTGAGACTTCTTCGGCTTCTCACAATGTGTACTGGTATGACCTTTCTCACCACAGTTATAATAGGTAGGCATAGCGGCCCGACAATCCGCTACCACATGACCTGGCTTACCACACTTGAAACACTTCTTCACCTCATTAGGACAATCATTAGCACGATGCCCGCGCCATCACATCGGAAACATTTCACACCAGCAGACGCTCTCCCTTCTCTGGGCTTCTTATCAGTAGCAGCCTTATGTTTTCCCTTATCAGCAGGAACACTGTAAGGAGTACCACCAAATCTCTACTTACCCTTACGGTCATTTACAACCTTATAGTGTGCAATCCTGACCCGGTTGTCATTATCATAAATTCTGCTTCTGCTTACATGCTCAGGATAATTCCTGATCTTCTGACAAGCGATCCATGTCTTAATCTCTGGACGCATCTCGTTTTCAAACTTCAAACACTTGGAAGTCATCGCCGCTTCAGTATTGTAATGAGGACAATACTGTACCAACCCTTCAAATTTAGCAGCATACCCTACTACAGTCAGATTACCCTGCTTCAGCTCTAGAAACTCTATCTCCTTAGCACTTTGTATATCTTCCGGAAAATACTTTTCCAGAAAACCAGTTTGAACCACATCCCAAGTAATCGCAGTTCCTGCAGTCTCCAATCTTTGGCGACTGTTGTCCCACCAAGCCTCAGCTTCACCTTCCAGCATGTGAGTACCAAACCTCACTTTTTGCTCATCACTACAACCCATCGTCCTGAAAATTTTCTCAATTGCCTTAAGCCATTTCTGTGCAGCTTCAGGATCCAAAATTCCCCCTTCAAACGTCGGTGGCTTGTTACTCTGAAACTGTGCCAAATCTCTGAATTGCGCACCCGCAGCTTGGTTCTGATTAGCAACCACCTGCGCCATCGCTTGCATAGCTGCAGCCAAAGCAGAATCATTCCTCCTTGCCATACTGCTCAACCATAACAAGACTAGGTTAAAAGGTATACAACCTCTATTCTAAGGACAGACTCAACTATTACACTGGCCGGACTGACCGACCTGCTCTGATACCAACTGTAACACCCCACTTTCCCAAATTAAAATAAAATATGATTAAATCAAATAAATATCAGAGTTTCCCTTCAATAATGGGATATCACATCATAAAATTCAACAAAACACTTCATTAGATGATTTTCAAAATAAAGCAGCAGAAAATTATTATTAGTACATCATTCTCGGCCATCCGCCAATTTACATACAACATTC
The DNA here is from genome assembly GCA_963859935.3 of Lathyrus sativus. Lineage (NCBI taxonomy): Eukaryota > Viridiplantae > Streptophyta > Magnoliopsida > Fabales > Fabaceae > Lathyrus > Lathyrus sativus. The sequence continues at coordinate 178,464,601 of OZ012736.1, read as the reverse complement.
ATTAAAAGGGTTCACCAAAATAAGATACGTCACAGGAATACAACAAATCCAATCATAATAAAAGTAAACACCCAAGTCCCTTGTTACGTATCAGAGCATCCTAAGACTCGACTCGCACACCACTATCCAAGCTAGCTATGTACCTGGATTATATGTACTTCCGAAGAAGCACAACCCAAAACAACAACAAAGGGGTGAGAAAACATGATCAAAATTATTGGTAATAAGATACATGAATAAAAGGCAGTAAATAACCAAATCATCACCCCACTAACATCAACCACGACTTACTGTTCAACATCAACACAACATACAATAATGCAAGAATGCAACTCAACACCATGTATGCGATACTGACTCAATGGTTCATTCAATCGAACCCCAGATAGATCACTTACGCTCTTCCTGAGACATGATCTATCCCCACCATTCTCCACGAGGGAGTACGGGTAAATCACTTACGCTCCTCCTGAGACATGATTCAACCCACCATTCTCCACAAGGGAGTACGGATGAATCACTTACGCTCCTCCTAAGACATGATTCATCCCACCAAAACACCATGATATGCACAACACACAAACTTAAGCACACTAAGTGCACACGATCCTCCTGATCACAACACCATACGTCATATATACATATATATATACACACTAATCAATTATGTCAATTAAAATGAATAATAGGGAAATCACAATCGAACACCAAATATACGCTCTTCACCATTCACACCATTCCTATACTCACCATGGCTAAAAGGGGCCCTACGGAATGAAAGAACAAATCAAAATAGTACAAAATCACAATTTGTTGTCATGCTCGCGGGCCCTCTCGCCTAGCGAGGCCTCAGCAAACGCTCGCTGCCTCACTCGCCTAGCGAACTCGCTAGTGAGGGCAGACAGTGGCTACTGGAAGTGTTTGCTACCCAACTCGCCTAGCAAATTCCTAGCGAATGCTCGCTACTAGCTTGCCTAGCGAAGGTGCTGGCGAACGTCTGCGATTTCACAAAACCCTCACTGTCCATAAATTCATCAGAAGCTCAAAAATCATCCGATTCTTACCAAACCAGTCCCTGTAGTCTTAGCCTAACCTTCTACGACTAAATTACACGACTTATTCCAGATTTTACCCGATAAAACATCAATTCTACCGATTAAATCATTTTTGACCCAAAATGGTAACCTACACAAAATCACCCAAACCATCCAAACAATCCCTATACATGCACGAAGTTCATCATGACAACAACAATCAGAAACACAACAACATACCAATTATGTTCATCAAATCCCTATGGGGTTAAGGAATCCCCTCTACCAAAAATTCATGCAAAATACCAATCCCAATCAGTTTCTCCCCCTTACCTAGATTAATTGCTTCGATTGATGAAGAACCCCCTATAATTCGACAACCTTAGCCTTCTTCCTCTTTCTCTTGTTCTTCAATATTTCTCCCACTTGATTGTGTTCTCTCCTCCTTTCCAAAAACTCCCTAATACCCCTCTTAAATCTCTTATTCCTTATTTATTCATTTAACCTCAATAATAATACAAATGATAATAACAACAACAACAACAACAATAATAATAATAATAATAATAATAATAATAATAATAATAATAATAATAATAATTATATTACTATTAATTATTAAATTACTATCATTATCAATTATATTATATTAATATTAAAGTCTATAGTTCATTAAATAATCTCCACAAAAGACACGCCAAAATAAAATAACACTAGAAAGACTAAATAATTAAAATGGATGTTACATTTACGACATGGCTCGACTCTTTGGGGAGAGGACAAGATTGGAAGACTGATTCCTCAACATGGATATCACTGACATTCTGCTTGGGGACTAAATATGTTGTTGAACACATCTCTGCCACACTGGTAAGTTATATCAAGTTGATGATCCTTAGAGGAAGGATGAAAAGCTGTTTGGGGATTCTTTAAGTGAGTTGCCCCCAAATTAGCTGACTGTTGTAGATAAACTAATCATAGCTTCAACTCGACTGATTCTGGAAATGAATTCTTTACTGTGGTTTGGAAGGGTTTCCCCATTATGAGTCTTGAAAAATCTTCTAGATAAACCAATTCTGAGAGGTGTCGCTACTGCGAAAATCGGCGTCGGCTGAACAGAAGAGTCGCCACCGTGCGTTATTTATCCCACGGGAGGGAAAGGAAACGCTCAGAGTAAACCTCGCACAACACGGGAAAGGTATGGTCGTCGCAACCAAAACCTGGATTCGGGAGTCGGTTACGCAAGGGGAAGGTATTAGCACCCCTCACGTCCGTCGTACTCGACGGGATCCACGCTTGTTTTCGAGTATGGATTGTTATTCTATCTACACTAAAGGTCTGGGGTTAAAAGAAAAGAAAAGGACTCGGCAAAGTATCGCACTTTATGCCTACGTATTCCCGTCTGGAACGAGAAATCAGAGTCAATGTAGTTCGCCTACCTACGGGAAAGCAGGGGAAGGTTGCTCGCTAGGATATCGCATCCTATGCCTACGTACTTTCATACAGCATGAAAGATCAGAGCAAACGTAGTTCGGGCCACATACGACACAAGTCTGTCTTGATTGATTTTATTCCTTCTGAAAAAGGTTTTTCTGATTAACAGTCCAAGCGGACAAAATTGACGTTTTGATGAGTTCACATTCTTTTACGGAAGAAATGTCTTTTATTGTGTTTGAGATCTTTATGTGTTTTTTTGTTTGTTTTGAGAAAGAAGAGACAGAACTCTAACCTACAGTTGCGAAGGGACACAAACTAACCTAATGTTATCATGCATGGGTTAAGACCTAGTGTCTATCATGCTCCTCTCTTGCACAGAGAGAAACAGAGATCCTAAGGGAATAGACAGCAACAGAAACAATATCAGATATACCGTAATAAGGTAAAATGCATGGATGCAACAATACAAGCGAGGCAAGGGAGTCCCACTCAACCTCGAACCTAGAAAACAATAGGCAAAAGTGAACAGACTTCACTTTCAACCCAGCAGGGTAAACAGCAAACAATACAGTCCAGAAAACCAATCAATACATCAGAAATGAAATACAGCAATAATAAACAGCTACAGCAGCTCTGCATCAACATCTGACTTCTAGCTTCAGCAAGCATCAATCTCTATCTCCACAACTTTCCAGCAAGGGCTTTGGTCATCAATCTTCCATCTACAATGGCTTTTCTTCAAGTCTCAAGCTTCAGGAGAAACATCAGTCAACAAGATGAAGTGAATGAATGCTAGACAGTTAATTACCTACCAAGGGTGGTTCATCAACTGTTAACATTAAACAGAAAGTTTCCTCTCAAAAGTTCTATCTTTCAAATACATTCACTGATCCTTCCAAAGGAAGGAGGTGGATATTTGAAAGAGACTTTGAATCATAGAGAAAGGATGGATGCAGACAAGGCACTCCATATTTGAGAAACAAGCTTTCTAATCTAGAGCTCTGCCTAGCTCCTAAACCCTAATCTCCTCAACAGCTGCTAGCAGGAATCTCCTTACCAACTCTGGAAGTTGGTCTTCAGTCTCTGGATCTCCAATGGCTTCAACATCACAAGTCTTCAGCTTCCCCAATCCCCATACAATCCCAATACCCACACAGACAAACAGTAATCCCCAGAGGGCACACCACACCAATCAATCACATATAACAGTAATATACTAATAGCAGTAGGGGAATCCTAGTGATTTCTAAGGGGATCTATCCTATACCCATAACCCCTATAGTCCATACCCCAAAAATCAAATGAAAATTTCCTAAAAGAATTAAACTATTCACCTAAGTTGATTTAAAACCCTAATTTTGTTTATGTTGTTTTCACCTAAGCTAATCACCTAAAACTAACTCCTAAGAATATGAATTAAATTGCATGTACAAGTTAACAATGTCTATTAATCAACCTAAAAAGAAGGAACAAAAAATATCAAAGCATTTAGTAGAACAAAAATTATCAAAATCATGTATGAAATGGAACACTTAAAATATGCATTTATTTGGAAAATATGGGAAAAATATCAAATAAAAAATAAAATGCAATTTTTATTTTTTATAATTTTCTAGACTCTTTAAAGAAAATTATGCAAAAAGGATTATTAAAAAATAATGTTTTTATGATTTAATATGATTTTTTTAAAATGAATGCAAAATGAAAAGAAATTAAAAAAAGAATTATAAAGAAATAATGGGAGGAGGTGAGAAAAGCAGGGTGCTCAGTTCATATCCAGGTGGGCTTGCAAAGTGGGGGCGCGAATAATAATTGTGTTAGGCCCAGCGCGTTTCAGAAATTAAATGAAAATCAAAAGAAAAAAAGAATAAACCAGCGGTGCAGGAAGCAATGTATTCACGTGTAAATGGTTGGGCTTAACAAAACGGGGGTGTGGATAGGAAAGTAGATCCAAGGCCCAGAACGGTACCATTAGTGAAACGCAGCCTTTCACATTTGAATTCTCCCTCCGTTTTTGAAATTAAACAACAGCCATACGATCAGATTAAAAAGTCAATTATTTTGGACAATCCAACGGCACACAGTCATCGTCTCCAAGGTGTCTAGGGTTTTGCAGAAAAACAGCTACCATGCACAACATTCGAGCTCCTCATTCTCCTTCAATACGCCATGAAATCACACCCTTCAAAAACCAAAATCCATCCATTTCTTAGCCTCTACACGACCATAGCATCAACTCCCTCTAAAACTCAGTCAATAAGTCAATTCGATAGAGATAACAGATGGGATCCAACCTTTGCACCTGTGATCAACTCAACCAACACTCACCAATTCTTATCCTAAGTTCAACTACATTCCAAGCTGATCTTAACATGCTAATCCAACAAGATTTTCGTGCCTCATCTTAGTAGTTATAGGCTCTAACAGATTATGCACTCCATAGCCAAACCTTACAAAACCTCTCCAAACTCTGTGGAAATCATCACCTAACCACCTAGGTCTCTAATACACTAATAAACCTATGCCATGATCACTATGCTAGCTAATTCGAAGGAAAACATACCTAGTGCAATTTCTTGAAAACAGGTGCTTCAATCCCTGAATTTGATGCTTGTGATGAATGGAAAGTGATCCAAGAACTCAGTGATAGCTTCTGTATGCAACAAGTATGATTCCAAGGCTTTGAATCTTTCACTTCCAAAATTTGTGCTCCTTGAACGATGATGATGAATGGCACGATCCTTGCTCCAATCTACCACATCTTTGATGAAATTCTGATCTAGGAAAGGTGTTGATGATGATCCAAACAAGAATGGTGAAGATTGATGAGAATTTGAGAGAGTTTGAGAAGCTTTTGCAACTTGGAGAAAATGAGTGAAACTTGGGGTTTTGAGAAAATGAAATCACCAACCATGGCATGAACCATCTCTTATCAATATATAGGTGTCCTTAGAACCTCCTAGAAACTTGGAGAAGTTTCCCTTGCACAAATTCCCTTGGATTTGGTTTGTGTACCTTCCATTACAAGCAACCCTGGATAACTCCCAAAATGTGAACTAAGCTCAAAATTCCACTTTAGCCAATGTCTTTAAAATGATCTTTCCATTCAAAATGACCTATAATTTTGCTTCATTTGGCCAAGATATGAAAAAACTCATTTTTAAGTCCATTTTTATTCATTAAATCCAACAATTTTGAAACCTTGTGCTATGAATCTTTCCAATCTCTCATGGTCACTTTTCTAGACTCAAAATTTCATTTGGAACAAGTTTTATGTTGTAAAGTTTTCCATTTGAAGCTTCCTTGTATGAGTTTTGGGCATAGGTTAACATGACCTGTAATTCTCAGATGACCAAAATACCCTTTACTTGCCAAGACCATAAGTAGAGTTCCACAAATCATATAAAGGCATACTATACCATTCTAGACAGCTAAGACAATGAGGAACAACTCTTATGTTTACCAGAAATTTATTTGAAATCTCATTGAGGGGTAAAAATAGCTTGGAAGTCAAGTCACTTTCACAGACAAAATTTCAGATACCTCAGATGACCTGTAACTTGTAAGGACCATAACTTGAGTTCTATAAATGTCCTTGATGTCTTCCACCACTCAATTTAAAGGTATTGAGATCCTATACAAGTTTCATGTTGGCCAAGGATCCATTTGAAGCTTGCATGTTGACTTATCTTTCTTGGAAATTTGACCTAAACTAGGGGATTTTACATAGAAACCCTAATTTAGAACCTCCTCTTCTCCTTGATTTCTCTTGATTTCTTCTTAGCATAACAACATATCCTTATTATCCATGTCAAATGATGAACCCCACATCTCTTCAATAGCCCTCAATGCCTTTCCATCAGTCAATTGACCTAATGGTTGACCAAGAGTTGACCCAGATGAAACCCTAGTTGACTGTCTTCCTCCACAACTCTTGTGACTACACCAATGACTTGTTTCCTTATCCAAATGACTTTCTAAGTCTCCCATGATGCCCACATACTTTCCATGCTCAGCCCACAGCTCACAATTTCTTTGTTGATCCTCAGCCACCCTCAGTTAGGAGATATACTCAATGCTTGATCTACTGACTTCTCCAACTTTCAAATTCTTTTCTGATGACTTGAATGAGATTGGATCAGGATAATAACTTCTTGATAAGCCTCTAGAGATGAAAATAATGCTGGTCCCCTGTTGAATGACTTTCTATGCTTATGCTATGCAGATGAGTAACCTATGTACATGACTCTACATGCAAATGCTAATGAGATTGAAACATAACCCAAGTGAATAAGGTTGAGCAAATTTTAGGGTGCAACAGCTGCCCCTATTCAACCGACTTGGACCCGATTGGGTGAAGAGCCCGGAGCCTTCAGACATTCGTGGTACGAGACGGTTGAATACAAGTGAAACCAGAAATTTGCCAACCGCAGAAATAAACTGCGCTCCTGCTAGGGGAACGATATTCGTCAACTGAATCTGACTGTCACGACAACCCACTGATCTCGTGCTGGGGATTATTTTCATCAGCCTGAAAAAGATTTTATCATCGCAGAGATAGAATTTTGTCCACGTTAGGACTCCACCTGCCGTCAACTCGAGAAAACTTCAACAAGTTTGCTGGGGATGGCTCGTCTGCCTTCTCGTCAGAAATAAATCGTCCATGTTAGGAATAAACTCTTCCACATTAGGAATAACACCGTCCACGTAAGGAATAACGTCTCTTCCATGTTAGGAAACCAACTTGATCTGAATCTGTCCACGTTAGGACTAAACTTTCCACGTAAGGAATCTATCTTCTTCTTCTGCGTTAGGAATCAAACTTTCTGATTTGTCCGCGTCAGGACTCCAATCTTGATATGTCCACGTAAGGACTCAATCTTTCCACGTAAGGAATCAATCTTTCCACGTCAGGAATGCTACCTTTCCACGTAAGGAAACACATTTTGATTCGTCCGCGTAAGGACTCCAACTTGTTCCATGTAAGGAATATAATCTCAATCTGTCCACGTTAGGACTCCCACTTGACATGTCCACGTAAGGACTCCATCTTTCCACGTAAGGAATAACTTTCTTCTGGATCTGTCCGCGTCAGGACCACACTTTCCACGTAAGGAATAACTTTCGTTCCACGTAAGGAATCAAACTTTTTCTCAATCTGTCCGCGTCAGGACTAAACTTTCCACGTAAGGAATCAATCTCTTTCCACGTAAGGAAACCATCTTCTTTCCACGTTGGGAATCACCATTTTTCCACGTTAGGAATAAACTCGTCTTTCCATGTAAGGCAACCATCTCTCCCCGTTAGGAATACAACTCGTCTTTTCTACGTCTGTCCACGTCAGGACTGAAATTGCTTTTCCACGTAAGGAACTGAAGCTTTTCTTTCCACGTAAGGAATAAACCTGTCCACGTCAGGACTCACGTTTTGTCTTGATTTGTCCACGTCAGGACTCCACTGAGGAAATAAAACTTGTCCACGTTAGGACCCATGCACCTTTGACCCACTGGGGAAGTGAGACTTGTCCACGTTAGGACTCACATCTCAACCTGCTGAAGTAATAGGACCTGTCCACGTCAGGACTTACGCGTCTTCGACTTGCTAGGGAAATAAACCCCGTCCACGTCAGGACACACACTTTGCCAATAACACGAAGAAGGATAAAATTGTCCACGTCAGGACTCTCGCATCTTGTCATCACCAAGAACTGCAAACTTGTCCACGTCAGGATACCCCTTTCACCATTACGAATAAAGCTATTTGCCGAAACTAAATGGTCCACGTCAGGACACCCACATGAAGAGTAACCAACTTTGTCCACGTCAGGACTCCATACTCAATCAATACTGGGAACTCGAATTTGTCCATGTTAGGACTAACACATATCGTCCCCTGGAAGAAATGTCCACGTTAGGACTCCACATTCCAACAATTCTGAGAAATCAAACCTGCCCACGTTAGGACTATCACCTCCCATCAGCTCGGGGAAATAAAATTATCCACGTTAGGACACCCACTCCTCTAGCACGAGGAAAACCTATCCATAAAACTGTCCACGTTAGGACTCATCCTTCCATTGGTCCGCAAACTTCTTATCACTGACGTTACAACAACTTTGAGACTGGCTCTACTGGGGATATTTGGAAACCAAACCACTGGATGCCTGCTCTGATAACCGGCGGTAGCCTCTGAAATTCTGGTTCATGAAACCTTTTAATGTTGACGCAACAACAACTTTGAAGGAAACAATCCGCTGATCGGACTAGAGAAACTTCAACAAGAACCCTGGCGGGGAAATAAGCAACTCTGCTTGGGGACAAAGAGAAACTCATCCTGCTGACTCTGTGGGTAGTAGTGTTGAAGCTGACACTTCGTTGAATGTCTCCTGCCGAGACTTCGAATGTTCAGTAATTCATTGATTTATTGGAGCAAGAACTCCTCCCACCTGTAAGAGAAACAAATACTTGAAACAAAAGGTCAGCCAACCGAGTTTATGTTTCAAAATGCATGCGTTTGACAATGATGCAATGCTCCATTCGACATGGGAGTGCTACGCTTTTATTTGGTGAATGCAAGTATGACCCTATATGCCAATGCAAATGCAGACTCGAACTGCTGGGTACAGAAATTGCTTCAGCAAAATAAATGCTGAAGATGATGCTGACTCCTCTGGGGATAGCCAGCTGCTACGGAACCATCCCAGCAAAATAAATGCTGGGAGAGTGAAGACGACTCAGCTGGGAAATTGGGAACTTAAACCAAGCACCTCATCGAAGTAACTCCCTGCTGGGGAATATAGCTCTGCTGGAGACTAACAGATGCGCCTGGTATGATCGAACTTCTGCGGGAAAATGAACGGGTATCACACGGTATTCCGGCCAAAATAAATGCCAGGACCCGCACCAACTCTGTCGGGGATAGTCTTAATCTTCGAGTTCCACCGGGAGGAATGAAAATACTTGCGGAGAAGAGAATCCCGTTGGGGATGGGATGATTCTCTTGGGGAAAATTAACTGACTCCACTGGGGGAGAGTAAATGACCCTGCGGGGAAGGGTAAACTGCCTGAATACAGCTCACCAATCTGAAATATTAATCTTCTGAGGCTAAACCCCTCTGCTTGAGACAAGGAATCCTTCTGGGGGACACCACACTGCCTGAATACAACCTATAATTTTGGAATCGCCAATTCTGCTGAGAATAAATGGCTTTGTTAGAGCATGTCCTTTGGATAAGCTACGACTAGCTGGAAAATTCTATCCTTCTTCAGGAAGACCATGCATGACCTGCGTGGGGAACGCGTCTTTCGTTACTGCAACCTTTTGATCATCTTCCTCATACGGCTATGAAACCTGCAACAACACAAACGAGATAAGACAAGCCTATACAACCAAATCGATTCAGGTTAGTGACGTTATTTTCAGTTAATTCAAAGCTTTAACAATTGCTGGCAAGGGCCAGTGATGTTATACACATGCTAGTTTCAGTAAACTCAGGCGTTTTATCATGCACAAAAAACAGTAAAGAACCAGCATCAAGTACTGAATAACATATTTTATTGATTGGGCCCCTGAATGGGCGGAGTTTTGTACACGGGATGTAACTCCTGAAAAGAGGAAGCTACGCAAAGCAGATATACAAGTATGCACAGGAAGCATAAATATTTTGACAAATTAAATTCTGTACACATGTCGGCAACAGGGTGCAGACGAACACCACGAACTGATCCTCCTATGACTCATCAGTCTCTGATGCTTTCCCGGTATTCACTCTTCTGAAGAGGTTGTATCTGATAATCGACCCCTCAGGTATTCTCCCGCATTGATGCTCAGTGCAACATCAAATTCGGACCGCAGTCATTTGCTTTTCAAATCCCTAACTTTTGCGTGAACTGCCCTTTACGGGTTTTCAGTTCACCGGGATACCCCTTTTTGCCGAAGCCGCCCAGTGTAGGTTTTCAACTTCGCGGGTGTACATTTTTTCAATTTTATCCCTAGCTTTTGCCCGAACCTTTCATTCTGTTTTTGGTTCGCCAGGATGCCCCATTTTTGCCTGGACTCTCTTTTTTTTTTGTCCAGCAGGTCTCTTTTAAGCAAAGTATTTTTTAACTGCGTCCGAATTTACAAGTGACGCGAAGTCTTCACCGTCCATAGTGGACAACAATAAAGCTCCTCCTGAAAAGACTTTCCTGACAACGTATGGCCCTTCGTAATTGGGGGTCCACTTGCCCCTGTGATCTGCTTGTGGCGGGAGAATCCTTTTCAGCACAAGGTCACCCGTCTGAAAGCTTCGCGGATGTATCTTCTTATCATATGCTTTCTTCATTCGGCTCTGGTACAAACGACCATATGCTAGAGAAGCTAGCCTCTTCTCATCCATCAAACTCAGTTGATTCAACCTGTCTTTCACCCATTCTGCCTCGTCTAGCTGCACGTCTCGCAATACCCTCAGGGAAGGGATCTCAACTTCCAATGGTAATACCGCTTCCATTCCATACACTAATGAGAACGGGGTTGCCCCAGTTGATGTGCGTACCGTCGTACGATAACCGTGCAAAGCGAAAGGTAGCATCTCATGCCAATCCTTATAGGTTACCACCATTTTCTGCACAATCTTCTTGATATTCTTATTGGCCGCTTCGACAGCGCCATTCATCTTGGGTCGGTACGGGGAGGAGTTGTGATGTTCGATCTTGAAATTCTGACAGAGCTCCTTCATCATTTTGTTGTTCACGTTTGATCCGTTGTCCGTGATTATCCGCTCGGGGATCCCGTATCGGCAAATGATATCTCTCTTGATGAATCTAGCCACCACTTATTTAGTTACATTTGCGTAAGACGCCGCTTCCACCCACTTGGTGAAATAATCGATTGCTACTAGAATGAACCGATGCCCGTTAGAAGCCGTCGGCTCGATCTTTCCAATCATATCGATTCCCCACATCGAGAATGGCCACGGCGATGACATTACATTCAGAGGACTCGGAGGCACATGGATCTTGTCAGCATAGATTTGGCACTTGTGGCACTTCCTTGCGAACTTGAAACAGTCAGTTTCCATAGTCAGCCAAAAATAACCTGCCCTCAGCAGCTTTCTCGTCATAGCATGCCCACCAGCATGCGTACCAAATGTACCTTCATGTATTTCCTCCATGAGCAGCTTCGCCTCTTTTTCGTCTACACAACGCAACAGCACCAAATCGTGGTTTCTTCTGTATAAGACACCGTCTGGATTCAAATAGAAGTTACCCGCTAATCTCCTGAGAGTCTTCTGATCTTGACTGGATGCCCCAGCCGGATACTCTTTGTTCTTCAGAAAATTAAGGATATCAAAATACCACGGTTTGTCGTCGGATGCTTCATCAATAGCAAATACGTAAGCTGGTCTGTCAAGCCGAGAAATAATGATTCGGGGAGCCTCGTTCCAGAAGTTGACTTTGTACATGGAAGACAAAGTGGCCAGGGCGTCAGCCATTTGATTCTCTGCCCGCGGTACGTGATGCAATTCAACCTTGTCGAAGAAAGGCAACAATCTCCTTGCATAATTCATGTAATGTATCAAGTTGGGCTGACGCGTCTCCTATTCCCCTTTGATTTGATTCACCACCAGAGCTGAGTCTCCGTATACGTCTAGATTCTTGATTCGCAAATCAATGGCTTCTTCGAGCCCCATTATACAAGCTTCGTATTCGGCTTCATTATTGGTGACGGCAAAGGTCAATCGGGCAGTAAACGGGATGTGCGACCCGTGTGGCGTAGTGATGATTGCCCCTATTCCGCTACCGTAAGCATTCACAGCTCCGTCAAATATCATCTTCCATTTGGAACCCAACTCTGGTCCTTCGTCTGGCAACGTCTCTTCACAATCTTTCATCTTTAGGTACATGATATCCTCGTCAGGAAAATCAAACCTCATCGATTGGTAATCTTCAATGGGCTGCTCCGCCAGATACTCAGACAGCACACTCCCCTTTATAGCCTTTTGCGAGACGTATTGAATGTCATATTCAGTCAAGACCATCTACCAACGGGCAATTCTCCCTGACAACGCCTGCTTTTCGAATACATATTTGATAGGATCCATCTTCGAGATGAGCATGGTTGTATGATTCAGCATGTATTGCCTCAAACGCTTGGCGGCCCAGGCTAGCGCGCAACAAGTTTTCTCAAGCATTGAATATCGAGATTCACAATCTGTAAATTTCTTACTCAAGTAGTAGATCGCATGCTCTTTTCTTCCTGTCTCGTCGTGTTGACCGAGAACACAACCCATGCTTCCCTCAAGGAATGTCAAATACATGATCAAGGGTCTGCCTGCCACTGGGGGTATCAAAATAGGAGGCTCCTGCAAATACTGCTTTATTTTATCGAACGCCTTTTGACAATTTTCGTTCCACGTCACAACTTGATCTTTCTTCAACAGCTGGAATAATGGTTCACACGTAGCAGTTAGGTGAGATATGAACCGAGCGATGTAGTTCAACCTCCCTAAAAACCCGCGCACCTCCTTCTCTGTTTTAGGCGTCGGCATTTCTTGGATCGCTTTTATTTTGGCAGGATCGACCTCTATTCCTCTTTCGCTTACGATAAACCCCAGCAGTTTACCCGATCTCACCCCAAAGGTGCATTTATTAGGGTTCAGCCTCAGCCTGAACTTCCTGAGCCTTTTAAATAACTTCAGCAGATTCACCAGATGCTCTTCCTCCGTCTGGGATTTGGCAATCATATCGTCAACATAAACTTCGATCTCTTTATGCATCATATCATGGAAAAGAGTCGTCATCGCACGCTGATATGTTGCCCCAGCATTTTTCAAACCAAAGGGCATCACTTTGTAGCAAAATGTTCCCCAAGGCGTTATGAAAGTGGTCTTCTCCATATCCTCTGGCGCCATTTTAATTTGATTGTAGCCTGAAAAGCCATCCATGAAGGAGAATACGGAGTATTGAGTAGTATTATCAACTAGCACGTCAATATGAGGAAGCGGAAAATCGTCTTTTGGGCTTGCTTTATTCAAATCTCTATAATCCACGCACATCCGAACCTTGTCATCTTTCTTTGGCACTGGTACGATGTCAGCAACCCATGAGGGATATTTTGTCACAGCCAGGAAACCAGCATCCCACTGTTTTTGAACTTCCTCTTTGATCTTCACTGCCATATCTGGTCGAGTCCTGCGAAGATTTTGTTTGACCGGCAGGCATTCTTCTTTCAGTGGCAGACGGTGCACAACCATATCCGTATCGAGCCCTGGCATATCTTCATACGACCAAGTGAATACATCACTATACTCTCGGAGCATTTCAACCAGTCTTCGCTTGATATCGCCCTGCAGTGCGGCCCCGATACGAATATTCTTCTCAACCCCTTCAGACCCCAAATTGATAATTTCGATGACCTCGTCGTGAGGTAGAATGGCTCTTTCCTCTTGCTTCACCAACCAAGACAGTTCTTCAGGAACGTCGCTATCTTCGATAACCTCTTCTTCGGCCTGAAATACCGGGTGCTCGAAGTCGGGACGAGTCATAGGTGGTTCAAGGATGTCATCTGAAAATGTTATCCGGCAAAAGGAATGGTTAAGTGCTTCAAAATGCGTATAAATCGAATAACCACGTTGCCATTTTATTGAAAAAATACAAAATACGAAAGACAGAGATTACAGTATTTGCACATGAAAAAACGCCATTTATTTAATGATTAACACGCAATGTTCATAACAACACAGCCCTAAGCAAATCCTGGTGCCCCAGGCAAGACATCAGATTATTCAACAATTATTAAAGCAAAGCATTACTGTTTAAGAGTCACAGGAACAAGCTCCTGAATAGACCAGTTGCACAGTCCCTGTCCTGGCATGCTTGGCTGAATCCAGGCATCCATATCACAGTCGCTGTCTCCTTCGTCAGACTCCGAAGCAGCATTGACGGTTTCATGACATACTCCACTGGCAGAGATGGTAATTGGCCCTCTGAAACGGGGTGCCCCCTCGGAAGGAGTTGATGACGAAGGTTGGTATCCCAGCCCGAACCGGTCCATCTTCACAGGAATGTCCAACACTTTGCCTCAGCCCTTTGCTTCTCCTGCTTCCACTAGAGCTTGAGCTTCTTTATACGATGAGACGGCTATCTCCGACGCTTTGCTCGGCCCGGGACCTTTGTCCTTGATACGCAACCCTTCAAATGCCTGGCAGGGTGTTTCGTGGATCTCTCCGTCGACCTCCACATATTTAAATGACGACAGATGGCTGACCAGGATGTCTTCTTCTCCGCATACGGTGACTACACTGTCTCCGACCATATATTTTAACTTCTGATGCAGGGTAGACGTGACTGCCCCAGCTCCATGGATCCAAGGTCTTCCAAGTAAGCAACTGTACGCAGGCTGTATATCCATGATATAAAATTCAGTGGCAAACACCTCCGACCCTACTTGCAGGGGCAATGTTATCGATCCAAAGACTGTTCTCCGCGTGCCGTCAAACGCTCTGACTACCAAGTCACTGGGCGTGCACAGGATTCCTCTGACATCCAGCTTCATCATCGCTTTCTTGGGCATCACATTCAAAGACGATCCGGTGTCGACCAATACATGCGACATTACTGATCCTCTGCACTCGACGGATATGTGCAACGCCATATTATGATCTCTCCCTTTCGGGGTCAAATCGAAGTCGGTAAAGCCCAAGTTGTGGCCTTCATTCACATGTGCCAACACTCCTTCCAGCTGATTCACAGAGACGTCTTGGGGTACGAAGGCAATATCCAGGACTTTCAACAAAGCATTTCGGTGAGCTTCCGAACATAGTAGTAACGACAAGATAGATATTTTGGACGGCGTCTGTTGCAGATGCTCCACAATCTTATAATCACTTTTTCGTATCAAGCGCATGAACTCTTCTACGTCTTTCGATGCCGCTTCTTTTTCGCTTGCTTGCACTGGGACATTCTCAACCATCTTCCCTTTTCCCTTTGCTAGTCTTTCGGCCTCCACCTCAGGCGATATAAAGATCCTACCACTTCTTGTCATACCTCCTGAACCAACAACGTTGTCTACAGTCTCAGCTGGCTGCTTATCAACCTCAATCTTTATCCCGTCACAACACACCTCCAACCCATATGACCAAGGGACTGCTTTCGTGTTCTCGTACGGGATTGGTCCGGCCTTAGTTATGGTGATCGGTGGTCGCTGGACCGGTGCCGCAATAGTGATTGTCTTCTGAGGAATCGTCACAGTGGCCACATCGCTCTGATCATCTGCTACTGCCCCTGCAGGCTCTTCGGTCGCTGCTCGGTCAAACTGCAATGTGCCTCCATCAATTAAAGCCTGAATTCCTTTCTTCAAATCATCACACCCCCCAGCTAGGGTCCAGCATTCTAAACAATACTCGTCACATCCTGGATAAACACCCCCTTGCAACAATCTGCTTTTTATCTCGCTCAGCGGCATCTTTAAATCGTCGACATTCATAATCAGATTCAACCCTTCCTCAGTCAGAATGGCGTTTGCCCCATGATTAGGCATGGGTTTCTGCACTATATTCGGTCCTGCCGTTCCGAAATTGATGGTCTTATTGTCCAAAAGATCCTGCACAACATGCTTAAAAGCATGGCAACCCTCTATATCGTGGCCCGGAGCCCCAGAATGAAACTCACAGTGCCTGCTTGCATCATAACCATACGGGGGAGTTCCTGTTATTGGTGCCAGAGTTCTTTTCTCTACCAGGTTTAGACCCAACAGTGTCTGCAACAAATCTGCATAAGTTGAGGGAGGCTTCTCAAACACTCTTCTCGGTTTACCACCCTGGAATCTTCGATGAGCCTGCTGTGCCCCCTGCTGAGGCTGCTGCTGCTGTTGTGGCTGCATTGGCTGCTGCTGAGACGGTTGCTGTTGCTGAAGTGGTTGTTGCTGATATGGAATAGTAACACTCGCCACCTGCTGCGGCTGATGATATTGGTTCCGACCTCTGCCTCGGCCTCTGCCTCGGCCTCCAAATACTGCGCTTGCCTCGCCCTGACGGCGCCCACCAAAAGCCTTCTTATTACTGCCAGATGCAGTTGATTCCTCAGCCTGGAATTTTCCTTGCTTAATGTTACGTTCAATCTTTTCTCCCATCAAAATTAAGTCTGAAAAACTGGCCAGAGATGTATGAAACAACATGTCATGAAACAAGCCTGTGAATGTGCCGACGAACATGTCATTCATTTCCTTATCTTCTACAGGAGGACGGACTCTGGCAGCCATATCGCGCCACCTTTGCGTGTACTCTTTAAAGCTCTCCCCCTTCTTCTGAGATAGCCCTGCCAATTGGACCCGATTGGGCGCCAAATCGCTGTTATACTTGTAGTGAGCTACAAATGCCTCTGCCAATTGCTTCCATGTCTTGATATTGGTTGGCTCCAACCCATATACCACTCTAGGGAAGGGCCTGACAAACTATCTTGAAAGAAATGCATTAGCATTCTTTCATCAGTTGAGTATGCCGACATCTTTCTGTAATAAGCCCGCACGTGCACTTTCGGACATGTGTCCCCTTTATACTTATCAAACGCAGGAGCTTTGAATTTGATTGGCACCCTCAAACCAGGTACCAGGCCCATTGTTGCCATGTCCAAGCCCACAACACTTTGGTTCAGGACCCCCCTCATCTGCTCTTCCAGCATTCTGATCTTCTGGGAGTCATCCATTGGCCCTTCGAAACCTCCGCCGGAGAAAGCGTCCTCCTGCTGATCTTCTTGCCACATACCATTCCCAGCTCCATACCCATCATATCCATTATTGCGGCCAGCCCTATTCTGATTCATCACCGGACCTCGCCCTCTGTTGCCGTATCCCTGAACACCTCCAGCAGGCCCAAAAGCCATTAACCCAGCGCCGTTTCCGTTTCCGAAACCTCCGTAGCCCTGATTGGCCACACCATAACCATCTTGCCCAAAGCCTTGAGCATTGAAACCATATTTCCCAGTGTTATCGAATCCCTGATCGTTGAACCCGAATCCAGCATTGACAAAGCCGTTGCCTCCCATATTATCACCCATGTTGACATCACCAAGCCCAACGTTATGGACAGCAGTCTCATTCCCAACTCCGACGTTACCGTTCACAGCAGCGGTAGCGTTGTTGACATTAGCGGCAGGTATATTGACTACAGGTGGAGCCACTGGCGTAGGAGTGCCATCTCCATGAACAGTATCGGCTCGCACAGACCGATGATCCTCATTACCGTGACCAGCATTTCGGGCCAACAGAGGCTGGACCATGGCTTGCAAATTCTCCTGACCTTTTGCAATAGCCTCCATGGTCTGCATAAAGAGAGCTAGCTTCTCGCGCACATCTTGCATCTCGTTCTGCATTTGATCCATGATTCTTCGACAGTTGGTGCGAGTAGAATAACGGTGCGGGTGCTGATCTGCAATCCTGGAAAGTACCTGGTACAGAGCAGGAAATAAGACGTCATCCAAAGATTACCTGTAATGCAATATGAATATGAATGCAATGCAATGTGTCTGTGCGTTGGGGAAATTCATTCCCCGATTCTAGTGTGAAGGTGCCGGTGCAGTGGCGGTGCTGACAATATAAAGATCGGAGCTGAATCACAGAAAGCTTCATATATTGCATAGAAACCAATAAGCCAAGAATACAATGTTACTGAGAGTACAAAGAGAAGGCATGACCTCAACCAACAACCCTGGTGATGGTCAGCACTATGCAAATAAAGCATACAAGTTACTACATGAAATGATCAAACCCTCCCATAAGTCTGATACTCTTCTAGCAACTTCTTGGTCTCCGGATGACTCGGTCGAGCAAGCAGCCCTTCAACAAGTTGGTTTCTTTTCTTAAGAACACGCCGCACGTCTTCAGCAGTTTCTTCCCATGCCCCGTCTCCGAAGCGATCCTCAAGTTTACGCTTCTGGGACACAGCTTCGTCTCTGCCTTTGATGGCCTTGTTTAGCGCATTCTGGAGACTGTACCGGGTCATCACTTCTTCTTCACACTTCTTGATGCTGGACTTCAACTGCTCTTCGAGGTCGGAAATTTGCTGCTTCAACTTATCCTCCCTCTTCTTATTGTTGGTGAGCGTGGCATTCCAGGTCTTATTGCAAGAAGAGATCTCTCGGTGAGCGATGTCAAGCGCTTTCTTCTTAGACTCAAGCATGTCATGGGAGCTTCTGAACTCTTGCCCCAGACGTTCGCGCTTCTTCCTCTCCTCAGTTAGCTCAGCCCCTAACCTGTTCATTAGCTCAATCTGCTGTTGGAACGCGTGGACGGCCTTGTTTTTCTCACTGCGTGCCTGGGCTAGCTCCTGCTCTAACCCTTCATTGATCTTCATCAAGGCTTCTTTTTCTTTCACAACTTGCTCGTAGGCCTCCCTGGAAACAGTAGTTGGCTCTGCTACCGGAATAGGAACAAGGACTGGCGCATTTGGGAATGGCATCCGCAACTGACTTGTTCTTTCCTGAATCCACTCTCTGTAAGGTGCGTAGGCCTGACAGTCATTCTTTCCTAACAGCGGCTTCCCTCTTCGGTTAATACGCGTCCAGGCATGCTGCAGCTTGGCCAATAACTCCCCCTTCACATCTCCGGTGAAGTACAGAGATTCCTGTACTTCTTCCTCTTTTGGCGGGCTCTTCAGTGCATATCCGAATTGACGGACGAACAGAGAAGGGTTGTAATTGATACACCCCTTTCTTCCTATCAGCGGAACATTAGGGTACCCAGAACAACTGAAGATAAGTTCAGATCCCAGCAGATCTCTATCAAACCATCCAATGTCTTCGGAAGATAGCCTCATCAGGCGTTCTGACCAGCTAGCAGTGGTTGCACTTTCCACAAAGGACCCCTTCATTGGAAAATGACTTTTGAACCACATATTCAATAAAGGAGCACAGCAGTAAACAACTTTTCCCCTTCGGTTTTCGTTCTTGTAGTGCAATGAGTGGTAGAAGTCTCCGATCAACGTTGGCACTGGATTGCCGGCAGCAAACAGATGGAAAGCGTCCAAGTCTACGAAATTGGGCAAGTTAGGGAACAGCACAATCCCATAAATGCATAAAGCCAAAATAGCATTGAAAACCACCCAGCATCCGTTCTTGGCATACTCCTGAGCCTTGCCAACTAGGAAATCAAGAGAGAAGCCTGAAACCCCAAGCCAAGAAGTCAATAACAGTTCTGCAGCGTCCATATGCAAGGCTTTGGCTAAGTCCTCCAACTTGGGCTCAGCAGCAGAGTGAATAAATGGAACCTTGTTTTGCACTGGTAGCTCAGTAAACTCCACATACTCCTCAATGGTAGGCCCTAGAATGAAGTCAGCAAATGTAAAACATCTCAATGCGGGGTCATAGAACTGCATCAAGATGTATAGCCCGTTCATCTCATCAACGGTGGGCTTGCAGACTAATCTCAGTAACCTCCCATGATTCATTCTGAAGCTTCTCCTAACCTCCTCATCAGCAAGAGATATTAGACCAAGCAAAGAAGTAATATCAGGTGAAGGCAGCTTATACACAACTGTTTTCCTCAAACCAGCCATAATCAATACTCAGAAGTCTGGGCACTAGAATCGGAGGATATGCAAATGCACCTGCAGCACAGACACACGTTAATGGGATGCAATGATAATGAGTATGCAAACAATGCAATGCAAGTAACATGCAACAGGGACCAACTGCGGTAGCTGAATAGCCTGAACCATATCGAGAGGTCTCAACAGACTCTTCAGAAGTCCTCAAACCCTGGCCTCAGATAGACCTAAAACAAAGCTCCAATACTGGTCTCTGACAGACCTCAAACCATAACTCCAACTGGTCTCTGGCAGACCTCAAGACTCTCAATTGGTCTCTGACAGACCTCAGAACACATCTCCAAATGGTCTCTGACAGACCTCATAACTCTCCATAAATACCCAGGATCTCTGATCAAGAAATAACCGGTAGTCTGAAGGTCTAGTTACCTGCATAACCCCAAACCCTCTCACATGTGGATGTCCTAGTGACTGACAAGGTACGACATCCTATGCGGTCGTCGGCGTCACAGACTTTCAGGGTTGATGATACGATTCCCAGAAGGAGTGGCATCATCAAATCCTGAAGAGGCCTCACTTAGCCAACTTCCAAATGATCGGTTCCCGGAGTCGACAATTCAGCTGACCAACAACCCCTTCGACCCAAAGGGTAGAAAAAGAAGCCAACCAGAAGAACCTCGTCCGAGTGTAGATTTCATGAGACACTAATGCAAGCAAAGCCGGCACGCGCCCACTATTTTCTACTCTAATTCTAGGTGCACTCAAGCCCAGGTCCGGCTTATCTCTCAATCATAGAACCACCCATCACAACCCAATACAACAATAATAATCAATATATACAATGCTGAAAATAAAGGTCAGAAATATAAATCCATACAAAATCCTCGACGGGAAACAAGCGTTAGGATTGACTCTCTTAAGGGACGTTGGATCCCAAATGCATAAGAACTATCGCAGTCCTTAGCAGCCAGGGGACGTTGGATCCCCGGCAGAGTCGCCAGCTGTCGCTATTGCGAAAATCGGCGCCGGATGAACAGAAGAGTCGCCACCGTGCGTTATTTATCCCACGGGAGGGAAAGGAAACGCTCAGAGTAAACCTTGCACAACACGGGAAAGGTATGGTCGTCGCAACCAAAACCTGGATTCGGGAATCGGTTACGCAAGGGGAAGGTATTAGCACCCCTCACGTTCGTCGTACTCGACGGGATCCACGCTTGTTTTCGGGTATGGATTGTTATTCTATCTACACTAAAGGTCTGGGGTTAAAAGAAAAGAAAAGGACTCGGCAAAGTATCGCACTTTATGCCTACGTATTCCCGTCTGGAACGAGAAATCAGAGTCAACGTAGTTCGCCTACCTACGGGAAAGGAGGGGAAGGTTTCTCGCTAGGATATCGCATCCTATGCCTACGTACTTTCATACAACATGAAAGATCAGAGCAAACGTAGTTCGGGCCACGTACGACACAAGTCTGTCTTGATTGATTTTATTCCTTCTGAAAAAGGTTTTTCTGATTAACAGTCCAAGCGGACAAAATTGACGTTTTGATGAGTTCACATTCTTTTACGGAAGAAATGTCTTTTATTGTGTTTGAGATCTTTATGTGTTTTTCTGTTTGTTTTGAGAAAGAAGAGACATAACTCTAACCTACAGTTGCAAAGGGACACAAACTAACCTAATGTTATCATGCATGGGTTAAGACCTAGTGTCTATCATGCTCCTCTCTTGCACAGAGAGAAACAAAGATCCTAAGGGAATAGACAGCAACAGAAACAATATCAGATATACAGTAATAAGGTAAAATGCATGGATGCAACAATACAAGCAAGGCAAGGGAGTCCCACTCAACCTCGAACCTAGAAAACAATAGGCAAAAGTGAACAGACTTCACTTTCAACCCAGCAGGGTAAACAGCAAACAATACAGTCCAGAAAACCAATCAATACATCAGAAATGAAATACAGCAATAATAAACAGCTACAGCAGCTCTGCATCAACATCTGACTTCTAGCTTCAGCAAGCATCAATCTCTATCTCCACAACTTTCCAGCAAGGGCTTTGGTCATCAATCTTCCATCTACAATGGCTTTTCTTCAAGTCTCAAGCTTCAGGAGAAACATCAGTCAACAAGATGAAGTGAATGAATGCTAGACAGTTAATTACCTACCAAGGGTGGTTCATCAACTGTTAACATTAAACAGAAAGTTTCCTCTCAAAAGTTCTATCTTTCAAATACATTCACTGATCCTTCCAAAGGAAGGAGGTGGATATTTGAAAGAGACTTTGAATCATAGAGAAAGGATGGATGCAGACAAGGCACTCCATATTTGAAAAACAAGCTTTCTAATCTAGAGCTCTGCCTAGCTCCTAAACCCTAATCTCCTCAACAGCTGCTAGCAGGAATCTCCTTACCAACTCTGGAAGTTGGTCTTCAGTCTCTGGATCTCCAATGGCTTCAACATCACAAGTCTTCAGCTTCCCCAATCCCCAGACAATCCCAATACCCACACAGACAAACAGTAATCCCCAGAGGGCACACCACACCAATCAATCACATATAACAGTAATATACTAATAGCAGTAGGGGAATCCTAGTGATTTCTAAGGGGATCTATCCTATACCCATAACCCCTATAGTCCATACCCCAAAAATCAAATGAAAATTTCCTAAAAGAATTAAACTATTCACCTAAGTTGATTTAAAACCCTAATTTTGTTTATGTTGTTTTCACCTAAGCTAATCACCTAAAACTAACTCCTAAAAATATGAATTAAATTGCATTTACAAGTTAACAATGTCTATTAATCAACCTAAAAAGAAGGAACAAAAAATATCAAAGCATCTAGTAGAACAAAAATTATCAAAATCATGTATGAAATGGAACACTTAAAATATGCATTTATTTGGAAAATATGGGAAAAATATCAAATAAAAAATAAAATGCAATTTTTATTTTTTATAATTTTCTAGACTCTTTAAAGAAAATTATGCAAAAAGGATTATTAAAAAATAATGTTTTTATGATTTAATATGATTTTTTTAAAATGAATGCAAAATGAAAAGAAATTAAAAAAAGAATTATAAAGAAATAATGGGAGGAGGTGAGAAAAGCAGGGTGCTCAGTTCATATCCAGGTGGGCTTGCAAAGTGGGGGCGCGAATAATAATTGTGTTAGGCCCAGCGCGTTTCAGAAATTAAATGAAAATCAAAAGAGAAAAAGAATAAACCAACAGTGCAGGAAGCAATGTATTCACGTGTAAATGGTTGGGCTTAACAAAACGGGGGTGTGGATAGGAAAGTAGATCCAAGGCCCAGAACGGTACCATTAGTGAAACGCAGCGTTTCACATTTGAATTCTCCCTCCGTTTTTGAAATTAAACAACAGCCATACGATCAGATTAAAAAGTCAATTATTTTGGACAATCCAACGGCACACAGTCATCGTCTCCAAGGTGTCTAGGGTTTTGCAGAAAAACAACTACCATGCACAACATTCGAGCTCCTCATTCTCCTTCAATATGCCATGAAATCACACCCTTCAAAAACCAAAATCCATCCATTTCTTAGCCTCTACACGACCATAGCATCAACTCCCTCTAAAACTCAGTCAATAAGTCAATTCGATAGAGATAACAGATGGGATCCAACCTTTGCACCTGTGATCAACTCAACCAACACTCACCAATTCTTGTCCTAAGTTCAACTACATTCCAAGCTGATCTTAACATGCTAATCCAACAAGATTTTCGTGCCTCATCTTAGTAGTTATAGGCTCTAACAGATTATGCACTCCATAGCCAAACCTTACAAAACCTCTCCAAACTCTGTGGAAATCATCACCTAACCACCTAGGTCTCTAATACACTAATAAACCTATGCCATGATCACTATGCTAGCTAATTCTAAGGAAAACATACCTAGTGCAATTTCTTGGAAACAGGTGCTTCAATCCCTGAATTTGATGCTTGTGATGAATGGAAAGTGATCCAAGAACTCAGTGATAGCTTCTGTATGCAACAAGTATGATTCCAAGGCTTTGAATCTTTCACTTCCAAAATTTGTGCTCCTTGAATGATGATGATGAATGGCACGATCCTTGCTCTAATCTACCACATCTTTGATGAAATTCTGATTTAGGAAAGGTGTTGATGATGATCCAAACAAGAATGGTGAAGATTGATGAGAATTTGAGAGAGTTTGAGAAGCTTTTGCAACTTGGAGAAAATGAGTGAAACTTGGGGTTTTGAGAAAATGCAATCACCAACCATGGCATGAACCATCTCTTATCAATATATAGGTGTCCTTAGAACCTCCTAGAAACTTGGAGAAGTTTCCCTTGCACAAATTCCCTTGGATTTGGTTTATGTACCTTCCATTACAAGCAACCCTGGATAACTCCCAAAATGTGAACTAAGCTCAAAATTCCACTTTAGCCAATTTCTTTAAAATGATCTTTCCATTCAAAATGACCTATAATTTTGCTTCATTTGGCCAAGATATGAAAAAACTCATTTTTAAGTCCATTTTTATTCATTAAATCCAACAATTTTGAAACCTTGTGCTATGAATCTTTCGAATCTCTCATGGTCACTTTTATAGACTCAAAATGTCATTTGGAACAAGTTTGATGTTGTAAAGTTTTCCATTTGAAGCTTCCTTGTATGAGTTTTGGGCATAGGTTAACATGACCTGTAATTCTCAGATGACCAAAATACCCTTTGCTTGCCAAGACCATAAGTAGAGTTCCACAAATCATATGAAGACATACTATACCATTCTAGAAAGCGAAGACAATGAGGAACAACTCTTATGTTTACCAGAAATTTATTTGAAATCTCCTTGAGGGGTAAAAATAGCTTGGAAGTCAAGTCACTTTCACAGACAAAATTTCAGATACCTCAGATGACCTGTAACTTGTAAGGACCATAACTTGAGTTCTATAAATCTCCTTGATCTCTTCCACCACTCAAATTAAAGGTATTGAGATCCTCTACAAGTTTCATGTTGGCCAAGGATCCATTTGAAGCTTGCATTTTGACTTATCTTGCTTGGAAATTTGACCTAAACTAGGGGATTTTACATAGAAACCCTAATTTAGAACCTCCTCTTCTCCTTGATTTCTCTTGATTTCTTCTTAGCATAACAACATATCCTTATTCTCCATGTCAAATGATGAACCCCACATCTCTTCAATAGCCCTCAATGCCTTTCCATCAGTCAATTGACCTAATGGTTGACCCAGAGTTGACCCAGATGAAACCCTAGTTGACTGTCTTCCTCCACAACTCTTGTGACTACACCAATGACTTGTTTCCTTATCCAAATGACTTTCTAAGTCTCCCATGATGCCCACATACTTTCCATGCTCAGCCCACAGCTCACAATTTCTTTGTTGATCCTCAGCCACCCTCAGTTAGGAGATATACTCAATGCTTGATCTACTGACTTCTCCAACTTTCAAATTCTTTTCTGATGACTTGAATGAGATTGGATCAGGATAATAACTTCTTGATAAGCCTCTAGAGATGAGAATAATGCTGGTCCCCTGTTGAATGACTTGCTATGCTTATGCTATGCAGATGAGTAACCTATGTACATGACTCTACATGCAAATGCTAATGAGATTGAAACATAACCCAAGTGAATAAGGTTGAGCAAATTTTAGGGTGCAACAAGAGGGACTTGCACTGGACAACAAATCTTGAACTGATTCACAACAGGATTTGGAAGGAAATTTCCTCTGATAGGATCACCGACCAAGTTTCTCATATGTTTGAAAATTCCTTGAGAGGAAAGCCAGTTTGCAAACAAAAGTATTTCTTCAAACATGGTAATCTTAATGCAAAAATTCATGCAACTTTTGAAATCAAAATTAAATTTGGAATGATGCAAAGTATATAAGTCACTAATCAAAACACGGCGGTTCATGACATTCAAAGTAGAAAGTAAAGCAAAGAGTGTGGTACCAAAACAAATGATTTGCAGAAATCTCTTTAGAGTTAGTTTACACAACATTGCTATAGTATGCTTTCAAAATAGCCTTGCTTCAATTAGGTCTTTTGAGGGATGTAATGTGGCCTGGTTCACGATTTATGAAACAAAGGATAAAGGCTTAAATTTTATTTGTACCCACCCAATCTTCGTGATGATCTTCAGTCCTACACTCAATTATCTCAAACTATGCGCTCAGGTTCTCAAAGGTTGGGAATTATACTCATCACAATAATGACGATGGTTCAGAAGTCAATGGACCCTTGAGATGGTAGTCACTAATTTTTGTTGTGGTGAGAATCGTGATACCAAGCTATTGATTAACTTGTATCTTAATTCATTAAATTCATAACCGGATTTTGATTTATCTAAAGGAAAGGTTAAAGAAAGAAATACCTTTTGTGCGATGTAAAAACAACGCTAAGAGATTCGGGGATCAGGGGTTGATTATGCCTAGGGTAGGTATTTCACATCCTAAACATATGTAGTACTCTACATGAATCTTTTGTATGTTTGTATGTGTCGCTACAACGAAAAATGTGTCGACAATGACAGAAGAGTTGCCACCTATCGTTATTTATACCAAAGGGGGGAAAGGAAAAAATTAAGAAAAACTTAGCGATAAGGGATAAGATCGGTCATCGCACCAAATCTCGGGTTCGGGAGTCGGTTACGCAAGGGGAAGGTATTAGCACCCTTCACGTCCTTCGTACTCGACGGGATCCACACTTGTTTGTTTATCTGACAGGTTGTTTATCTATCTACCTATGAGGTCTGGTTCAAAAGAAAAAGAAAGGAGAAAAATGACTCGACAGAGCATCACTGCTCTGGGCCTACGTATTCCCTCGTGCAATGGGAAAGTCAGAGTCAACGTAGTTCGGATAACTACAGTTGAAGGGGAAAGGTTGCTCGCCAAGACATCACGTCTTGTGCCTACGTACTCTCAACAGGTATGAGAGATCAGAGCGAACATAGTTCGGGATAAAATGGAACACAGGTTTGTTCAATTGTTTTTACCCGAGTAAAGTTAAACTACAGTTCCAGCAGTTAGGGACAGCGCCTGTTTGCGGTAGAACCGAAGCTTAACATCACTCTTTTCATCTGAAAAAGGTTTTCCTGATTAAGGGAGCCCTAAAGGGCAAAAGGATTTTGATGTTTGTTTTTGTCTTTTATCGGAGAAGAAGTGTTTTTTATGAATGTTTGTAATTCATATTCCACTAGAGACTATGACCTAGGAGTGAATGCATCGCATGTCACCCAAAGGGTGCCACACTAAACATCCTGGATACTGAAAGGAAACCCTCCAATAACCATTTCCTGGGTAGCTTAAGGCTCGTAGCGTACAATGCAAATTAGCCTTTATTAGGTGTTTTACTGTTGTTTTGAGATGATAAGAGAAAAGGACTCTACAGGGGGACTAATCAAAACCCTAATATTATCATGCAAGATGGTCCTAATGTTGAGTTTGAAAGGGGATCTATCCTATATGTTATCATGCAAAGGATTCATCCTAAAGTCTATCATCACTCCTTAAACAAGGAAGTGAGTGTCCTAAGGGAACATGCAAAGGGGAAAAAGAAGCACAACTATCAAGCAGACGAAATATAAAACAACTGGATACACATGCAATGCAACAGTACAAGCAAGGGAGACAAGCTCAACCTTAGATGCAGACATGGGCAATTACAAAAGAGAAAAGAACACACAAGCAATGGAGGATCACCTCAACCTTCAATGTAATCAAGCAAGGGAAAATACGAAAGCAGAGAAACAATCAAGCAAAGGGAGACAAGCTCAACCTTTAATGCAATCATGCACCTAAACAAGAGTATTCTACTCATGCAAGTCTATCCTAATGCATCACAGCAAGCAGGCAGTGAAACCAATCAATCAGGAGAGAGATAAACTAGATGAGCAACAAGGAAATCATCCCAAGGCTACATCAGGTTTAGATGTGTGTCAACACAAGAGTCCATCCCAGGTTCAACCTCTTTATGGAATGCACATTAGACCTCTCAAAGGGAGGACCAGGCTCTCACAAGAGGGATCCTCAAAATGTAGGACATATGAGAATAGTAGAACCTAAATGTCAATCTAAGGTATCTAGTTAAAGTGTATCAACACAGGAGTCCTCTAAGGCTCAACCTCTTTATGAAATGCACATTAGACCTCCCAAAGGGAGGACCAGGCTCTCACAAGAGAGATCCTCAGATCACTGGACAAAGAGAATGATTTAAAGGGTTGCACCTAAGGAACAACTGGGGTTTTAGGTACATTGTGTATCAACACAAGAGTCCTCTGAGACTCAACCTCTTTATGGAATGCACATTAGACCTCCCAAAGGGAGGACCAGGCTCTCACAAGAGAGATCCTCAGATCAATGAACAAAGAGATGATTTAAAAGGTGGAACCTAATGAACAACTAGGGTTTTAGGTTCATTGTATATCAACACAAGAGTCCTCTGAGGCTCAACCTCTTTATGGAATACACATTAGACCTCCCAAAGGGAGGACCAGGATCTCACAAGAGAGATCCTCAGATCAATGGACAAAGATGGAATGATGATGGGATGCATGGGGAAGACCAAAGGAATCCACCATGGCACTCAACCAATCATCTTAAAGATTGTATCCTCAAGGGTTTTACCATTCATGGTATGCCTCTAGTCCTTCCAAAAGAAATAATAGGCTCCCACAAAGGAACCCTAATTCATAGGATAAGGAATGGGGAAGGAAAAAACAACAATCACCTAAAGCTTCTAAAGAAACCCTAATAGTTAAGCTCTAAAGGAAATCCATCCTAAGGGAGATAATGACATCATAAAGGCTTGAAAACTACCCTACAAAGGTCTCAACCTATGTACTATGGGTTCATATAACGATTGGGTGATTAAGGATTTCCTAAAGATCACTAAAATGGCAAAACTAGGTGGAGGTTCTAAAGGAAACACACTAACATCAGCCATCATGTAAAACCTATAAAAAAAATAGGAAAACAATCCTAAAAAATCTAATAAAAATCCTAAGGGATCCTCAAGATGTTAGGAAGCTATGGTCAAAATTTCAGGTCAAGATTCCAAGCCTAAGGGTATGAACAGAATGCAAAACCTTGATATGTGCCATGGAGAATGCAAATGGGGAAGGGTTCTAAAGACCTACTCTAAAACCTATCCAAACAACCTCTAAAAATCAGAAAAAAATATTACAATATCACACAATGTGTATAGAATCAGCACGCAAAATATTAGACATTTATTTGATGTATTGGACAAGAGGGAAAATCAAGAAGATGAACATGTCAATTTCACATTTATTAAAAGCACATAACATGAAAAATATGCAATTAAATGGAAAATAACCAGAAAATCAAAATAAAAAATATGACAAATTCATATACATGTCAAGGTATGCACTATATTTTTCTCATGATTTATTGGAGCAATTATCATTTTCAAAAGAATTAATTCCAAACAGATATTAAAATGACAAATAAGGGAAAAAGAAAAGAAATTGGAAAATGGTTGGTGTGAATAGCAAGGGATTCACGTATAAATGCTTGGGCTCAAAGTCAAGGGGGTGCCAATAGCAAAAGGAGGCCCAGGTCCATCAGGACTCAAGTGAAACCCAGTGATCTCATGTGCTTCAGTCAATGCGTGACTATGGTGCGTCTTAATCTAAGCCTTCTAACCATTAAGTAGTCTGATCCTACGCTTCTCATCATGCCACCTCAATTAAAAAGTCAAAAAACCATCTGACTCACTCACAGGCATTGGGTGAAGGGAATAAGTCAAAAATCCATCAAGATCCAAGGGCTAACATTTCATCTGGTGATTTAAATTGGAAACAAGAGGGAACAAACCAGTGGTGGCCGGAGAAGACTCCGGTCGTTTTCTCCGGTGGGACGCCACCATACCAGTTGTCAAAACTCATCCAAACGTGGATTTCTTCATATCAATCTCTTCGTCTCTCCACGTACGACAACATTCTAGGTTCTAAATTCATTTTTCTCTCAATAATCAACCAAACCGAAAGCTTAAACAAATCGTGCTCTGCTAACAATTGTCACAAACAAGCTTCTATCCTATCCTAAACTTATCTAGGAGTTACCAGGATCTTAACCACATGCATATTACATACTAATTCGCCATAAGTCAAGAGAAATTTTGAGAGAAAGAAACGTGTGTAGAAGCTTGAACAGAGGTGGATTCAGGTGACAATTCTTGATCAAACCAATGCAGAAAGCTTCAATGATCCCTGAGGAAGCTTCTTGAATGATCAATTTACTTGGAAAATGCTTCAATCTTAAAATCCGATTTTTCTCTTCTCTTGAGTTTGTTGCAACTGTAACTGCTCTAACTGCCACCAATTTTCATCTCCGAACCATTGTACATGATCACCAGCTTATATATTTTGGATCTTGATGGATAATAAGCCCAATGAAGGTCTAAAACGGCCCAATTGATTTTCACTTTTTCAAGCTTGTGGTGAATGTGAAGTTTACAAAACAGAGCCTGCAAAGTCTTGGAATTGCTTCAATCATGTTGCTGGCAATGTATTTGATCTAATGGTGGAAGTTTCATCCTTGTTTGGTGATCAATGGTGTATCTTGATCATGTTGCTTCAAGTTTAAGTAACATGAAAAATGGTGTGTTTTTATGGCTCAACTTTCAAATCCATGAATGCCATTGTTCTTGAAATTTAAAGTGTGCTCAAAATATGCACAAATATGTCTTGAAATGATGCATTATGAATTAATTTGGATTTTTGAGTTTTAATGGCCTTTAAAGCTCCTTCCATGAAAATTTCTTCAACCAATCTTCAATCCAATCCATATCAATGGATCCTTGGTGTTTGATTGAGAAAATAACCCCATTTTGAGCAACTTTTAAGTTGGACAAATTTGCATTTGAGGTATGCAAAGTGGTGAAATGGACCTATAACCAAAAGTGACTTATAATCCAAGTTTCCCAAAATGCCCTTGCCTTGCAAGCTCCATATCTTGAGTTCTACAAATCCAATCAAGGACTTCTAATACTATTTGGAAAGCTAAGAAGATGAGGAACAATATTCATGTATGGGTCAAGGATAGGTGAGACATCCTTCTAGGTCAAAAATGGCATGGAAGTTGGTTGACTTTCAAGTACCAAAATCACATTAATCTGATGACCTGTAACTTGTCTGCTTCATAACTTGAGTTCTACAAATCCAATAAAGGACTTCTAGCATTCAAAAGAAATCTAAGAACATGCTCTACAAGTCTCATGTTGGGGTCAAGATGAGATGAAACTTGTATCTTGAGTTATGTGGTCTTGAAGTTGGGCACTAAAATAGGGGATTTTACACTGTCAAGCTTAGAAACCCTATCTTAGTAACTTCTCACACTGTTGAATATTGATGAATTGATCTTGAAATGATATATTACATCTCTCAACACAACATTCCATGATCATAGTTTCTTGGAATTGAGTCTTAATCTCCTCAAGACTCACAGTTGACTTAGGGTTGACCAGGAGAACACCCTAGTGGCACCAACTTTGATTGTGGCCTCTTATACTTTGAATAATGACTTGCTCAAGCTCCCTAATGACCTTCAAGGTATCCCATGAGCTCCCATAATGTTCTACATTCATATCCATGGACTTGCAATCCTCTGATGATTTTCAATTGATCCTCAAGATAGGAGATACATGTAAGTACAGAGTATGCCTAAGAGGGAGGGGGGTGAATTAGGCTTTTAGGGACTTTTTCCGGTTTTTCGGTATTCTTGAAATTTTACTGGTTAGGTTCTTGGTGATTAATGCAGTAGAAAGTAAAATAAAATTGGACACCAAGATTTATAGTGGTTCCCCTCACAATCCGAGAGTACTCCACTCCCCTTTCAACACGAAAGAGAGTTTTCACTATTGTTTAATAAAGTACAACCTATCACACCATCAACCGGTGAGGCCTACTATCAAACAATAAAAATCAACAAGTGTAAAAGAACAATCCTCTTGTAAACACTCACCCTTGTGTCCAACAATCCTGGATCACAAGTCAAAATACAAGTAATCTGAATACTTTGATTTGAGAGTAATAATGGTAATATCAATGCTGAGATTGATCTTCTCCTTCTGATCAAAATTCACTCTTTTAATTTCAACACAAGTGTTCAATGCTATGCATATGAAAGATATGATCAATATGAACACTTTTGAAAAGATTTGAAAAGAATTTTAAAGTGGTGAATTTGATTCAAAGAATGTTTTTAAAATGATTATTGGAGGATGTTTTTCAATTTGAAAAACTCAGAATTTATATGTGTAAACACACCTTTTCCAACAGGTATATTTGAGTATAATTCAAAATATGAACTGGTATAATTTTCAAACCATTTTTGAACTTGAAACAAGGTCATTTTTCAAAATACGTTCAATGTTAATCGGTTAACCTATATGGTTAATCGGTTAACACTTGAACGTTATACCAGAATATTCAAAATTTGAAATGTTTAACCGGTTAACCTATATGGTTAATCGGTTAACACTGCTATTTTTCAGAAAAATGCTTATAAAAATAGTGTTATACCAATTCTAATAGTTTAAAAAATATGCTTATGCAATGTGATCAAATGATAAAGATGTTGAACACTTGTATATCAATTAAATTAATGGATTTTGATATACCATAGCTTGTGTTCAAAAACTTGAAAGTTGATCAGTCAGATGTTCATGAAGCTTTGAATGTTGATCACTTCCATTCCACTTGATCTTGGCCTTTTGAAAGCATTTGCCTTTTTGCACAGATGAAATATTCTTGATCTTGATGTTGACGTCATCAAAACTTTGAGATGAAGCTTGCTTCTACAATCTCCCCCTTTTTGATGATGACAACCAAAATGGTCTTGTGCAAATTTTGGCGATGATTAACAATGATCTTGTTTTCTCCCCCTATGTCCATGAACTCCCCCTATCGAGTACATAGACAAAAATTCTGCACACATAGACATAAGAAAGCCAAAGCTCTTCTCCCCCTTTGTCATAAGCAAAAAGGAAGGAGCTTTCAAAGAAAGAAAACTAGATAGACCAATAATGCAAGCAATCACAAGAATATGGAAGCAAAGCATAATGAAATTAAACTGTAGCAACGCTGCAAATATTGTACGAGTTACAATGCTAAATAAAAACAGAGTTCAAACATAAATGAAAGCATAAAACATCAAAAACTAGAAAACAATGCAATAAAAGACATCAACAGCAACATATTCTTCTAAATGTCCTCATCCGCCATATCCGCATCATCTTCTTCCTCTGCTTCACTACCATCCTCTTCTTCAATCTCTTTGTCCACAACTCGGGTGTTGGAATGTGGAGGGTTAAGAATAAGGTTTCTGAGGGAGGGAATGGCTCGGGAGGTCTCTCTATGCATATTCATTGATTCTCTATGTTGGTTCATCATGGTTGTATAGAGAAACTCACTTGTAAGACCCCCTTCAGGAATTGGATAGGTGTGATGGACAGGACCGTCATCGGCATACCTGTAGGTACCGTCAGCCGCTTTGATGATACCAGTATTTTTGACAATGTTAATCTCATTGATCTCATTAGTTGTAGGTTTCATCTTGGAGGACGGTTCCCTGTTGAGGTCTAGTTCGGTTAATTCCAGAATTCTTGAAATCAAACGAGCATACGGTAACCGTGTGATGCATTGAAGTTGCTGCTGCAGATGATACATGATGGTCAGAATCCAATTAACCCTTATGCGGTTCTTGATTGCATACAAAAGCTGCATCTCTAAGTCATTAATCTGAGAGTGGTTGGAATCCTTTGGAATGAGGACATAGAAGATAATGTAATGAAGCATTCGATCAAATACCGTCAGATTCTTAGCATAGCACAGCATACGAGCGGTGCGAGAGTTTGCAATAACTGTTTCTTTCGGGAACCTGCAAATCTGATAGTAATACTCCATTTTATCATAATTTGCCCAAGGTCCATCCACATGGTTTACACCTTTCCTCAGGAAGCAGTCTTTTGATGGAATCTTAAGGTGTCTAGCAAGGGTGGATAATTTCTCAACAAACTCATGATCTCTAATGGTGGAATGGATCATGTGGTTCTCATCCATGTCCAGATATACAACCAATTTACTCATAAAAGCTTTAACAAGATCAGGATAAATAATACCAGAGTCGGTGACGAACTTGTCGATGCGCTGATATTCCAATAGTGTAGGAAAGTCAAAAGAAATTGCAGGAAAAGCTCAAAGATTTACGTACTTTACCGGCAGAAGTTGACGAACACGAACTTTGAAATCCATGCGCCTCTTTTTGGTGGTTTCCATTGGAATGCTGTCGTCATCAGATTCTGATGCATACTCAGGAAGCTTTCCCTTTCCTTTGCGTGAGGATGCCATGGATGAAAGTTTGAGAGAACTGAAGTTGTGGGTTCTGAGGAAGTTAGGGTTTGAGAAGTTGTGGGGATGGTTATGAGGAGTTATCCAACTTTAGAGAGTGGGAGAGAGATAGTGGGTTTTTAAAACTTAGGGTTTGAAGAGGGAAGTTCCACAAAAACTCTTTAAGAGGGAATAGGATTTTGGATATGGATTTTGGACACTTAAGAGAATATGGACCACATAAAAAATGCATTTATCATATATAATATTTTCAAAAATTTAATTAATTTTCGTTTCTGATTTTTAGAAAATTTAATAGTGTTAATCGGTTAACCATATAGGTTAATCGGTTAACACATTAAAAAATTGAGTCAGAATTGAAAATTTAACAGTGTTAATCGGTTAACCCATATGGTTAATCGATTAACACACTCGAATTTTTGAAAAAAGCTTAAAAAACAGAATGCATACACATGAAAACACAACACAAATAATGCATACACATATTAGAGAAAAGGTCAGATGTCACCTTCATCAAGAATCCCAAGTTCTCACCGAATTTTGTAGAATGGTTCTTTTGCCAAAGGTTTGGTGAAGCTGTCGGCGAGTTGATTGTGCGTGTCGATGAAAGTAACATCTACATCTCCATTCAATACGTGATCTCGAAGGAAGTGATGTCAGATATCTATATGTTTTGTTCTTGAATGCATGACCGGGTTCTTTGTAATGTTGATGGCACTTGTATTATCACATCGAAGAGGAACGCAGCCGATATCTATACCGTAATCGAGGAGTTGTTACTTGAGCCATAGAATTTGTGCACAGCAACTTCCTGCTGCAATATATTCCGCTTCGGCTGTACTGAGTGCCACACACGCTTGCTTCTTGCAGGCCCATGACACTAATGCATTCCCGAGAATGTGACATGTACCGCTTGTGCTTTTTCTATCGGTCTTACATCCTGCATAGTCAGCGTTAGAGTAACCAACTAAAGAATAAATACTACCTTTAGGATACCATAATCCGACGTTCATTGTCCCTTTGAGATACTTTATGATTCTCTTTACGGATGTGAGATGTGATTCCTTCGGACTTGCTTGAAAGCGTGCACATAAACAAACGCTAAACATAATGTCAGGACGGCTTGCCATCAAATATAGTAATGAACCGATCATACCTTGATATTTTGTTATATCAACTGGAGTACCGGATTCATCTTGATCAACGTACGTTCCGGATCCCATAGGAGTGGACATCACCTTGCAACTATCCATATCGAATTTCTTCAACAATTCCTTGCAATACTTGGATTGGTTGAGAAAGATGCCATCCTTAGTTTTCTTGATTTGTAGTCCAAGAAAATAATTCAATTTTCCCATCATGGACATCTCGAACTCTCCTTGCATCATAAGTGAGAATTCTTCGCAAAGCTCTTTGTTTGTTGATCCGAAGATGATGTCGTCGACATAGACTTGAACCAATAAAGTATTTCCTTTGATCTTCTTTATGAACAATGTCTTATCAACCTTTCCTTTTGTAAATCCCTTCTCACATAAGAAATTGCTAAGGCGGTCATACCATGCTCTTGGTGCTTGTTTTAGTCCGTAGAGTGCCTTTTTCAGTTTGTAGACATGTGAGGGATTCTTGAAGTCTTCAAAACCCGGAGGTTGTTTGATGTAGACTTCCTCATTGATGTAGCCATTCAGGAAAGCGCTTTTGACATCCATCCGGAACAACTAAAAATTCATAGAACAAGCGTAAGCAAGTAGTAATCTAATTGCTTCTAACCTTGCTACCGGAGCGAACGTTTCATCAAAATCAATTCCTTCCTCCTGGTTGTAGCCTTGCGCGACCAATCTTGCTTTGTTACGAACTATGATCCCATTCTCATCAAGTTTGTTCTTGAACACCCATCTTGTTCCTATGATGTGCTTGTGGTCTGGTCTTGGTACAAGACTCCAAACTTGATTCCTTTCGAATTGATTGAGTTCTTCTTGCATTGCTATAATCCATTGGTCGTCGCCTAAAGCTTCATCAATCTGGTTGGTTCAATTTAAGACACAAAAGCCATGTTAAGACAAGCATCCTTTAGATTAAGTCGAGTTGCAACGCCTTGGCTAATATCACCAATAACTTTATCTATCGGGTGATCTCTATGAGTTCTCCATTCCTTCGGAAGATCTTGATGTTCTTCAATGATTTGAGTGACATCTTCTTGTGGTATTTCTTGATTCTTTGAAATCTCTTCTTGTTGTTGTGAAGAACCTACTATATCATCATCATCATCCATAATAATATTATCCTCTTTCGAGGGGTTAGTCTCATCAAACGAAACATGAATGGATTCTTCAATAGTAAGTGTTTTCTTATTAAAAATTCTAAATGCTTTACTATAAAGAGAGTAACCAAGAAATATACCTTCGTCGGATTTCTCATCAAACTTACCGAGATTATCTTTGTTGTTGTTGAGAACAAAGCATTTGCATCCGAATATGTGGAAGAATGCTATATTTGGTTTTCTACCCTTGAACAACTCATACGGAGTCTTTTTGAGGACTGGTCGAATATTGACACGGTTGCTTATGAAGCATGCTGTACTAACTGCATCTGCCCAAAAATATTTAGGAAGATTTGCGTCGCTGAGCATTGTCCTTGCAAGCTCCACCAGTGATCTATTCTTCCATTCTACGACACCGTTTTGTTGAGGCGTCCTTGGTGCTGAAAAATTATGAGAAATTCCATGCTCTTCGCAAAATTCTTCAAAGTCTGAATTTTGGAATTCTCCACCGTGATCGCTTCTTATAGAGGCTATGGTGAGTGATTTCTCATTCTGAATTTGCTTTTCATATTTCTTGAATGCTTTAAAAGCATCATTTTTCTGCACTAAAAACAATGTCCAAGTGTATCAAGAGAAATCATCAACAATAACTAAGGCGTAGAAATTACCTCCGAAGCTTTTTGTTCTTGATGGACCAAAAAGATCCATATGCAACAATTAAAGTGGTCTTGATGTAGAAACCACTTGATTGGATTTGAAAGTTATCTTGGTCTGTTTTCCCTTTTGACATGCATCGCATAACTTATCCTTGATGAATTTTATCTTCAGAAGACCAACAACTAGATCATGCTTTATCAACTTGTTTAAATGCTCCATGTGAATATGAGCAAATCTTTTATGCCAAAGCCATGCCTCGTTGTTGTTTGTCATAAGACACTTTACCTTCAAGGAAGAGTCATCAAAAGAAATCATTAAAATGTTATTATATCTTTTACCTTTTAGCAAAATGTCATGAGTGACTTCGTGTTCTATCAAGCATTCCTCCTTTGTGAAGTTGATTCGGAACCCTTTGTCACACAATTGACTTATGCTAAGTAGGTTGTGTTTAAGGCCTTCCACATAAAGAACGTCTTCGATGATTGTACATGGAGGTGCACCAATGGTTTCAACTCCAAGAATTTTTTTCCCTTATTATCATCACCGTAAGTGACGTATCCTTTGGCCTTTAATGATAGACTTGAAAATTTGTTTATGTCTCCCGTCATATGCTTCGAGCAACCGCTATCAAGATACCATTGATTAGTGGTTGTCTTCAAGCATACCTACAACACAAAATCAGGTAGTGTTAGGTACCCAAATTGCTTTGGGTCCTTGATAGTTAGTACCTTTTTCAACCCACACATAATGCCCCTTAGCAATACCAATATTGCGCACATAGCAAGCATTAGGTGTATGGCCTTTAATTCCACAATAAGAACATGTAGGTTGAAAATGACTTCTATATCTAGGAACATAATTCTTTTTCTTTGCAATGCTTTTCTTGTTATGATTTTGATGCTGAATTTTAGAAGTGCTGGCCTTTTCTTTAACAATTTGTTCACTTGCTCTTACGAAAACGGTTTTATTGGTGCTTGGTTTTGAAAATTTAGAATATCCTAATCCACTTTTATCATTAGGATATCTTTGATGTTTTAGAATTTCTTCCAAGCCAATTTGACCTTTTTCGTATCTTTCTAAAACTCTTTTGAGTTGAACAATTTGGAAAGATAAAGACTCACAATTTTTACATACAAGACTTTGTTTTTCATCCATCAGTTTCTGTTTTTCATCTTTAATATTTTTCATAAAAACAGAGTTTTGTTCTTCTAAAGATGAGATTCTTTTCTTTTGTGATGAGATGTTTTTATACAAAGTCTTGCACTCTTTTAGAAGTTCATCTATAACTTCTTGTGCATCATTATCATAAACAGAAAAATTACTACTAACCTCATTTTCTTCATCGGAGTGGTGAGAGGCCATTAACGCCATATTTGCACATTCATCGTTTTCTGATTCCGATGATGAACTTACTTCGTTGTCGTCCCATGCGACATAAGCCTTCTTCGTTTTGAAATCCTTCTTGCCTTTGAATTTTCCTTTATTTGCGAGTTTCGGGCAATCTGGTTTTATGTGACCTTGTTTCCCACATTCGTAACATGTAATTCTTGGTTTGATGTGGGTGCCTCCTTTTTCCTGAAATGTCTATTCTTTTTAGAAAAAGAGGAAATTTTATTATTATTAAAAAACTTACCAAGCTTCTTTACTAGAAGCATGAAATTTTCGTCTTCGGAAGATTCGTCATTTTTGTCATCCGTTGTGTCAATCTTCAAGGCAATTCCTTTGGACTTCTTGTCTTGACTTTCATGCTTCTCAAGCCTACCAAGTTCCAGTTCATGCTCTTGAAGTTTGCAAAATAATGAAGCGGATGTCATCGTTGAAAGACTCTTCTTTTCCGAAATAGCAGTCACCTTTGGTTGCTATTCTCTTGTTAAGGATCTTAGGACTTTCAAGTTAAGATCATCGTTGGTGAAGGTCTTCCCGAGAGCAATCAAATGATTAGTTAGATGAATGAATCTCTTTTGTAAGGCAACAATGGATTCACCAGGCTGCATACGAAACATTTCATATTCTTGACTTAAAGTATTAAGTCTTGATCTTTTTACTTCGGCTGTCCCTTCATGCGTTTCTACCAGGGTGTCCCAAATTTCCTTTGCTGATTTACACTGTGATATACGGAAGAATTCGTCCATACTGAGAGTGCTTTGAAGTATGTTGATTGCTTTCTTCTCATTCAAAATTCTCTTCTTGTCATCTTCATCATATGAGGATTTTATCTTTGGAGTGCCTACGTTATTTATGACGCTCATAGGAACATGCAGACCAGTTTCTACGGTTTCCCATATACCATCTCCTTGAGCCTCAAGATGTGCCTTCATACAGATTTTCCAAAAATCGAAGTATTCTCCAGAAAAGAGTGGTGGCTTGTTACTGCTTCCACCATCTTTGAAAACCGGGTTAGTACTAGCGGAAGCCATTAGGATCGATAGGAACAGGTTACCTTAACCTGCTCTGATGCCAATTGTAAGTACAGAGTATGCCTAAGAGGGGGGGGGGGTGAATTAGGCTTTTAGGGACTTTTTCCGGTTTTTCGGTATTCTTGAAATTTTACTAGTTAGGTTCTTGGTGATTAATGCAGTAGAAAGTAAAAGAAAAATGGACACCAAGATTTATAGTGGTTCCCCTCACAATTCGAGAGTACTCCACTCCCCTTTCAACACGAAAGAGAGTTTTCACTATTGTTTAATAAAGTACAACCTATCACACCATCAACCGGTGAGGCCTACTATCAAACAATAAAAATCAACAAGTGTACAAGAACAATCCTCTTGTAAACACTCACCCTTGTGTCCAACAATCCTGGATCACAAGTCAAAATACAAGTAATCTGAATACTTTGATTTGAGAGTAATAATGGTAATATCAATGCTGAGATTGATCTTCTCCTTCTGATCAAAATTCACTCTTTTAATTTCAACACAAGTGTTCAATGCTATGCATATGAAAGATATGATCAATATGAACACTTTTGAAAAGATTTGAAAAGAATTTTAAAGTGGTGAATTTGATTCAAAGAATGTTTTTAAAATGATTATTGGAGGATGTTTTTCAATTTGAAAAACTCAGAACTTATATGTGTAAACACACCTTTTCCAACAGGTATATTTGAGTATAATTCAAAATATGAACTGGTATAATTTTCAAACCATTTTTGAACTTGAAACAAGGTCATTTTTCAAAATACGTTCAGTGTTAATCGGTTAACCTATATGGTTAATCGGTTAACACTTGAACGTTATACCAGAATATTCAAAATTTGAAATGGTTAACCGGTTAACCTATATGGTTAATCGGTTAACACTGCTATTTTTCAGAAAAATGCTTATAAAAATAGTGTTATACCAATTCTAATAGTTTAAAAAATATGCTTATGCAATGTGATCAAATGATAAAGATGTTGAACACTTGTATATCAATTAAATTAATGGATTTTGATATACCATAGCTTGTGTTCAAAAACTTGAAAGTTGATCAGTCAGATGTTCATGAAGCTTTGAATGTTGATCACTTCCATTCCACTTGATCTTGACCTTTTGAAAGCGTTTGCCTTTTTGCACAGATGAAATATTCTTGATCTTGATGTTGACGTCATCAAAACTTTGAGATGAAGCTTGCTTCTACAATACAACCATTTCAACCATCCACTTCTTCAATAAGCTTCAATCTTCTCTGATGACTTGATGAGGATGATAAACCCTTACATGCTTGAATGAAGCGTCTTGATTTGGCTTGGACTTTGATAACCTCCTCTTGATAGGAACATTTCTTGATCCCCTGCATAAATGATAATGCCATGCATATGCTAATGCTAGAATGAATGCAATGAAACATAAGCTAGGTAAAGAAATAGGTTGGGCAAATTTTGGGGTGCAACAGTGGTCCCTATTCAAACGGCTTGGACCTGATTGGGTGAGAAGCGAACGGCTCTCAACCAATCAAGGTAAAAGACGGTTGAACACCAAAGAAAACCGGAAATTTGCCAACCGCTGAAATAAACTGCAAAACAATTGGTAAAACTCTCCGGAGACAATTTGAACATGATGAACGTCCTGAACATTCCGTTGAGGAAAAAAGACTTAATCAAGTAACTTTGCTGAGGAACTGTATAATAATATTGGTGTCGTGATCCGAATGCCACGTGGGATGAAGGGTAGCATATCAAATTGTCAGAATCTGGATATTCAATGAACACAACGAATCAACGAAATCTGTCGGAGCCTAGATACTCAACGCAACAAGGAATACATCATCAATTGGAACTGGCCGGAGTATGGACACTCAATGAGATAAACTGGAACAAACCAGAGCCTAAACACTCAATGCAAGAATGAATGAAACAAACCGGAGTCAAGACACTCAACGCGATAAACGAACGCAGACACCGGAGCCAAGACACTCACGCGATAAACGAACGAACAAACCAGAGCCAAGCCACTCACGCGAGAAACGAACGAACCCACCGGAGCCACGATACTCACGTGAGAAACAAACGAACACACCGGAGCCAAGACACTCACGCGATAAACGAACGAACAAACCGGAGTCAAGACACTCAACACGATAAACGAACGAAACAAACCGGAGTCAAGACACTTAACGCGATAAATGAAGGAAACAAACCGGAGTCAAGACGCTCGACGCGATAAACGAATGCTACAAACTGGAGCCAAGACACTCACGCGATAAACGAATGAAACAAACCGTAGCTAAGACACTCACGTGATAAACCAGAGTCGGGGTACTCAATGGAGCAAATCAGAGGCAGAACACTCAATGAAACAAATCAGAGCCGGAACACTCAATGAAACAAATCAAAGACGGAACCCTCAATGAAACAAATCAGAGTTGTAACACTCAATGAAACAAATCAGAGGCGGAATCCTCAATGAAACAAGGTCCTTACTGGGGGTTTACCAGAGTCTGGAAATTCAACGGTCAGGAGGAATACGTCATGAACTGAACACTCAACGGAACTTAACCATTCAACAGAGCAGAAGTAACATCATAGAGTTCATTAGGATTATAATAACCAATCGGAGTCTGGGCACTGCACGGGTAGAACAAAACGTCTCAAATTGAAAATTCTCCGGAATCTATACGTTCATCGGAGAAGTCGGGGCCTGAAGATCACCTGTAGGAGATAACAATTACCTGAAATCAGAAAGGTAATAATCTAGCTCATGTTTCAAGATGCAAATGTTTGAAAATGGCGTAATGCTTCATACGAAATGGAAATGCTACACATTTGGGTAGATGCTATGCACAATGCAAAATGCAAAGGAACCCCTCCAGCAAGATAAATGCTGGAGAGACGAAGCCAACTCCGCTGGGGAAAGAAACAATCCTGCTGGGAATAGCTTACACATGCCAACATGATTGGACTTATGCTGAGGATTGAAACCTGATCGGCTAACTCCGTTGGGGAACATTCCATGAACGGCTTTCCAAAATACGAATTCTTGGGAACATAGACGAATCCACCGAGGCGACAAAACAACTTGCTAAACAACCACTCTC
This sequence comes from Lathyrus sativus, assembly GCA_963859935.3. Classification (NCBI taxonomy): domain Eukaryota; kingdom Viridiplantae; phylum Streptophyta; class Magnoliopsida; order Fabales; family Fabaceae; genus Lathyrus; species Lathyrus sativus. The sequence continues at coordinate 178,421,795 of OZ012736.1, read as the reverse complement.
ACCTACTGAAGAGAAACGATGCCACGACTGACCTTCCGGGATACGACTCCCTCGGGGGGCTGTAAATTCGGCCGAGGATAGACAACCAGACGCTGGAATTGATCTTACCTGCCGGGAAGCATACGAATCTGCGGGGAAATCAACTCTGTCGGAGCCCTTGGCCTGCACTGCAGACAATCTGCTGGAGAAAACCATGGGCTAACCCACTGCTGAGGAAAAAATTCCACACCTACCTAGTGGGAATAATCCTGACCTCGACCTATTTGGGAGTAAGTATATACCTGCAATCTGAGGGGGATTGACTGTGCACCGACCAACCGCCGGGGACAAAGGGTACATACTTGACTGTTCTTTCTATCTTGCACATAACTCTACTAAGGTATGAGATGCAAACTCCACTTGCCGGTGAATGGACTCCAGTTGGGGATAATTTATCTCTGCTTGGGGAGACAACTCAATGTTAATGTTCCGACTCTGTGGGGAACACTCCTGGAGAGGGATTACTGCACATGATTCAACTAAGGGTATGTTGATCCTGCCGAGGATTCATCTCTGACAACGTTCCCCGAGGGTCACCACCCTGCAACAAAGTGAACAAACAGACAAGATACCTTTCACAAAGGGACCTATCGAGGATATCATCTGTGACAATGTTCAGGTAATTCAATGTTTTAACAATTATTGGCCTAGGCCAGCAAGTTTATGTATGCGCATTTTAACAAAAACATCGGGTGTTTTTTCGCAAACAAAACAGATAAAAGCTAAAACAAACACAAGGTAAACAGAGTACTGAGTAGTATGTTTATTGATAAGTGGGCCTGTAAATAGGCAAAAATGTCTTACAACGGGTGCAAGCTCCTGAAATGAGGAATTGCGCAAATATGTACAGAAATATACAAAAACATATACAGATGTCGGCGATGTGGTGTAGACGAACACCATGAGCGAATCCCTCTATGACTCACTCAACTTCGATACCTCTCCGACGCTTCGAATTCAGAAGAGATTGACTTGGATAAACGACCCTAAGGTCTCCCCAAACCACTGAGCAATGAAAGTTCACACGTGGACCGCAGTCATTTGCTTTTTTAATCCCTAACTTTTGCCTGAACCGCCCTTTCGGGTTTTCGATTCACCGAGATACCCTTTTTTTTGCCAAAGCCGCCTTTTCATTTTTTCTACTTTGCGGGTGTACATCTTTTCATTTATATCCCTAACTTTTTCCTGAACCTATTCCTTTTTTATGGTTCGCCGGGATGCCCCATTTTTGCCTGGATATTATTTTTTCTTTCCAGCGGGTCATTTTAAGCAAAGTACTTTTTAACTGCGTCCGCGTTCACAGGGAACGTGAAATCTTCACCATCCATCGTAGATAACAGTAGGGCTCCTCCCGAGAAGACCTTTCTGACGACATATGGACCTTCATAGTTTGGGGTCCACTTGCCCCTGTGATCGGAATATGGTGGGAGAATCGTTTTCAGCACAAGATCTCCCATCTGAAAGCTTCGAGGATGCACCTTCTTATCATAAGCTTTCTTCATCTGGCTTTGATACAATCGACCGTATGCAATGGATGCCAACCTCTTCTCATCCATCGGGCTCAATTGATTTAATCTGTTGTTTATCCATTCGATCTCATCGAGCTTCACATCGACCAGAACTCTTAAAGAAGGGATCTCGACCTTTAGCGGTAGGACAACTTCCATACCGTACACCAGCAAGAAAGGAGTTGCTCCGGTTGATGCGCATACCATCGTACGATAACCGTGTAGAGAAAATGGCAACATCTCATGCCAATCTTTGTAAGTGACAACCATCTTTTGCACTATCTTCTTGATATTTTTATTGGCCGCTTCGACATCGCCATTCATTTTCGGCCGATAGGGCGATGAGTTGTAATGTTCAATTTTGAAGTTCTGGCATAACTCCTTCATCATCTTATTGTTCAAGTTCATACCATTGCCAGTAATGGTCCGCTCGGGAATTCCATATCTGCAGATGATGTCCTTCTTTATGAGTCTGGCTACCACTTGTTTGGTCACATTAGCGTACGAGGCTGCCTCCACCCACTTGGTGAAGTAGTCAATGGCTACCAAAATGAAGCGGTGTCCATTGGATGCAATGGGCTCGATCTTGCCGATCATATCAATGCCCCACATGGAGAACGGCCACGGGGACGACATAACATTCAATGGGCACGGCGACACATGGATTTTGTCTGCATAAATCTGGCATTTGTGGCATTTCTTCACGAATTTGAAACAATCCGACTCCATTGTCTAACTACGGCTAACTACGGCTAAAGAAAGGGGAAGGTTGCTCGCCGAGACGTCGCATCTCTTGCCTATGTACTTTTGTCTGCTACGAAAGATCAGAGCAAATGTAGTTCGGGCTAAAAGGACCACAGGTTGGTTCAAATGTTTTTAGGCTTGACTAGAGTTAACAAATAGTTCTAGCAGTTGGTGTATGCAGCTCAACCTTTAGAGACTTAGGCGTTACCGTTTGCGGTAGAACTAAGAGTTAACGACACTCTTTTTGTGAAAATATTTTCCTGATTAAGAACCCTAAAGGGTGAAAAATAGTTTGAATTGTTTTTGTGTTTTTTAGGAGAAAAAGTGTTTTGAATTAGAGTGTTCATAATGTATGTTGTAACAAAGTCTAGAACCTAGGATCGAATGCGTCACATATCGTCCTAAGGACGTATACTAAACACTCTAGGCAATTGAGAGGTATCCCCTCAATCACCATTTCCCAAGTATAAGGCTCATGGCACAATATTCATTATCCTTATTAAGTATGTTAAACTTGTTTGAAGATGAGAAGAGAAGAAGGCACACTAATGGGAGACTAGTCAATCCTAAAAGTTATCATGCAAAGTGGACTTAAGGTTGAGTTTGAAAAGGGAACTACCTAATGTTATCATGCATAGTTAGACACCTAATGTCTATCATAATCACAAGAGGTTAGAGAACTTATGGGGAACATGGCAAAGAAAAGTAAAAGAAGAAGAAGAAGAAGAAGAAGAAGAAGAAATGCATATGCAAATAAGAATGCAAACAAAATGCAACACATAGAATGATAGTGGGAGGAAAATAGTGTGGGGCAGTAGCCACCATAAGCTCATCTCAACCAAGCATGCATATGGAAATGCAAGAAAATAGAATAATAAGAAGAAAGATGCATCAAAAGCAAGCAAACAAGTGACAAACACAAAGAAAGGGTCCTCACAGATTCATCACTTTAGGTAAGCTTCAAATTCCTCCTAAGGAGGCACCAAGCTACCTTAAATGACACTCCAAGGTCATTGGAAAGAAGGGAGATGAAAATAAGAAATCTCAAAAGCAATACCAAAGCAAACCAAAAAGAAATGCAAGCAATAACATGAAGGAAGCAAGCAAGTATCATTTAGGAGTTCAAGTTGTAAGCACAAAAATAAAGGCATCAAACAACAAGCAATGGACAATATTTTGACCTAAAAATGAATATACAGCAAGCTCAACATGTCTAGAATGTGAAACAAGAAGAATTGAGAGCTTATTGGATCCATAAAAGTAATTTCCAATCCAAACTAAGTCAAGCACTTGTGTGAGCTGTCCTATGAGATGGTCTAACTTGTAGGTCACTTCAAAAATAGGAAAAGGGCTCAAAAAATATCAAATAAAATGCACAAAGAAGCTACACAAGTTGGAAACCAGAGGCCAAGAAATCAAGACAAATGTCCTTTAAAAGCACCATCAAAAGAATTAAATCATATGGATGTACCACTTTGAAATGGAAGAAACAAGTGCAACAAGAAAGCCCCAAAAAGTCAACCCAAAAGTCAACAACCAGGGGAAAAATGGTCCTCAAAAATTGATTAACTCATCATTGAGATGAGGATCAATTTTTACTCATTGGATCAAAAAGCAATGAGAGAAATAAATGCAAACATCAAACATGTCACAATTCAAACCAATTAAAACTATTCCACTACTTAATTCAATTTTTACTTGAAAATAAAATGTGAAAATAAAATAAAATATCAACAAAAAAAGTAGAAATCTCAAAGTTGACAAAAAATAATTTTGGTAAATTTTTGGAGTATTGGAACTATTTTAATTAATTAAAATTGAAAATAGAAAATAAAAATAAAAACAAATGAAAATAAAAAGAAAAAGAAAAAGATGCGTGCCAAATAGCAATGAAACCAAGTTTAAACTGAAAGCTGGGCCCAACAGGGGGTGCCAAGAGCAAGGCGCCCAAGGCCTAATCCAAAATAAACAAAAATGAAATAATTCTGAGCAATTACGTGCAACAGGTCAAACTAGGACTATCATGAGGATCCAATCTAGAACGCTTGATTAAAAGGTATTCCAATCACGTGGCTTAAAACGTGGCAGCACATTAATGAATTTCAAAATGAATTACATGCTTCCAGTCAACTATGGAACACAGTGTTTCTTAATCAACACCGTTGGAATGAGAAGTAATCACATCAGACGCCCAATACCATGCCACGCATGCGTCTTCTTCACGGAACAAGAGTGAAGAACCAGAGGCGGCCGGACTGAATTTCCGGTCGTCTTCCTCACAAGTCCGGCCACCGCGTCTCATACACAACAACACACAAACTTCAATACTCAACCATTTCGCACGATTATTAAACCAAAATTACACTAGAGATCACGAGGATCTCACTTCTGGCCTTAAAATTCACATATCACGCGTAAATCTCCAAAATCGAAAGTAACAAGGATGTACATCAAAAATCAAAGTTCATGAAAACATCTTCAATTTAATCCAAAACTCATCTAGAGTTCACGTGGATCATAGATCAAGCGTCAAACAAGCAAAATCATGCACAAACAAGCCAAACCAGATCCAAACATAAATGAGCATCATCCAACAATCACAACCAATGCCAGTTCGTTTTACATTTTAATGATCTACATGACTTCTACGTCTCAAGTATGCAAAAATGGCAGTGAATTGATGCTTAACAAGAGTGTAATGTTGAATTTCAATTACCTAGTGGAGAACTTCCATTGAGCCTTCAAATGGAGCTCAAGCTTGCAAGTAATTGCCCAGAATCGTTCACTGAACTTCAAGGAAGCTTTCTCAATTCACAATTTCCTCTGAAACAGCTTCAATCTCCAAATTCGAAATTTGAATTTCTCCCACTTTTTGAAAATCGTATTTGATGAATTTGCCTCCAATTTTCACTTCTGAGACTTTGTTCATGCCAGAAATGTTATATACAATGAATCTCAATCAAGATTAAGCCCAATCTCAGCCTCTAAATCCCAATTCAAAATCCATGGGAATTAGTTTTCTTACTTTCTCAAGTGCACGAATTTCCCTCTTTTTTGGCTCTAAATTGGCTCAAAATGCTTGTTGGGGTCATTTGGAGTGTGAATGGTCAGGATTGAAGCCTCAATTGATCTCAATGGCTCATGTTGATTGTGTAACTTCATAGTGAAGAAACCTTGAAAGTGGCTTGCTTAAACACCTCAAATCCAAAATGTAAAATTGCCAAAGTGTTTAGAATGTTGTTTGCACTCAAAAAATGCATCCATTTGCACCAAAATGTTCAAAAGTGAAATAATTCACATTTTCCCCTTTTTAACCTTTTTCTGTGAAAATTCAAATATCAAGACCTCAAACCAATCCAATTCCTTAACTTCTCAATGCTTGACTAAGAAAATAACACCATTTGGAGCAAGTTTGATGTTGGAAAAATCTTCATTTGAAGTGTGCAAGTTGCTGAAATGGACCTATAATTTTATGACCTGTAATCTTACTTTCCCAAAATACTCGTAACTTGTAACCCTCATAACTTGAGTTCTACAAATCAGATGAAAGACTTCTAGTACAATATGGAAAGCTAAGACCAAGACCTACAACTTTAATGTTGGCCAAAAGTTGAGCAGAAACATATTTCTAGGTCAAAAATGGCTTGGAAGTTGGTTGACTTTTGTTGACAAAAATCACATCCCTCTGATGACCTGTAACTTGTCTGGATCATAACTTGAGTTCTACAAATCCAATAAAGGACTTCTAGTACTAAAATTAAAGCTAAGAACATGCTCTACATGTTCCATGTTGGTCAAAAGTTGAGATGAAACTTGAATCTTGAGAAGAGGTGGTCTTGAAGTCAGACACTAAATAGGGGATTTTACCCTGAGAACCCTAATTTAGTAACTTCTCACACACTTAACCCTTGATGATTTGAACTTGAAATGATGTATCATATGTCTTAACACAACATCCCATGACCATAGAGACTTTGAATTGGGTTTTAATCTTCTTCAATTGCACAGTTGACTGAAGATTAACTAGATGAAAACCCTAATTGTAACACCTTCAACTGCAACTCTTCACACTTGGAACAAACACTTGGATGAGATCCACAATGACCTTCAAGGCACTCAATGAGCTCTCTCAATATCTTATATCCAATGAATTCAAAAACCCCTGATGATCTTCAATTGGCCTCCAAGTTAGGAGTTGATCCACATACATCCATTCTTCTTTCACAAGACCAATGCCCACTTCCTGATGGCTGATGACCATCCAAACTTGAGTAAAACCCCTTGCTTAGGCTCAACCCTCTGAGTGGACTCCTCTTGATATACACAAGCTCTTAATCCCTTGTTCAATGCCACATGATATGCAATGCAAATGCTAGAAAGAAATGAAATGAAACATAAACCAAGTTAAGAAAAGGTTGGGCAAATTTTTGGGTGCAACAGTCAGCCAGTAATACCCTGCTTGTAATATCTTCTGAATCATGGCATGTTCATCGGCGTGCATACCAAATGTGCCTTCATGGACCTCTTTCATAAGCAAACTTGCTTCTCTCTCGTCCACACATCTGAGTAGCACTAAATCATGATTCCTCCTGTAGAGAACCCCATCCGGGTTGAGGTAGAAATTTCCAGACAACCTCCTAAGAGTATTGTTATTCTGGGTCGACGCCCCCACCGGATACTCCTTGGTCTTTAGGAAGTTCTGGATATCATAGAACCACGGCTTGCCATCGGTGGCCTCCTCAATTGCAAATACAAATGCAGGTCTGTCGAGGTGTGAGATGACAATTCTAGGAGCTTCATTCCAAAAATTAGCCTTGTACATTGAGGACAAGGTTGCTAGAGCCTCGGCCATCTGATTCTCTGCTCTCGGCACGTGGTGGAATTCCACACGATCAAAGAAGGGTAGCAGCCTCCTCGCATGATTCATGTAAGGTACCGAGTTTGGTTGCCTGGTCTCCCACTCTCCTTTGATCTGGTTAACAACGAGTGCTGAGTCACCGTACACATCCAGGTTCTTGATTCTCAAATCAATGGCTTCTTCTAAACCCATGATGCATGCCTCATATTCTACCTCGTTGTTGGTGACCGAAAAAGTTAATCTGGCCGTGAATAGGATGTGAGATCCCTGGGGAGTCGTAATGATTGCCCCAATCCACTTCCATAGGAATTAACTGCACCGTCGAATATTAGTTTCCACTGGGAGTGTAACGCCCATTTTTAACTATTCAAGTTTTCTGATGAATTTTATTTTCGGCATGTTGCGTGGAATTTATTTAAAGAATTAAGGTCCATAATATTAGAATAATTATGATTAATAATAATAATATGATGATTAATAGTGTTGATACTATTATTATTAATATTATTGTTATTATTATTATATTTAAAAATATTAGTGGAAATTAATTGTGGAAATAAAAGAAAATAAGAAAATGAGGATTAATTGGAGCTAAGGGCATTTGTGGCATTTAGGGAAAAAGGAAAAGAGGAAAACACGATTGTGAAGGAGAAGAAGAGAAAACATGGTTGAAGAAGAAGAACAAGGTCTGAAGCAAGAGCAAGAGTTCGTTGGGTTGTCAATTCGTGTGGAATTCTTGAAGCTTCATCATCATCAAGCTGCATTTCGAGGTAGGGGGGATTGATCGGTTGAATTGGTTTATGCATGAAATTGGTAGGAAAGGGGAAAATCCCTAATCCCCATAGATTGATGTTAATATGATGTTGATTTAGTGTTTATAATTCTGTGATGGTTGTGTTTATGGTGTTTGATTTCGTTGCATGTGGTTGGGGGAATTGGTTTGAGAGCATTTGGGGTTTTCGGGTAAATTCGGAGTTATACCGGAAGTTGGTAATTGCGTAGATGTAAGCGTTACTAAGCAGAACTGAGTTGGATGTTATAGTCGGGTGGTGGAACAATTTTCTGGTATGTTGGGGTTTGACTTAGAATAGAATCGGCTGGGCTCGGAGTGCGTTGCCGACTCTGAGCTGAGAGATGTTTTCTGCAGAATTCGCGTGCATTCCCTGGGCGAATGGGGGCGAGCCTTCACCAGGCGAACCGGGAGGCGAATGCTGCCTTTTTGCTTCTGTTTGGCTTCGCTAGGGGTTTCGCCGGGTGAGTCCCAGCGAGTGTTCGTTGCGGGGATTCGCCAGGCGAATGTCAGCAAACATGACAGCATTTTGTGATTTTTCTGCTGTGCTGTTCCGTTCTCGCGTGGTTGGACCCTTGTTGGTCGTGAGCGAGTACGTGGTTATTGTGGATCGGTTGAGAGCATGAAGGTGATATAGAGGGCGTGTGCTTGAATACTCGTAGATACAAACGATTGAACTGAGGTACGCTGTGGTGCCTAAGGTGGCTATGTATCTTTCGACTAGGAATGAATATGTGTGGATGTGTACGCGAGATGTGTGCACAGTGTACGAAATATGCGGTTCAGTAGGATCGTTACGCATTGAGTATGTTGTAGTGATGTGTTGTGGTAAGTGGGTCCGTAGGACCGATACACTTTATATGCGCTGTGATTATGTGCTGTTGTGTGACGATTGGATCGGTAGCATCGGTATGCCTTATGTGCATAGTGTGTGATATGTTGTGTGGTGAGTTGATCGGTAGGATCTATGCATTTTGTGTGCTTGTGTATGTATGCATATTATGATGAATGGATCCGTAGGATCGTGTGCACTGTGTGTGTCGTGTGGTTATGCATAACGTCTTGCATGGTATGTAGACATGGTGAATCGTTGCTCGGTGGAACGTATGCGATTCACTCACGTGCTCCAAATGGGGAGCGTGTGGACGTGAGGCCTGTGTGGCTCACGTGCTTCAAATGGGGAGCGTGTGGACGTGGTGAATCGTTGCTCGGTGGAGCGTATGCGATTCACTCACGTGCTCCAAATGGGGAGCGTGTGGACGTGAGGCCTGTGTGACTCACGTGCTCCAAATGGGGAGCGTGTGGACGTGAGGACTGTGTGGCTCACGTGCTCCAGTGGGGAGCGTGGACGGGAATTTCTATCATTGCTCGGAAGGAGTGTATGCGACCACCCGTGTCCCAAGTGGAGGACGTTGATATGTGATTATATGAACTCATGAGGAGTGTGGTAGGGATAGATCGTTGCTCAGAGGGAGTGTATACGATCTAGCCTGAGTTGAGTCGGTACCGCATTTTGTTGAGTTTAGTGCATGTGTTGCATTGTTATTGTGTGTTGTGGTTGTTGATGATGGGACAGTAGGCCCGGGCGTGAGAAATATGAAATAACTGATTTATTGTTTTCTGCCTTTTTATTTCATGTATGTTTATACCATTAATATTTGATCGTGAATCTCACCCCTTTGTTGTTGTTGTGGTCTGTGCTTCTTCGAAAGTACAAACAATCCAGGTGTTTAGCTTGCTTGGATTGTGGCGTCGTTGTAGGACATGCTCTGATACGTAACACCGGGGCTTTTGGGAGTTGGTTGTCATTTATTGTTTATGTGTGCCCCTGTGGCGTATTTGTTCTTTTGTGGGATGTGTGATGATGCTTGATGGATATATATATTTTGGGCAGATGGCCGATTTTTGTATATATGATGATGTATATATACATGTTATGTGGTTTATGGCAGACTAATTTTATTTTTCCGCTGAAATATTACTAAAAAATGATTTTGAGAAATGTTTTGTGGAATCTTGTGGAAAAAATTGTGACATCCCGTAAGTGGGAGAAACTCTGATATGTGCTTATTTTAATCATTTTATTTTATTTTGGGAAACGGGGTGTTACAAGTTGGTATCAGAGCAGGTCCGTCCGTTCGGCCAGTGTAGTGTTTCGAGTCTGTCTATAGGATAGAGTTGGTTGTTTTCTGTTAACCTGTTGTTGTTGTTGAGCAGTATGGCTGGGAGGAACGATGCGGCGTTGGCTGCGGCTATGGATCAAGTGGTGGCCAATCAGAATCTGGTTGCGAGTGCTCAGTTCAGAGACTTGATGCAGATCCAGAGCAACAAGCCACCGAAGTTTGAAGGTGGGATTCTGGATCCGGTAGCTGCACAGAAATGGATGAAGGCGATAGAGAAGATCTTCAGGACCATGGGGTGCAGTGACGAGCAGAAGGTGAGATTCGGTACTCACATGCTTGAGGGGGAGGCAGAGGCTTGGTGGGACAATTATCGTCAGAGGATGGAGGCTTCGGGGACTCCGATTACTTGGGAGGTGGTTCGATCTAGATTTCTGGAAAAGTATTTTCCAGAAGATATCAGAAGTGCTAAAGAGGTGGAATTTCTGGAGTTGAAACAGGGCAACATGACGGTAGCCGATTATGCGGCTAAGTTTGAGGAGCTGGCTCAGTATTGTCCTCATTACAATACTGAGGAAGCTATGACTTCTAAGTGCCTGAAATTTGAGAATGGGCTGAGGCCGGAGATCAAGATGGGAATTGCGTGTCAGAAAATCCGGAGTTATCCTGAGTTGGTGAGTAGAAGTCGCATTTATGATAATGACAACCGTGCGAGGATTGCACATTACAAGGCGGTGAATGACCGCAAGGGTAAGAAGAGGTTTGGTGGTACACCTTACAGTGTGCCAACCGGTAAAGGAAAGCAAAAGGCTGTGTCTGATAAGAGATTCCGAGAGAGGAAGGCATCGTCAGATTTGAAATGTTATCGGTGCAGTGTCGCTGGGCATCATGCTATTGATTGTCCTCAAGAGATTAAGAAGTGCTTCAAGTGTGGGAAGTCGGGCCATGTGATGGCGGATTGTAGGACTAATATGCCTACTTATTATAACTGTGGTGATAAAGGCCACATTAGCACTCATTGTGAGAAGCCAAGGAGGGTGCAAGCGCCTCAGGTTAGTGGTAAAGTGTTTGCTGTGGTGGGTACTCAGTCGGTGGACGAGGAGCATTCGATCAAAGGTACTTGTTTTATCAATAACATTCCTTTGACTGCTATGATTGATACGAGTGCGACCCACTCGTTTATCTCTGTTGATTGTGTGAAGAGGTTAGGTTTGGTGCCGACTACTCTTGAGCGGCGGATGACTATTGAAACTCCCTCGATTGGTTCAGTGACTACTTCGTTAGTGTGTTTGAAGTGTCCACTGACTATCTTTGGCCGAGACTTCGGTGTGGATTTAATCTGTTTGCCACTTGGTGGTGTGGATGTTATACTGGGTATAAACTGGTTGGAGTTCAACCGAGTGTACATCGATTGTTTTCGGAAAGTGTTATTATTTTTGACCCCTGAAGAGGAAGCGTTGGCAGATTCCTTGTCTGGTAAGGAATTGAGAACCTTGTTGGAAGATGAAGCGCAGGTGTTTGCTTTATTTGCTACACTGTCTGTTGACAACAAGGTATTGTTCGACGAGTTAGCCGTGGTGAACGAGTTTCCGGAGGTGTTCTCGGATGATATTACAGAGTTGCCTCTAAAGAGAGAGGTTGAGTTTAGCATTGATCTTGTTCCTGGTACGAGGCCTATTTCTATGGCGCCGTACAGGATATCGGCAGTGGAGCTAGCGAGTTGAAGACTTATATTGGAGGGTTGTTGGACAGAAAGTTTATTAGGCCAAGTGTGTTGCCGTGGGGAGCTCCAGTGTTGTTAGTGAAGAAGGAGGGCGGTAGCATGCGGTTGTGCATCGATTACTGTCAGTTGAACAAAGTGACCATCAAGAACAAATATCCTCTTCCAAGGATCGATGATTTAATGGATCAGTTAGTGGGAGCTCGTGTGTTCGGTAAGATCGACTTGAGGTCGGGTTATCATCAAATAAGAGTTAAGGAAGGTGATATTCAGAAGACGGCGTTTAGGACTCGATATGGACATTACGAGTATGCAGTAATGCCTTTCGGAGTGTCTAATGTGCCGGGTGTGTTTATGGAATATATGAATCGTATCTTCCATTCTTATTTGGATCAGTTCATTGTCGTGTTCATTGATGACATTCTGATTTATTCTAAGTCTGAGGAAGAGCATGTGGAACATTTGAGGATCGCTTTAAAGGTGTTGAAGGATAACAAGTTGTTTGCCAAGTTATCGAAGTGTGAATTTTGGTTGAAGATGGTGAGTTTTCTAGGGCATGTTATTTCGGGTAATGGTGTTTCTGTGGATCCATCTAAGGTGAGCGCGGTGTTACAGTGGGAACCGCCGAAGACGGTAACAGAAGTTAGGAGCTTTTTGGGCTTAGCAGAGTATTACCGAAGATTCATTGAAGGCTTTTCTAGATTGGCTTTGTCGTTGACTCAGTTGACAAGGAAAGATCAAGTGTTTGTGTGGGATGCGGCTTGTGAAGAGAGTTTTGAGGAACTGAAAAAGAGATTGACTTCAGCGCCGGTGTTGGTGTTACCGATTCCGTGTGAGCCTTTTGTGGTATATTGTGATGCGTCCAAGATGGGATTGGGCGGAGTTCTTATGCAGAATGGAAAAGTGGTAGCTTATGCGTCGCAGAAATTGAGGGCACATGAGCGGAATTATCCTACTCATGACCTTGAATTGGCTGCAGTGGTTTTTGTTTTGAAAATCTGGAGACATTATTTGTATGGTTCAAGATTCGAGGTGTTTAGTGATTACAAAAGTTTAAAATACCTGTTTGATCAGAAGGAGTTGAATATGAGGTAGAGAAGATGGTTGGAATTTTTGAAAGACTATGATTTCAGTTTGAGTTATCACCCAGGGAAAGAGAATGTAGTTGCAGATGCATTGAGCAGGAAGGTAATTCATATGTCAGCTTTGATGGTGAAAGAGATGGAGCTCATTGAGTAGTTTAGAGATTTGAGCATGGCTTGTGAATTCACGACAGATGGTGTGATGTTGGGTAAATTGCAAGTGAAGAATGATTTCTTGGATATGATAAGGGAACATCAGAAGTTAGATGTGAAACTTGTAGATTTGATGCGTGAGGCCGGAAGTGACTCCGGTAGTGATTTCAAGTTGGATGATGTGGGTGTGTTGAGGTTTCGGGGCAGAATTTGTGTACCGGATAATGATGAGTTGAAGAGGTCAATTTTGGATGAAGGACATCGTAGTAGCCTATGTGTTCATCCAGGAGCTACCAAGATGTATCAGGACTTGAAAAAGTTATTTTGGTGGTCGGGCATGAAAAAGGATATTGCTCGTTATGTCTATGCTTGTTTGGTTTGTTAGAAAGCGAAGGTGGAGCATCAGAGACCTTCTGGGATGATGCAACCGTTAGAGATTCCGGTTTGGAAGTGGGACTGTATCGCCATGGATTTTGTTACCGGTTTTCCGAATACGGCGAGAGGATTTGATGCGATTTGGGTGATTGTGGATCGGCTTACTAAGTCTGCACACTTTGTGCCGATTAGTATCAATTTTTCGTTGGAGAAGCTAGCAGAGATCTACATTTGGGTAATTGTGAAGCTGCATGGTGTGCCGTTGAGTATTGTGTCGGATAGAGATCTGAGATTCACTTCTGTATTTTGGAAGAGTTTGCAAGAGGCTATGGGCACTGAGTTGAAGCTGAGTTCAACTTATCATCCGCAGACGGATGGGCAGTCGGAGAGGACTATTCAGACTTTAGAGGACTTGTTGCGGGCTTGTGTGTTAGAGAAAGGTGGTACGTGGGATACTCATTTGCCATTGGTCGAGTTCACGTACAACAACAATTACCATTCCAGTATCGGGATGGCACCGTTTGAAGCTCTTTATGGTAGGAGGTGCAGAACTCCATTATGTTGGTATGAGTCAGGGGAAAATGTAGTGTCGGGACCAGAGTTGGTACAGCAGACTACTGAGACAGTGCAGATGATTCGTGAGAAGATGAAAGCATCTCAGGATCGGCAGAAGAGTTATTATGATAACCGCGGGAAAGAGTCAGAATTCAGTGAGGGTGACCATGTATTTTTTAGGGTTAACCCAGTGACGGGTGTTGGACGTGCTTTGAAGTCCAAGAAGTTGGATCCGAAGTTTATCGGGCCGTATCAGATTTTGCAGAGGATTGGTGTTGTGGCTTATAGGGTGGCGTTGCCGCCGGAGCTTTAGAACTTGCATGACGTGTTCCATGTGTCGCAACTTCGGAAGTATGTACCCGATCCGTCTCATGTGATTCAGAGGGATGAAGTCCAAGTTAGAGAGAATCTAACTGTGGAGACGTTGTCGTTGAGGATCGAGGATCGCAAGATGAAGCGACTCGGAGGAAAAGAGATACCTTTGGTAAGAGTGGCTTGGGGAGGTGTTGTAGGAGGCAGTGTGGCATGGGAACTGGAGAGCAGGATGCGGGAAGCGTATCTAGAGTTGTTTCCATCAGGTATTTTCGAGGACGAAAATAATTAAAGTGGGGGAGAAATGTAATGCCCATTTTTAATTATTCAAGTTTTCTGATGAATTTTATTTTCGGCATGTTGCGTGGAATTTATTTGAAGAATTAAGGTCCATAATATTATAATAATTATAATTATTAATAATAATAATATGATGATTAATAGTGTTGATACTATTATTATTAATATTATTGTTATTATTATTATATTTAAAAATATTAGTGGAAATTAATTGTGGAAATAAAAGAAAATAAGAAAATGAGGATTAATTGGAACTAAGGGCATTTGTGGCATTTAGGGAAAAAGGAAAAGAGGAAAACACGATTGTGAAGGAGAAAAAGAGAAAACACGATTGAAGAAGAAGAACAAGGTATGAAGCAAGAGCAAGAGTTCGTTGGGCTGTTAATTCGTATGGAATTCTTGAAGCTTCATCATCATCAAGCTGCATTTCGAGGTAAGGGGGGGATTGACCGGTTGAATTGGTTTATGCATGAAATTGGTAGAAAAGGGGAAAATCCCTAATCCCCATAGATTGGTGTTAATATGATGTTGATTTAGTGTTTATAATTCTGTGGTGGTTGTGTTTATGGTGTTTGATTTCGTTGCATGTGGTTGTGGGAATTGGTTTGAGAGCATTTGGGGTTTCCGGGTAAATTCGGAGTTATACCGGAAGTTGGTAATTGCGTAGATGTAAGCGTTACTGAGCAGAACTGAGTTGGATGTTATAGTCGGGTGGTGGAACAATTTTCGGGTATGTTGGGGTTTGGCTTAGAATAGAATCGGTTTGGGTCGGAGTGCGTTGCCGACTCTGAGCTGAGAGCTATTTTCTGCAGAATTCGCGTGCATTCGCTGGGAGAATGGGGGCGAGCCTTCGCCAGGCTTCGCCAGGCGAACCGGGCAGCGAATGCTACCTTTTTGCTTCTGTTTGGCTTCGCTAGGGGTTTCGCCGGGCGAGTCCCAGCGAGTGTTTGCTGCGGGGCTTCGCCGAGCGAATGGCAGCGAACATGACAGCATTTTGTGATTTTTTATGCTGTGTTGTTCCGTTCTCGCGTGGTTGGACCTTTGTTTGTCGTGAGCGAGTACGTGGTTATTGTGGATCGATTGAGAGCATGAAGGTGATGTAGAGGACGTGTGCTTGAATACTCGTAGATACGAACGATTGAACTGAGGTACGTTGTGGTGCCTAAGGTGGCTACGTATCCTTCGACTAGGAATGAATATGTGTGGATGCATACGCGAGATGTATGCACAGTGTGCGAAATATGCGGTTCAGTAGGATCGTTACGCATTGAGTATGTTGTAGTGATGTGTTGTGGTAAGTGGGTCTGTAGGACCGATACGCTTTATATGCGCTTGATTATGTGCTGTTGTGTGACGATTGGATCGGTAGGATCGGTATGCCTTATGTGCATAGTGTGTGATATGTTGTGTGGTGAGTTGATCGGTAGGATCGATGCACTTTGTGTGCTTGTGTATGTATGCATATTATGATGAATGGATCCGTAGGATCGTGTGCACTATGTGTGCCGTGTGGTTATGCATAGCGTCTTGCATGGTATGTGGACGTGGTGAATCATTGCTCGGTGGAGCGTATGCGATTCACTCACGTGCTCCAAATGGGGAGCGTGTGGACGTGAGGCCTGTGTGGCTCACGTGATCCAAATGGGGAGCGTATGGACATGGTGAATCGTTGCTCGGTGGAGCGTATGCGATTCACTCACGTGCTCCAAATGGGGAGCGTGTGGACGTGAGGCCTGTGTGGCTCACATGCTCCAAATGGGGAGCGTGTGGACGTTAGGCCTGTGTGGCTCACGTGCTCCATTAGGGAGCGTGGACGGGAATTTGGATCGTTGCTCGGAAGGAGTGTATGCGACCACCCATGTCCCAAGTGGGGGACGTTGATATGTGATTATATGAGCTCATGAGGAGCGTGGTAGGGATAGATCGTTGCTCAGAAGGAATGTATGCGATCTAGCCTGAGTTGAGTCGGTACCGCATTTTGTTGAGTTTAGTGCATGTATTGCATTGTTATTGTGTGTTGTGGTTGTTGATGATGGGACAGTAGGTCCGGGCGTGAGAAATATGAAATAATTGATTTATTGTTTTCTGCCTTTTTATTTCATGTATGTTTATACCATTAATATTTGATCGTGAATCTCACCCCTTTGTTGTTGTTGTGGTTTGTGCTTCTTTAGAAGTACAGACAACCCAGGTGTTTAGCTAGCTTGGATTGTGGCGTCGTTGTAGGACATTCTCTGATACGTAACACTGGGGCTTTTGGGAGTTGGTTGTCATTTGTTGTTTATGTGTGCCCCTGTGGTGTATCTGTTCTTTTGTGGGATGTGTGATGATGCTTGATGGATATATATATTTTGGGCAGATGGCCGATTTTTGTATATATGATGATGTATATATACATGTGATGTGGTTTATGGCAGACTAATTTTATTTTTCCGCTGCAATATTACTAAAAAATGATTTTGAGAAATGTTATGTGGAATCTTGTGGAAAAAATTGTGACATCCCGTAAGTGGGAGAAACTCTGATATGTGCTTATTTTAATCGTTTTATTTTATTTTGGGAAACAGGGTGTTACAGGGAGCCAAGCTCTAGCCCTTCATCGGGCAGTGGTTCATCACAATTCTTCATCTTGAGGAACATAATATCTTCATCGGGAAACTCAAATTTCATCGACTGATAGTCTTCGATAGGCTGTTCGGCAAGGTACTCTGACAAAACACTTCCTTTGATGGCCTTTTGGGATACATACTGGATATCATACTCTGTCAGTACCATTTGCCACCTGGAAATTCTGCCCGAAAGCGCTTGCTTCTCGAAGACATACTTGATCGGATCCATCTTCGAAATTAGCATGTGTCATACCCCAAATTTGTCCTACCTTGTATATAACTTGCATTTGTATATCCTCTCATCAACTGTTGTCTGGAAAATCAAAATATATATATATATATATATATATATATATATATATATGCTGCTTCAATCATGAGGTTGAATTGAACTGAATCAAGTTCCATCTGAAGTTCATCAAGTCAAGAGTGTCTGCGATTGTCAACATATGGGTTAGATTATCAGGTTTGTGCTAAGTTCAAAAGGTTTTATAAATCATGCTTCTCTAATTGGCAAGGCCTGTCCGTTATGAAGTTTGGCTCCAATTTAGGATCGATTTAAGGTTTATTAATTGGGTCAGAACTCTAAATTATAAAATGGAGTTATGACCAATTTTTTTTCTCCTTAAGATCATCTCAAGTCCCAAGCGAGGTTTCGAAAAGCGTGTTTTAAGTGCGAGAAAATTGGAAGGGGGGCAAAAAGTGATGAGCTATTTCCGTTCTGATTCTAAGTTTACCAAAGCCCAAGTCATAAGTCCAATTTGATTCAAAAAATCTCAAAAAAAATAATAAATAAATAAAAGCTAGTTCTTTTGTATGGCCCATCGTGCATTTTGGAAATAAACCATAGTTTTTCTTAAAGTCCAATCCAATTTCATTTCCATAAGTCCATTACTACAACAACTTGTTAGAATAAGAATCAAGTTCATGATGTCATACGTATATGCATACAAAGTGGTATCCTTTTTCATTACATGGGTTATGCTACATAAGTCCAAACACAAAATTTAAAAAAAAAAGAGAGTGAAAATCAAATCCACCAAAACGCCATAACCACATTCCAACTTCAATAACCTTAAACCGGCAAGCCAACATGAATTTTTCGGCCATCATTCTCTATCATTTCCTAGCAGAACCTCCAAGTCACATTCACATAAAACAAATTACAAAAAAATCACACAAAAAAATCATGAGAAAATTGCCATGCCACCATGTTGATACCGCCTCAATCACTACAAATACACTGGCCTCCATGCAGACAACCTAGCAACACATTTACAACAAACTGTCATTTCAACTTTCAACGATGCTCAATCCAATGGTGATCCGCTTCAAACTGACTGCACCGGAGAAGCCAAGTGGGAGGGTCACATACATAGTTGTTCTTGAAGGTTTGTGCAGATTTAGTGTTTATGAACTCAGCACAAGAGGAACATACCACACTGCAAAAATCTCTTCCCTTGAGATGACTAGGACTGAGATGGAACAGGTGGAGCATGATCCAGATTTCATAATGTTGTCACGCCAATTTAAAGCAACTGTCGTGGAGCTTATATCTGTTCTGGAGCAGAAACAAAGTACCGGTGGAAGGATAAAAGTTCTTTTGGAGACTGTTCCTGTTCACAAGTTGGCTGATATATTTGTTGCTAGCTTTGAGATAAGTTTTGAAGAACAATTATCAATGTTGGATTCTGTTGATGCTAAAGAAAGGCTTTCTAAAGCAACTGAATTGGTTGATAGGCACTTACAGTCAATACGTGTAGCTGAGAAGATTACACAAAAAGTTGAAGGACAATTGTCAAAATCTCAAAAAAGAATTTCTTCTGCGCCAGCAGATGAAGGCTATAAAAGAGGATCTCGGTGATAATGATGACGAGGTGGATGACCTGGCTGCCCTAGAAAGGAAGATGCAAAGTGCAGGAATGCCACAAAATACTTGGAAGCTTGCTCTTAGAGAGTTAAGGAGATTGAAAAAATGCAGCCTCAACAACCTGGTTATAGCAGTTCACGGGCTTGCCTGGAACTTCTTTCTGATCTGCCATGGCAGAAGACCAGCAAGGAGCAAGAACTGGACTTAAGAGCGGCACAAGAGCGCCTGGACAACGATCACTATGGTTTAGTGAAGGTCAAACAACGAATCATTGAATACCTAGCTGTTCGCAAGCTTAAGCCAGATGCCAGAGGTCTTGTGTTGTGCTTCGTTGGACCTCCTAGTGTAGGGAAAACATCATTGGCATCTTCTATTGCTGCTGCTCTAGACCGAAAATTTGTGCGCATATCCCTAGGTGGAATGAAGACAAAGCTAGTAGCATGAAATGCAAGTCTGCATTCTGCACTTGAGCATGGTGCTAAGTCTAGTACAATGTCAGTTCCAATAGGAGAAAGCACACAAGGAAGATCTGATATGGGATCTCCAAGACAATCTTTTTCTGTGAAAGTTGATGATCTTAAAATTGCCGGTGATAGGTCTGATAAAGAACTGCATGATAACGGTGAATACTTAATCAGACCTTTTCTGGAACCTTCGGAGAAAATAAGAGTTAAATATAACTGCGAACGAGTTATAGGTCTCGACAAACATGATGGTATATTCCTGATAGGCTGTCGAGGAATCAGTCAATGTGTTCTATCATTATACATATGAGAGGAATGTAGACATAGACTCAGTTACAGATCCGGCCATAAAACATCCATTTTAGCACAAATTAATCATTTTGGGCAGACATCAAAACAACTGTTTCTCAAAGCGCACGTGAAAAGGAAAATTGAGAGAGAACTTCCTCCTCATTCCCTTAAACATTCCAGTCATCTTGTTCCGCTTGAGATCTGCAAAAGTTCTTCGCCTATCACTCAAATCGTCGCTCTCGATGATAAAATTCTCATAGCAGGAACCAATAATTTACTTAAACCAAGAACATATACCAAATATGTTGCTTGGGGTTTCCCTGATTGTAGCCTTAGATTTTTGAGCTATGAACAAGATAGACTTCCCTGCAACTTCTCAAACACAGCATATACAACCATAGATGTCGGAAACAAACTGCAATAACTTCCCACAACCTTGAACAATTCGCAACCACAATCTTTGTCTTCGAAACCACTTTGCAGCAACAAGGTAGAACACATCACCCATTGATTCTTCAAAACTTTTGTTGAGTTCTTGAACATCAATAGCAGCATGTCGTTCGTGTTAAAACCTGTGATGGAGGAAGGTCTTGAACGATAGCAATATCATATCTTCAATCCAAACTTCAGATGATAACAGCAACCACAGCTATGTTATAGTTGTTATTCACTGTTGAGTGAAAACAGAAGCAGAAAGAGTTTGTTTCATCCGTTTGATATAGAATGTAACGATTTGGAGAGGCGTGAAGTGGTGCGAGATTGATTACCTATAGGAAGTCCACGCGTTTGAGGATGCTGCAGCACATTTTATTATGTTCACATTAGAGGCACTTATTTCTCATTCTCATAGCCCACAGAGCAGCTCATCTCACTCGCATTGTTTAAATACCTCATAATCATCCATCGGTTTTGTTAACATCAAATTCTCGGTTTTGGCTTGCTCATTGATCCTGGCTTATTAGTGCGCAATGAAATACCGCGTACAACAACAACTCGTGTTCAACCTCTTCAATTGACGACGCTGAAACTTAGTTTCATTTCTTTCCAACAGCAACGGTAGCGGTTCGCTATGGGATGTAAGAGCTAATCATATAGTTGAAGCACTTGAGATCAAGTCACTTAGGACTAATACTGAAGTCAGTCAGTGTGGTCGTTATATTACAACAGCCGATGATTCCATTTTCAAGTTTTAGGATGCAAGTCACTATGGGTTGGTGAAAGAGCGAATTCGGTAGTGGTTATCGTAAATTCATGGATGCCTTCTAGCTCCATCAACTCGCGGCAACAATGACTCGGCAATCCAGTGGCATAATGTATTCCTATATGGTTGATACTGTGAGTTCATTGCATGACTTCTTGAAGTTGGGGTTAAACACTAATCCTATTTATCAAAGTGGATTGAAGAGTAGTCGGTTTAAACTTGTCGATGCTCGTAGTGTATGCTTGTCGGACTGTCTCAGTCCTTCTGAAAAGTCATTACTTGAAGCATCGAATGTGCCTTTAACGCATTGGCAGTAGTTGGATGGAGTTAACATCAATGAAGATACTGTCATTGATAAATCCATTCACAGGTTCAGCCGCGACTTTCTTTATTCAGCGTCAAAAAAAAAACATTGATTCAACGATTTTGACATCAACAACCGTGCATACAACGTCAAACAGCTCAACGTTTCAGCGATACAACTACAACACGCAATGACAGTTCGAGCTCATTACGAAAATGGCTTGTCTTGAAGCCTGTTTGGTAGCGGCTGTATCTGCACCAAAATCCTACCAGATCAATAACCTACACTCACCATAAGAAATGTGTAAAAGTGTACCAGCAGTGAGTCTGCAGAATAGGACAAACCCTGTTACCACAACCCATATCCCACACCAGACCGGACTTGCTTCTATTAGTACAACCATAATTAAAAACTTGTGGACTGTGACCTGCTGCTCCCTGTTGTCAACTCTGCACAACCTGCTGTCACTGCTTCAAAAAACACCCAAAACACACAATGCCAAATTGATGTAACCACAAACCTACACAATGGACAGAGGATATGCAAAAACGGCAATTTTGGAGCCCAACAAATTGACAACCTTGCGAGACTTTGAAAAGGGAGAGCAGAGAAAAAACCTCAAAATTTTGGATAAAAAGACCCGATAATCTTCAGCCATCAAAAAAGAAAAAAAGGCTGAGTCTTCTCCCTTTTCTCAAGATTCTCAAGAGATCCTCTTGAACCCTTTCAAAAAAACCAAAACAAAAACTCCGCCTCTAACAACTCAACCCTCATCAGAAAAATGCAACTTTACCAATTTCATCCTCATTTTTTCTCCCATTCTTGCAGTAACACTAACCTTCGTTTCATTTCCCCCACCTCTGGACACCGTTTTCGAACAGCTCATACCGCTATCAACTTCAACACAAAATACCCCAAATCCAACTCAACCTCCACCTTCATCATAACTCACTGTGAACTTTGCAACAACCATCCAAACCATCACAGTACTTTCATCGAACATGTGGTGAGCGAGATTGTAGACCATCAAAAATCAAGCCGCCGTTGTTCCAATAACCAACCATCCACCGCCGCACCGTCAAAAGAACACAGAAACGGAAGTGAAGGAGAAGAGTGAGAAGTCGAAACCGAGTCCGAGAATAAGGGAGTTTCGAATCTGAGGTAGTTTGACTTTTGTTCGTTGCGTTTTCTTGCTTGCAATTTTGTTTTGATTCTGGTGGTGTTGGAATCTGAGTGTGTTGCTTGCAATTGCATCGTTTGTGTTCTAATATCTCCAACGTATTCGTGTTTGTTTTTTTTGTTTGGTCATCAAAATCTATTAACTTTGTTTTCTGTTTTATTATTTTATTGAATCTCAAATAAAAGTTTTAGTGTTTTATAACTCTATTTTGGTAAATTTAAGTTTTATAGCTGTATAAATATTCTTCTAATATATTGTAAATATTTTAATATTTATTTGTAAATACTGTGTATATATATTACTTTAAGTTTTCTTATATAATCTTTAGAAATACTTTACATATTTAATTTTCTATTTATATTTTTTTTTTAAGTTTTAGAATCTTATCATATTTCTTTTAAGAGTTTTCTTATATATATTTAGAATGACATTTCTCTTTTTTTTGTTTTGTTAGAGCTTTGTAAAATATATTGAAGTTTTAAAAAATTTATTTCCTCGTAAAAGTTGGATCTCATCTCTTATTGGACATCTCGTTCCACTTTTTGGCCGATGACGAAAGTTCCATAAATCGATTGCTAAGTCAATATATTGATAAGTATCGTTGGATCTGAGGCCACCTCCTTTCTTTCTTCATTTCTTGTCACGATTTGATTCATTGACGCTATCAAACCATCTTCAATAAAGGAATCGAGTTATATTCGTTTTGAATTGAAAAAAGAGGATTAAGTGTAGACTTTCTCCCTCTCCGAGTGTCGAGATGCTCACTGTAGTGTGGGTGGTTTTGACACTCGTCTTTCAATGCGAAGACGCTCGTATTCTTCGCACTCATCCATATCCTTCTCTCCTAAAACCTCGGCTTCGCACCGAGTACATTTTCAAGCCATTTTTCTCCTAAAACCTCGGCCCCGCGCCGAATGCATTTTTAAAATCCCTTTCAATAAAGAATCAACTTCTCTTTGTATTGAACTAAAAGAGGGGATTGAGTGTAGAATTTCTTCCTCTCCGAGTGTCGAGATACTCACTGTAGCGTGGCTGGTTTAGACACTCGTCTTTCAATACAAAGACGCAACTCCTTCCACCATCTCACTTTCACAGCTTCATCCCGCAACCCTTGTCACCTAAAAACCTCGGTCCCGCACCGAGTGCATTTCAAATTATTTTTGCAACAAAAACTTGAATGGTCGTGGAGTGGTTAGGCGTAGGCCTTCTCCTATCCCGAGTGCTGACGTTTACCGTAGGGTTCTCTGTCACCAAGCACTTACCATTCCAAAACCAAAAACATCTTTAATAAGAGAATGAAGTTCTCTTTGCATTGAATTAAAGAGAGAGGATTGGGTGTAGACCTCTTTCTCTTCGAGTGTCGAGATGCCCACTGTAGTGAGGGTGGTTTCGACTCTCGTCTTTCAATACGAAGACACCTCGTTCGCCACACATTTTCATAAAACAAAAACTTTGAGATAACGAATCGGGTACTACCCGTAGGGGTTACTATCCGAGGACCTATCTCGTCCCTAAAAAATAACCTCACAAATCAAATGTGACACCTTGCCTCGTCTGGCGAAAACCTTATATCTTTCAAAAAGGATATGTTACGTCCGTTCTACCGCAAACAGGTAACGCATAAGTCTCCTCACATGCGAGCAGCAAAACACCTAAAATGCTAGAATGCGCACGATAGCATCATCCATGAAAACATCAACACTCCGTAGGCCAAACTACGGCTGCTCTGATTCTTTACTTCGTTCAAGTAAAGATACATAGGCACAAGGGCCACAATCCTTGCGGAGCATATTCCCCCATATCTGTGGTTCCCCAAACTACGTCGACTCTGACTTTCTCACATCTATTGAGAATACGTAGGCCTAGGACCGTGAAGTCCTATCGAGTCTGTTCTTTCTCTTCTTCCCCCTGTTATCTCTCTTTCCTGTTTTCAACCCTCTTTCTTTACCCCGTGGAACACTTTTATAGCATAATATTTAAGCAGATATAATCACACATCGACAAACAAAAGGTTCCCATCGAGTACGATGGATGCGAGGGGTGCTAATACCTTCCCCTCGCATAACCGGCTTCCGAACCCGTTCTTGGTCGCGAGACCATCTTATCCATTTCTTTCTTAAGGTTTTCTCGATATTTTCCTTTCCCCTCATGGGATAAATAAAGTTCGGTGGCGACTCTTCTGTCTATCTTTTTCGCCTCCCCGTCGTTGCACGATGCATTTTTCGAGTAGCGACAGCTGGCGACTCTGCTGGGGATATCCTGGCGAGCCCAGCCTTTTTTGTTTGTCGCGTGTGTGTTTTTGTTTGCTTTTATCTGTTTTTTTTATGTTGTGTTCACTAACCTGTTGGGTTTTATTGGTTTGGTTTGTGAGGATAAAAGCTATATACCCGAGCTTTCGAGTATATACTAAGATAGGAGGTGGTTTCTTTCTGATTTGCGAGACTTAGGACTCGTTGAGTTGGATCGAATCCCACCGCTCAGATGAGACCCCGTTGGAATGATTATGTCTTACGTATAGTCGTAATGACGTCTTTATTTCCGACGTGGGAGTCCGTGATTCTGAGGACCTTTGTAGAACCTTATTCCAAAGGTTGCTAAGACATGACTCTGTGTTCATCCTTTGAAGGGATTACCGTCTTACGAGTAGTCGTTATGATGGAAAACTTTTGAGGGCTAGTGCATGGGACTTTGTTTAAAAGCCTTTGGGATGCCCCCTTTAAACCAATAGACAACCCACCCGATGGGAGAGATATTTTTTATGTTGTTTTGCAGGACCAGTAATCTTGATCTCGCTTTGTGTTCTTTATCATGTGCATTCATAAAACATTGCATTGCATATCATTTCTCGCATATCAAGGGACTTAAGAGACTGTGATTATCTCAGGTATTGGTGAATACAATGACTGACCAAAGAAAGAGAAGCACAAATTCCATCAAGTTCAGAGAACCAAAGTTGGAACTAATTCAAGACATTCTGATTGACGTACCAAAGGCTATCAAGATCAACTTTCAGGGGAGGTATGGGAAATTGCTTGATCTCCTCCATTCTAGGGTCGATACTTGGGCTTTGTTCGCTATGGCTCAGTTCTATGATGCACCTCTCAGATGTTTCACTTTTCAAAACTATCAGTTGGCCCCTACTCTTGAGGAATATTCTCATATTTTGAACATCAAGATTAAGGATCAACCTATATACACAGGCTTGGAAGAAGAACCAAAACCTCCTGCCATTGCTCTTACTCTACGTATGACCAAAGAGGAAGTCAAAGAGGGTCTAACCAGTAAAGGGGGTGTTCAGGGTTTTCCATTGAAATTTCTGCTAGAAAAGGCTGCTCAATACAAGGTTGATGAAGATTGGGAAAAGTTCGGAATAAGCGTTGCTCTAATGATTTATGGGATTGTCCTCTTTCCAAATGTGGACAATTTCATAGACATCACTGCCATCGTTCTTTTCATGCAGAAGAATCCCATCCCTACACTCTTTGCCGATGTCTATCACTCTATTCATTGGAGGAGTGAAAAGAAGGCGGGAATGATCCAATGCTGCTCTCACCTACTATACAAGTGGTATGCTTCTCATTTGCCCAAGAAAGGGCCGTTCATGGAAAACAAGAAGGAATTAAAATGGTCTCAGCGCATCATGTCTCTGGAAGCTAGTGATATTGCTTGGTACTCTCCTGAGTACTATGATGTGGAAATCATTTTTAGTTGTGGAGAATTCAGTAATGTACCTTTGATCGGTAGGGCCGGTTGTATTAACTATAACCCAGTCATGGCATTACGTCAGTTGGGCTATGCTATGGAGGGCGAGCCCGAAGCAGAGAAGGTTCAGAGTTTCTTTTTGCTAGCCACATCAGAGGACCCTGCGTTTGTCAGGAAGATTGCTAAGGCTTGGGGCAAGATTCATACAAAGGGGAGGAAGGAGTTAAAAGCGAAGAATTGTGTGGCAAAGGAGCCATACAACCGGTGGTTACTAGCTAGAGTAGCTGAAAGGTCGTTACCATTTCCCTTAGAGCCCTCTATGCGAGAAGCACCTCCTGCTCCCACTCATGTATCCATAGAAGAATATGAAAAACTGAAGCTAATAGTGGAGAGATTGACTAAGGAGAACCAGGACCTTCAGAATGAAGTCCACCAAGCAAATGTGGAGAGCGGTCAGTACAAAAGAAAGGTGGAGTTTGAACAGGATCAAGCAGCTGAGAGTAGCAAGAAGCTAAAATTAGAAACGGATCTGAGAGTCAGGTACCAGCAGGGTTACGAAGGGGCTGATGCATCATTAACAACTCTCCGATAACGCTTAAAGGACACCAAAGCTTCTTGTGATAGGGCATGGAACTTCTTTGAGATAGCCTCTTCCGAAAAGAAGGAAATACGAGAGAATCTTGAGGCTGATATTGGGGATCTTGAAGAACGACTGAGAAATGCCTTGACCCTAGTGGAAAATGAACGAAGACTCAAAGAGGAGGCATTGAAAGATTCATATGTCACATCTGACATGTGGAATAACAAATGTCAAGAATTGGAAACTGCCCAAGAAACAGCCCTTTTGTGGAGGAATCGTTTCGAGGCTTTGCAAAGAGATAGTGCGCAGTGGCTCGAGAAGGAGGCTCAGCTCAATGAGTTGTTGGACACCCATGTGGATTCTATTTGTTATTACCAGTCGACTCTAGATATGTGTCGTGCTAGGTACAACAATTTGGTGGAGCATTGCAACCTCATGATCCGTGATATCCCATGGAGGTTGGAAAGCGCCATTCAAGACTTGGAAGGAAATGATATCCCCCCTTCTGTTCACCACTTTATCCAGCTCTGCGACCAAATGGTTAGGAGGTTCATGTTTGAGACGAAGAAGCTTGAAGAACGTCTCCAAAAGAGAGAATTTTAGTTATTCAGTTATTTTCTTGTAGCACGACTTGTAGTTTCGGCTTATTCAGCAATTGTCTGTATGAATTTTTTCTAAAAATTAATGAAAGTTTGCTTTTTGTTCTAAATTGTGCACTTCTTTATTATTCAGTCATGATTCTATGATACCAATGATAATCACAAGCCTCGAAAGTCTCTCGAGCATTTTGCATACGTTTGCACATTTTTCTTTTTGCATTTCCTACAACCCGACCTTACACGCCGCTTACCCCTTTCAGAAAGAGTAAAGCAAGCTGACTTCACGACATCGGTATAACACAAGGAATAGCCAGAAGAGAGTCATGGATCAGATAGAGCAAGACCAGGCTACTATGAGGAGCGAGATGCTAGGCATGAAAACGCAGATGAATCAACTCATGGAGGTGATTCAGAACATGGCCAAAAGCCAACAGGAGATGAGGCAAGCAGCAGAGAGGACCGCTAATCAGACTTTGGCTGGTGCAATTCCCAATGCAAGTGGTGCAATTCCAATTCCTGTTGAGGCTACCCCAACCCCTGTTGGGGCAATTCCTACTTCTGCCGGTGCCGTACCTATCAACACCGTCCCCCCGCCAGTCGGTACTACTCAACCTCATGGCACTGCGATCCCAATACCAGTCCAGTATGATGAACATGAAGACTTCTATGAGAATTCAGCTGAAGCATGTGCACCCCAAACCGCTGAGTTGGAGAAAAAGTTCAAGGCCTTACAAGAGGTGGTAAGGGCATTGCAAGGTCCCGATGTTTTGGGACTGGATGCTGCTGAAATATGTCTTGTACCCGGAGTTAAGATACCTCCGAAGTTTGTAATTCCAACCTTCGAGAAATACAAGGGTAACAGTTGTCCTAAGACCCACATAAGGTCTTACTGTAGGAAGATGGCCGCCTATTCTGATGACGAGAAGCTATTAATCCATTTCTTTCAAGATAGCTTAACAGAGGCGTCCCTAGAATGGTATATGCACCTTGAACGATCCAACGTGAGAAGCTGGAAAGAGTTAGCAGATGCTTTCGTGAAGCATTATCAGTATAATACTGACATGGCTCCGAATCGTATGCAGCTTCAGAATTTGACCCAGAAGCCGAATGAGTGTTTTAAAGACTTCGCGCAGAGATGGAGGGGAGTAGCTGTAAGGGTACAACCTCCGCTGATGGAGAAAGAACTGACAGACCTATTCATGGGCACGCTACAAGGACCGATCTTTGAGCGGTTAGCATCCTCAACCTCCACGGTGTTTTCTGAACTTGTCATGGCTGGAGAGAGATTAAAGAGTTTCATGAAGGCGGGAAAAATTCAGAATGCAGGCGGATCTGCAAGCGGGGTCAAGAAGCCTTATCAGGGTTTCGTTAAGAAAAGGGAAGGCGAAGCTAGTGCTGTGTTCACCAATAGAGGGAGAACTCACCAAGGTTATCACCACATTACTGCCATTGCTCCACAGCAACCACTTTCCATTCCGGCAAATCAGCCCGCGACTCAGCAAAATCGACAACAACAACCCTATCAACCAAGACAAAATCAGTATCAAGGGAAGAGAAAACCAGAAAGGAGGCTTGATCCAATTCCGTCCACTTACGCCAAATTACTTCCGTTCTTGTTGAAAGCAGGTCTCGTTCAACTTAGGGAAATGAAAGATCCTCCGGCTGTTCTCCCCTACGGTTACGATGTAAATGCGAGATGTGAATTCCACTCTGGCGCCCCAGGCCATAGCATTGAGAATTGTAAGGCTTTAAAATACATTGTGCAAAATCTTATCGATTCAAAAGCGATAAACTTTACCCGAAATACTCCGAACATCAAGTCTAATCCAATGCCACCTCACCACTCAACAAACATGATTGAAGGCTCTAAGGGGACCCGATTAATTTCAGATATTGAGAAGTTGAGGACCCCACTTTCCACTATTAAGGAGCAACTCTTGTTGAAAAACATTTACCCAGGATGTTCGACTAATTGCCATGTTTGCATGGACGAATCTCAAGGATGCACTGAGTTGAAGAAAGGCATACAAAGCCTGATTGAGCAGGGTGTATTAGTAGCAGAACAACTATCAAAGATTGAGGAAGTTGCTACTCTTGAAATTCCGTTTGAAACATTGGAGATACCATATGCTGATGGATATGAGCTTTGGATCCCATTTGACAATTCGAACCACACACCATTGACCATACCGTGCGATGAGGAAGAATGGGACAACATGTATGGACATACTTCTATCCCACTACAGATCCCGTATGATCCAGTTAAGATACCTATGTCTCCACCATCAATGAACCAGCTTGTCATTTCGACCCCATCTCTGTTTCCATACAAGAGCACCAAAGTTGTACCTTGGTTATACGATGAAACTGTTTTTCTCAACAGACAGAAGGTGGCAGAAGAAGATGTATTGGAAGAAAAGAAGACTGTAGAGAACATCGTGGGAACCGGAGGCGTCACTAGAAGTGGTCGAATCTTCGCTCCGACTGCACCTCCTGTCAACAGCAGTGACAATACAAGGAAAGGTACTGCCGTACCGAGCACCAATGAACAGGGGCAGTCATCTAAACAGAAAGGCATCCCAAATGATGAAGCGGAGGAGTTTCTAAGAATCATTCATAAAAGCGATTACAAAGTGATTGATCAGCTCAATCAGACGCCCTCGAAGATATCCATGTTGTCATTGTTAATGTGTTCAAAGGCCCATCAAGAAGCACTGCTAAAATTCTTGAAGGCAGCTCATGTGCCAGAGGAGATATCAGTAGTACAGTTTGAAGAAGTGGTGGGAAATATTGCATCAGGTCATATTTTGAGCTTTAATGATAGTGAATTACCTCCCGAAGGTAAAAATCATAACAAGGCCTTGCACATTACTATCGAATGTGTGGATGTTGTATTCTCTAGGGTGCTCGTTGACACTGGATCGTCGTTGAATGTGTTACCAAAAAGCTCGTTGTGTAAGCTGTCAATTGAAGGGCTTGTGATGAAACCAAGCCAAACTATTGTAAAAGCTTTTGATGGAGCTAAGAGAACTGTGGTAGGCGAGGTTGATCTCCCGATCAAGATTGGACCTCATACTTTCATCATTACATTTTACGTAATGGATATATACCCTGCTTACAGTTGCCTTCTTGGTCTTCCATGGATTCATTCCGCAGGCGCTGTAACTTCAACCTTGCATCAGAAGATCAAATTTATGATTAACAATCAGATGGTCATCATTGAGGGTAAGGAAGATGTTCTTGTGAGCCATCTTGCTTCTTTCCGCTATGTGGAAGTAGGAAATGAAGTGCATGAGACACCGTTTCAAGCTTTTGAAGTGATCAATGTTGAAATGATCTACAAAAAGCCAGCATCTTCAATAGTGACTTGGAAGGACGCGAGGACGGTGATAGAGGAAGGACATCCGCGAGGATGGGGCAGGGTGTTGGAATTGCCCGTCAACAAAAATGGAGCTGGTCTAGGCTACAAGCAGAAGAATGCAACTGATAAGGGCAAAGAGCTTGCAACTCCGTTGGTTTTTACTAGTGGAGGCCACCTTGTCGATGGTCAAGTCATGTTTTTGGAAACTGAAGACGAAGATCATGAGGAGTTGTGTATGGTGTATCCTAGGGCGCCTAATCAGACTTTGAACAATTGGAGAGTCATTGAAATCCCCGAAGTTACTCTAGTAGACGAGTAATTCCCTTTTATTTTATCTAAAAAAAAAATCATATGCTCTGCCCAAGGCATATGGATCATGTTGTAGGGCCTTTTGCTTTTAAAGCACAACTTATCATCAATAAATAAACTTTCGCATCCAATTACGCTCTCTTTCTTTCATTTTTACTTTTTGCACTTAAAATTATCTTTGAAAGACATTGTTTTGTTTTATTTTCCTTTGTTATGTGAACTTTTTCTAAAAATAAAAAAATAATAAAGCATGAAGCCATTCATCGTGCAGATCTTCCCTTGCTCCTGTCAATAACGACCCCGTTATGGTCCAATATGACTTTGATAACCCGATCTACCAAGCCGATGAAGACTGCGAGGAAGATTGTGATCTCCCAGAAGAGCTAGCTAGACTATTGAAACAGGAGTCAAAGGTCATTCAGCCCTACCAAGAAGAGGTCGAAGTCATCAACATGGGAACTGAAGAGGATGCCAAAGAAATCAAGATAAGCGCAGCTTTGGAGTCAGAGATTAAGTCAAAACTGATAATATTGCTTTGAGAGT
Organism: Lathyrus sativus; assembly: GCA_963859935.3. NCBI lineage: Eukaryota > Viridiplantae > Streptophyta > Magnoliopsida > Fabales > Fabaceae > Lathyrus > Lathyrus sativus. The sequence continues at coordinate 178,390,226 of OZ012736.1, read as the reverse complement.
ATGTTGACGTATTTGCTTGGTCTTACAAAGATATGCCCGGTCTAGATGAAGAGATTGTGATGCACAAATTACATCTCAAGGAAGGCTGCCCGCCGGTGAAGCAAAAGTTGAGGAGAACAAAGCCCGAGATGTCCTTCAAGATCAAAGAGGAAGTGCAAAAGCAATTAGACGCTGGTTTTCTGGCAGTATCCAACTATCCACAATGGATAGCGAATATTGTCCCAGTACCTAAAAAGGATGGGAAGGTGCGAATGTGTGTAGATTATAGAGACCTCAATAGAGCGAGTCCGAAAGATGACTTCCCTTTGCCATACATTGATGTGCTAGTAGACAACACAGCCCAATTTTCTGTCTTCTCATTTATGGATGGCTTTTCTGGATATAACCAGATTAAGATGGCGCCCGAAGATATGGAAAAGACGACTTTCATCACTCCATGGGGAACTTTCTGTTACAAGGTCATGCCATTTGGACTTAAGAACGCAGGCGCAACATATCAGCGAGCAATGGTCACTCTTTTCCATGACATGATACATAAAGAGATTGAGTGTTATGTAGACGATATGATTGCGAAATCCCAGACTGAGGAAGAGCACCTCATCCACTTGGGAAAGCTATTCGCCCGGTTAAGGAAATTCCAGCTGAGACTAAATCCCAACAAATGCACTTTTGGTGTAAGATCTGGTAAATTGCTAGGTTTTATTGTGAGCCAGAAAGGGATTGAAGTCGATCCAGATAAGGTCAAAGCTATCCAAGAGATGCCGGCACCCAAAACTGAAAAAGAAGTCTGAGGGTTCCTTGGGAGGTTGAACTATATCGCCAGGTTCATATCTCATCTAACGGCCACTTGTGAGCCCATCTTCAAATTACTTCGAAAGGATCAAGCCGTGGTATGGAACGATAATTGTCAGAAAGCCTTTGAGAAGATAAAGGAATACCTACAAGAATCGCCGATTTTGATGCCTCCAGTACCCGGACGACCCCTAATCATGTACTTGACTGTGCTAGAGGGATCCATGGGATGCGTGCTGGGACAACACGATGAAACCGGCAGGAAAGAGCATGCAATCTATTACCTCAGCAAGAAGTTTAATGACTGTGAAACGAGATATTCAATGCTCGAGAAGACATGTTGCGCATTGGCTTGGGCAGCAAAACGCTTGAGGCAATATATGCTCACCCATACGACTTTATTGATCTCCAAGATGGATCCTGTCAAATACATATTCGAGAAGCCCGCTCTCACCGGCCGAGTAGCTCGTTGGCAAATGGTGTTAACAGAGTATGACATCCAGTATGTTACGCAGAAAGCCATCAAAGGAAGTGTGCTCTCTGAATACCTTGCCCACCAACCTATGGACAACTACCAGTCCATGCGCTTCGATTTCCCCGACGAAGACGTCATGTTTGCCAGAGATTATACCACGCCAGGCCCAGATGATGGACCCGAACCAGGATCGCGATGGACGCTCGTGTTCGATGGTGCCGCAAATGCCAAAGGTTGTGGAATCGGGGCAATCATCACTTCTCCAACTGGCTTTCACTTGCCATTCACTGCCAGATTATGCTTCAAATGTACTAACAACATGGCCGAATATGAAGCTTGTATTTTCGGAATTGAAGCTGCCATTGATAATAGAATCAAGATTCTAGAAGTCTATGGAGATTCCGCGCTTGTCATATGCCAGATTAAAGGGGAGTATGAAACACTGGACCTCAAGTTAATTCCTTACAAAGATCATGTCCTGAAGCTAATCCCGTACTTTGATGAGATCACTTTTCATCACATTCCCAGAGGAGAAAATCAGTTGGTTGACGCTCTAGCAACACTAGCATCTATGTTTCAGGTCAAGTGGAAGAATGAGGCGCCATCCATCCGTTTGGAATATTTGGACGAACCCGCTTATTGCCTAGCGGCCGATGTGGAAGAAGCTAAAATTGATGATCATCCTTGGTTCTATGATATCAAGCGATATCTAGAGACACAAGAATATCCAGAAGGCATAACTATCACTGACAAGAAGTATCTCAGAAAGCTCTCCTCAAAGTTCTTCCTCAGTGGTAACGTGTTATACAAGCGGAATTACGATTCGGTTCTACTCAGATGCGTGGATAAACACGAAGCAGAACGTATCATAAATGAAATGCATGAAGGATCTTTTGGGACACATGCTAGTGGTCATACTATGGTTAAAAAGATTTTGAGGGCGGGATACTATTGGATGACGATGGAAACAGATTGTTGTCTCCATGTCCAGTCATGCCACAAGTGCCAAATTTACGCAGACAAGGTCCATACTTCACCACTCCCTCTGAATGTTTTGACTTTGCCTTGGCCTTTCGCTATGTGGGGTATAGATGTAATCGGACGCATCGAGCCAACCGCTTCAAATGGGCACCGTTTTATCTTAGTGGCCATCGATTACTTTACCAAATGGGTAGAAGCGGCGTCCTATGCCAACGTCACTAAGCAAGTGGTGACTCGCTTCATCAAAAAAGAGATTATTTGTCGATATGGAATCCCGAACAAGATCATTACAGACAACGGTTCAAACCTCAACAATAAGATGATGAAAGAGTTGTGTGAAAACTTCAAAATTGAACACCACAATTCAACACCTTATCGCCCTAAAATGAACGGAGTTGTTGAGGCGGAAAATAAGAACATTAAGAAAATCGTCCAGAAGATGGTGAAGACTTAGAAAGACTGGCACGAGATGTTGCCGTTCGCGTTGCATGGCTACCGCACCTCAGTGCGCACTTCCACAGGGGCAACCCCGTTTTCTCTCGTATATGGCATGGAAGCAGTATTGCCCATTGAAGTAGAGATTCCCTCCTTAAGGATTTTGGCAGACGTCAAGCTAGATGAGGCCGAATGGATACAAGCCAGACTCGACCAACTCAATCTCATCGACGAGAAACGCATGACGGCCATCTGTCATGGACAGTTATACCAAAAACGATTGAAGAGGGCCTTTGATAAGAAGGTTCGCCCACGACACATCCGAGCAGGAGATTTGGTACTAAGGAAAATTCAGCCAACTCACGTCGATCCAAGGGGAAAATGGGCACCAAACTATGAGGGTCCGTATATAGTAAAGAAAGTTTTCTCCGGAGGGGCCTTGATCCTGTCAACCATGGATGGTGACGATCTCTCATCCCCTGTGAATGCAGATGCAGTTAAAAAATATTATGCTTAAAAGATAGGCCCGGTGGACCCAAAAAGAAAATCCACGCAAAAATGGGCGTCCTGGTGGACCATAAAAATGGTTCAGGCAAAATTAGGGACTAGAAGTAAAAAAAAAAAGAAGAGTATCCTGATAGGCTGAAAACCTGAAAGGGCGGCCTAGGAAAAAGTTAGGGATTCGAAAAGGCAGAACTGCATCTTGAAAAGACGTGTGAATTATCCTCCATAACCATCAAGCCCTCGACTGAGAAAGATCAATTCGATCGTGGCGCTCAAAAGCAAGGCGTGAAGGCTCTTCAGAGACATATGGGCCATAGCGGATTTGAAACTTGGCAGGGACCATTTTCAACATTGTCTTAGTCTTTATTTTCTCTTTTAAAGGCAGTTACCTCTTTTAGGAATTGCCTCCTTTTGTAATTTTCCCGTTTATGGGTTTTCATCAATAAAATTAGTTTCATCAAAGCTTTTTCTGTTTTTATTTACCCTTTGGTTGCATGTTTTATTTATTTGATGATGGGTTTCGCATATAATGACATTATGGTAAATTAGATTAAGGGATGACTTACCCTCTTAGGGTAACTAAAGGGTGACCATGACTATGAGGAGTACGCAGGAACATCATTCTAAATCTTGTAACGACTTGATCGACAAGGTCGTCAAACCCGGCAGAGCAGGCCTCGAGTTGACGGTAGCAGCACCTCCAGGTTTTATTACATCATGAAAAGATGATGTCGGGAAGTCAGGCTTATCCTTCATTTTCCTACCACCAAAGTCCGCCATGTCGGCACCTGCATTTCCAATCACCTTCTTACCATCTGCAATCCTATACATCATACGCATCGCATTCGGCTTCGTAAGCATCTCGCATCATATGCATATCCAATAGCATATCATATTTCCCCGGCTCTTGCATCTCGGTGCATCAGCATTTGCATTTCCATTTCCATTCATGAAACATTTGTATCATTCAGCATTAGCATGTGCGAGATCAGATCCAGGATCAATCTTGAAGAGTCCCAAGATCATTATCAGCCCAGTCAGGGGCACCTTTTCAAGACCATGGGTGTGTCACATGATGTATTGCAACCTCGTGGTTAATCAAGATTTTCAAATCAATATTTAGCCCAGACGGGGGCATCTCTAGTAAATTCATGGGCGATCCCCAGTGCTTTGTCTCCAGCAAACTTGCTTATCCATCTTCAGCGATAAGTGGCAATCTCTTCAGAGAAGCTTATCCATCTTCAGCGATAAGTGGCAATCTCTTCAGAGAAGCTTATCCATCTTCAGCGATAAGTGGCAATCTCTTCAGAGAAGCTTATCCATCTTCAGCGATAAGTGGCAATCTCTTCAGAGAAGCTTATCCATCTTCAGTGATAAGTGGCAATCTCTTGGGAGAAGTTTATCTGATCCCCTCTATCATCCTTTTTGGTGTTAGGGTTGGTTTTGTTTCGCTCCATCATCCTCTTTGGTGATGGGTCTGACATCCTTTTTGGTGTCATGACTAACATGTTTCCCGCTATCCTTCTGGCAATGGATCCCTTACTTTCTCTTAATTTCAGAACAATGTGTGTGAGTGTACCATCATCCATTTGATGATAAGTTCGTCATCCGTTTGGTGGGGGGTCTGTCATCTCGTCTGACATCAGATTGTGCGATTGTGTTTTGCTCTCCCATCCCTTTTGGTGGTAGTAGCCGTACGTATTTCATCCCATCATCCTTTTGGGTGACGGGGATCTTTGTCCAGTTATTTTCAGCTTACTCAGAGGTATATCTCATCCAGCATTTCAATTCTCGGGCATCCCTTTTCTTTTTGGACAAATTTAGGGTCTTCTTCATATCTAATTGTCTTCTACCTTGAGAGAATGAGCGCCATAGCCGTTCATCTTACTCGGTCTAAGCCGATTAGATAGGGGCATCTGTCATACCCCAAATTTGTCCTACCTTGTATATAACTTGCATTTGTATATCCTCTCATCAACTGTTGTCTGGAAAATCAAAATATATATATATATATATGCTGCTTCAATCATGAGGTTGAATTGAACTGAATCAAGTTCCATCTGAAGTTCATCAAGTCAAGAGTGTCTGCGATTGTCAACATATGGGTTAGATTATCAGGTTTGTGCTAAGTTCAAAAGGTTTTATAAATCATGCTTCTCTAATTGGCAAGGCCTGTCCGTGATGAAGTTTGGCTCCAATTCTGGATCGATTTAAGGTTTATTAATTGGGTCAGAACTCTAAATTATAAAATGGAGTTATGACCAATTTTTTTTCTCCTTAAGATCATCTCAAGTCCCAAGCGAGGTTTCGAAAAGCGTGTTTTAAGTGCGATAAAATTGGAAGGGGGGCAAAAAGTGATGAGCTATTTCCGTTCTGATTCTAAGTTTACCAAAGCCCAAGTCACAAGTCCAATTTGATTCAAAAAATCTCAAAAAAAATAATAAATAAATAAAAGCTAGTTCTTTTGTATGGCCCATCGTGCATTTTGGAAATAAACCATAGTTTTTCTTAAAGTCCAATCCAATTTCATTTCCATAAGTCCATTACTACAACAACTTGTTAGAATAAGAATCAAGTTCATGATGTCATACGTATATGCATACAAAGTGGTATCCTTTTTCATTACATGGGTTATGCTACATAAGTCCAAACACAAAATTTAAAAAAAAAAGAGAGTGAAAATCAAATCCACCAAAACGCCATAACCACATTCCAACTTCAATAACCTTAAACCGGCAAGCCAACATGAATTTTTCGGCCATCATTCTCTATCATTTCCTAGCAGCACCTCCAAGTCACATTCACATAAAACAAATTACAAAAAAATCACACAAAAAAATCATGAGAAAATTGCCATGCCACCATGTTGATACCGCCTCAATCACTACAAATACACTGGCCTCCATGCAGACAACCTAGCAACACATTTACAACAAACTGTCATTTCAACTTTCAACGATGCTCAATCCAATGGTGATCCGCTTCAAACTGACTGCACCGGAGAAGCCAAGTGGGAGGGTCACATACATAGTTGTTCTTGAAGGTTTGTGCAGATTTAGTGTTTAGGAACTCAGCACAAGAGGAACATACCACACTGCAAAAATCTCTTCCCTTGAGATGACTAGGACTGAGATGGAACAGGTGGAGCATGATCCAGATTTCATAATGTTGTCACGCCAATTTAAAGCAACTGTCGTGGAGCTTATATCTGTTCTGGAGCAGAAACAAAGTACCGGTGGAAGGATAAAAGTTCTTTTGGAGACTGTTCCTGTTCACAAGTTGGATGATATATTTGTTGCTAGCTTTGAGATAAGTTTTGAAGAACAATTATCAATGTTGGATTCTGTTGATGCTAAAGAAAGGCTTTCTAAAGCAACTGAATTGGTTGATAGGCACTTACAGTCAATACGTGTAGCTGAGAAGATTACACAAAAAGTTGAAGGACAATTGTCAAAATCTCAAAAAAGAATTTCTTCTGCGCCAGCAGATGAAGGCTATAAAAGAGGATCTCGGTGATAATGATGACGAGGAGGATGACCTGGCTGCCCTGGAAAGGAAGATGCAAAGTGCAGGAATGCCACAAAATACTTGGAAGCTTGCTCTTAGAGAGTTAAGGAGATTGAAAAAATGCAGCCTCAACAACCTGGTTATAGCAGTTCACGGGCTTGCCTGGAACTTCTTTCTGATCTGCCATGGCAGAAGACCAGCAAGGAGCAAGAACTGGACTTAAGAGCGGCACAAGAGCGCCTGGACAACGATCACTATGGTTTAGTGAAGGTCAAACAACGAATCATTGAATACCTAGCTGTTCGCAAGCTTAAGCCAGATGCCAGAGGTCCTGTGTTGTGCTTTGTTGGACCTCCTAGTGTAGGGAAAACATCATTGGCATCTTCTATTGCTGCTGCTCTAGACCGAAAATTTGTGCGCATATCCCTAGGTGGAATGAAGACAAAGCTAGTAGCATGAAATGCAAGTCTGCATTCTGCACTTGAGCATGGTGCTAAGTCTAGTACAATGTCAGTTCCAATAGGAGAAAGCACACAAGGAAGATCTGATATGGGATCTCCAAGACAATCTTTTTCCGTGAAAGTTGATGATCTTAAAATTGCCGGTGATAGGTCTGATAAAGAACTGCATGATAACGGTGAATACTTAATCAGACCTTTTCTGGAACCTTCGGAGAAAATAAGAGTTAAATATAACTGCGAACGAGTTATAGGTCTCGACAAACATGATGGTATATTCCTGATAGGCTGCCGAGGAATCAGTCAATGTGTTCTATCATTATACATATGAGAGGAATGTAGACATAGACTCAGTTACAGATCCGGCCATAAAACATCCATTTTAGCACAAATTAATCATTTTGGGCAGACATCAAAACAACTGTTTCTCAAAGCGCACGTGAAAAGGAAAATTGAGAGAGAACTTCCTCCTCATTCCCTTAAACATTCCAGTCATCTTGTTCCGCTTGAGATCCGCAAAAGTTCTTCGCCTATCACTCAAATCGTCGCTCTCGATGATAAAATTCTCATAGCAGGAACCAATAATTTACTTAAACCAAGAACATATACCAAATATGTTGCTTGGGGTTTCCCTGATTGTAGCCTTAGATTTTTGAGCTATGAACAAGATAGACTTCCCTGCAACTTCTCAAACACAGCATATACAACCATAGATGTCGGAAACAAACTGCAATAACTTCCCACAACCTTGAACAATTCGCAACCACAATCTTTGTCTTCGAAACCACTTTGCAGCAACAAGGTAGAACACATCACCCATTGATTCTTCAAAACTTTTGTTGAGTTCTTGAACATCAATAGCAGCATGTCGTTCGTGTTAAAACGTGTGATGGAGGAAGGTCTTGAACGATAGCAATATCATATCTTCAATCCAAACTTCAGATGATAACAGCAACCACAACTATGTTATAGTTGTTATTCACTGTTGAGTGAAAACAGAAGCAGAAAGAGTTTGTTTCATCCGTTTGATATAGAATGTAACGATTTGGAGAGGCGTGAAGTGGTGCGAGATTGATTACCTATAGGAAGTCCACGCGTTTGAGGATGCTGCAGCACGTTTTATTATGTTCACATTAGAGGCACTTATTTCTCATTCTCATAGCCCACAGAGCAGCTCATCTCACTCGCATTGTTTAAATACCTCGTAATCATCCATCGGTTTTGTTAACATCAAATTCTCGGTTTTGGCTTGCTCATTGATCCTGGCTTATTAGTGCACAATGAAATACCGCGTACAACAACAACTCGTGTTCAACCTCTTCAATTGACGACGCTGAAACTTAGTTTCATTTCTTTCCAACAGCAACGGTAGCGGTTCGCTATGGGATGTAAGAGCTAATCATATAGTTGAAGCACTTGAGATCAAGTCACTTAGGACTAATACTGAAGTCAGTCAGTGTGGTCGTTATATTACAACAGCCGATGATTCCATTTTCAAGTTTTAGGATGCAAGTCACTATGGGTTGGTGAAAGAGCGAATTCGGTAGTGGTTATCGTAAATTCATGGATGCCTTCTAGCTCCATCAACTCGCGGCAACAATGACTCGGCAATCCAGTGGCATAATGTATTCCTATATGGTTGATACTGTGAGTTCATTGCATGACTTCTTGAAGTTGGGGTTAAACACTAATCCTATTTATCAAAGTGGATTGAAGAGTAGTCGGTTTAAACTTGTCGATGCTCGTAGTGTATGCTTGTCGGACTGTCTCAGTCCTTCTGAAAAGTCATTACTTGAAGCATCGAATGTGCCTTTAACGCATTGGCAGTAGTTGGATGGAGTTAACATCAATGAAGATACTGTCATTGATAAATCCATTCACAGGTTCAGCCGCGACTTTCTTTATTCAGCGTCAAAAAAAAACATTGATTCAACGATTTTGACATCAACAACCGTGCATACAACGTCAAACAGCTCAGCGTTTCAGCGATACAACTACAACACGCAATGACAGTTCGAGCTCATTACGAAAATGGCTTGTCTTGAAGCCTGTTTGGTAGCGGCTGTATCTGCACCAAAATCCTACCAGATCAATAACCTACACTCACCATAAGAAATGTGTAAAAGTGTACCAGCAGTGAGTCTGCAGAATAGGACAAACCCTGTTACCACAACCCATATCCCACACCAGACCGGACCTGCTTCTATTAGTACAACCATAATTAAAAACTTATGGACTGTGACCTGCTGCTCCCTGTTGTCAACTCTGCACAACCTGCTGTCACTGCTTCAAAAAAACACCCAAAACACACAATGCCAAATTGATGTAACCACAAACCTACACAATGGACAGAGGATATGCAAAAACGGCAATTTTGGAGCCCAACAAATTGACAACCTTGTGAGACTTTGAAAAGGGAGAGCAGAGAAAAAACCTCAAAATTTTGGATAAAAAGACCCAATAATCTTCAGCCAGCAAAAAAGAAAAAAAGGCTGAGTCTTCTCCCTTTTCTCAAGATTCTCAAGAGATCCTCTTGAACCCTTTCAAAAAAACCAAAACAAAAACTCCACCTCTAACAACTCAACCCTCATCAGAAAAATCCAACTTTACCAATTTCATCCTCATTTTTTCTCCCATTCTTGCAGCAACACTAACCTTCGTTTCATTTCCCCCACCTCTGGACACCGTTTTCGAACAGCTCATACCGCTATCAACTTCAACACAAAATACCCCAAATCCAACTCAACCTCCACCTTCATCATAACTCACTGTGAACTTTGCAACAACCATCCAAACCATCACAGTACTTTCATCGAACATATGGTGAGCGAGATTGTAGACCATCAAAAATCAAGTCGCCGTTGTTCCAATAACCAACCATCCACCGCCGCACCGTCAAAAGAACACAAAAACGGAAGTGAAGGAGAAGAGTGAGAAGTCGAAACCGAGTCCAAGAATAAGGGAGTTTCGAATCTGAGGTAATTTGACTTTTGTTCGTTGCGTTTTCTTGCTTGCAATTTTGTTTTGATTCTGGTGGTGTTGGAATCTGAGTGTGTTGCTTGCAAGTGCATCGTTTGTGTTCTAATATCTCCAACGTATTCGTGTTTGTTTTTTTTTTGTTTGGCCATCAAAATCTATTAACTTTGTTTTCTGTTTTATTATTTTATTGAATCTCAAATAAAAGTTTTAGTGTTTTATAACTCTATTTTGGTAAATTTAAGTTTTATAGCTGTATAAATATTCTTCTAATATATTGTAAATATTTTAATATTTATTTGTAAATACTGTGTATATATATTACTTTAAGTTTTCTTATATAATCTTTAGAAATACTTTACATATTTAATTTTCTATTTATATTTTTTTTTTAAGTTTTAGAATCTTATCATATTTCTTTTAAGAGTTTTCTTATATATATTTAGAATGACATTTCTCTTTTTTTTTTTTTGTTAGAGCTTTGTAAAATATATTGAAGTTTTAAAAAATTTATTTCCTCGTAAAAGTTGGATCTCATCTCTTATTGGACATCCCGTTCCACTTTTTGGCCGATGACGAAAGTTCCATAAATCGATTGCTAAGTCAATATATTGATAAGTATCGTTGGATCTGAGGCCACCTCCTTTCTTTCTTCATTTCTTGTCACGATTTGATTCATTGACGCTATCAAACCATCTTCAATAAAGGAATCGAGTTATATTCGTTTTGAATTGAAAAAAGAGGATTAAGTGTAGACTTTCTCCCTCTCCGAGTGTCGAGATGCTCACTGTAGTGTGGGTGGTTTTGACACTCGTCTTTCAATGCGAAGACGCTCGTATTCTTCGCACTCATCCATATCCTTCTCTCCTAAAACCTCGGCTTCGCACCGAGTACATTTTCAAGCCATTTTTCTCCTAAAACCTCGGCCCCGCGCCGAATGCATTTTTAAAATCCCTTTCAATAAAGAATCAACTTCTCTTTGTATTGAACTAAAAGAGGGGATTAAGTGTAGACTTTCTTCCTCTCCGAGTGTCGAGATACTCACTGTAGCGTGGGTGGTTTAGACACTCGTCTTTCAATATAAAGACGCAACTCCTTCCACCATCTCACTTTCACAGCTTCATCCCGCAACCCTTGTCACCTAAAAACCTCGGTCCCGCCCCGAGTGCATTTCAAATTATTTTCGCAACAAAAACTTGAATGGTCATGGAGTGGTTAGGCGTAGGCCTTCTCCTATCCCGAGTGCTGACGTTTACCGTAGGGTTCTCTGTCGCCAAGCACTTACCATTCCAAAACCAAAAACATCTTTAATAAGAGAATGAAGTTCTCTTTGCATTGAATTAAAGAGAGAGGATTGGGTGTAGACCTCTTTCTCTTCGAGTGTCGAGATGCCCACTGTAGTGAGGGTGGTTTCGACTCTCGTCTTTCAATACGAAGACACCTCGTTCGCCACACATTTTCATAAAACAAAAACTTTGAGATAACGAATCGGGTACTACCCGTAGGGGTTACTATCCGAGGACCTATCTCGTCCCTAAAAAATAACCTCACAAATCAAATGTGACACCTTGCCTCATCTGGCGAAAACCTTATATCTTTCAAAAAGGATATGTTACGTCCGTTCTACCGCAAACAGGTAACGCATAAGTCTCCTCACATGCGAGCAGCAAAACACCTAAAATGCTAGAATGCGCACGATAGCATCATCCATGAAAACATCAACACTCCGTAGGCCGAACTACGGCTGCTCTGATTCTTTACTTCGTTCAAGTAAAGATACGTAGGCACAAGGGCCACAATCCTTGCCGAGCATATTCCCCCATATCTGTGGTTCCCCGAACTACGTCGACTCTGACTTTCTCACATCTATTGAGAATACGTAGGCCTAGGACCGCGAAGTCCTATCGAGTCTGTTCTTTCTCTTCTTCCCCCTGTTATCTCTCTTTCCTGTTTTCAACCCTCTTTTTTTACCCCGTGGAACACTTTTATAGCATAATATTTAAGCAGATATAATCACACATCGACAAACAAAAGGTTCCCATCGAGTACGATGGATGCGAGGGGTGCTAATACCTTCCCCTCGCATAACCGGCTTCCGAACCCGTTCTTGGTCGCGAGACCATCTTATCCATTTCTTTCTTAAGGTTTTCTCGATATTTTCCTTTCCCCTCATGGGATTAATAAAGTTCGGTGGCGACTCTTCTGTCTATCTTTTTCGCCTCCCCGTCGTTGCACGATGCATTTTTCGAGTAGCGACAGCATGGTTGTGTGATTGAGCATATATTATCTTAAACGCTTGGCTTCCCACGCGAGTGCACAACACGTTTTCTCCAGCATTGAGTAACGAGACTCACAATCTGTGAACTTTTTACTCAAGTAATAAATGGCATGCTCCTTTCTGCCAGTCTCGTCGTGCTGACCGAGAACGCACCCCATGCTATTCTCAAGAACTGTCAAATACATAATTAGAGGCCTTCCAGCAACTGAGGGTATCAAAATTGGAGGTTCCTGCAAATATTATTTTATTTTGTCAAATGCCCTCTGGCAATCTTCATTCCAGACAACCGCCTGATCTTTTTTCAATAGCTTGAACATCGGTTCGCATGTGGCTATGAGCTGAGATATGAACCGAGCAATGTAGTTCAATCTCCCCATGAAACCACAGACTTCTTTTTCAGTTTTAGGCGCTGGCATATCTTGAATTGCTTTTATTTTTGCAGGATCAACTTCGATTCCTTTTTCGCTCACGATAAACCCCAGAAGTTTTCCAGACCGTACCCCGAAAGTACATTTGTTAGGATTCAGCCTCAACTTGAATTTCCTAAGCCTCTCGAATAGCTTCAGCAAATCGACCAGATGTCCCTCCTCTGTTTGGGACTTTGCTATCATGTCATCAACATAGACTTTGATCTCATGATGAATCATATCATGAAACAAAGTGACCATTGCCCGCTGGTAAGTTACCCCTGCGTTTTTCAACCCAAAAGGCATTACTTTATAGCAGAACGTCCCCCATGGTGTAATGAATATCATTTTCTCCATGTCTTCCGGCGCCATTTTGATTTGGTTGTAACCAGAGAAGCCATCCATGAACGAAAACACAGAAAATTAAGCAGTATTGTCGACCAATACGTCAATATGAGGGAGCAGGAAATCGTCTTTAGGGCTCGCCTTGTTCAAATCCCGATAATCAACGCACATTCGTACCTTACCGTCTTTCTTTGGTACAGGTACGATGTTGGCGACCCACGGAGGGTAAGTAGTCACGGCCAAGAATCCGGCATCCAACTGCTTTTGGACCTCTTCTTTGATTTTAACAGCCATGTATGGTCGTGTCCTTCTAAGCTTCTGCTTAACTGGAGGACAATCTTCGCGCAATGGCAAGTGATGAACCACTATGTCAGTGTCAAGTCCAGGCATATCTTCATAAGACCAAGCAAAGATGTCACTATACTCTCGAAGCATCTCGATCAGTCTTTGCTTGACGTTGTTCTACAATGCAGCCCCTATTCAGACATTTCTGACAACTTCCTCAGACCTCAGATTAATAATCTCGATAACTTCCTCGTGAGGCAGAATGATCTTATCTTCTTGTTTCAATAGTCGAGCCAACTCTTCTGGAAGGTCTTCATCCTCCTCAACCTCTTCTTCAGCTTGATATATTGGGCAATCAAATTCGAAGTGAGTCATAGAAGGTTCTGGATCGATGTCATCTGTAGTGTGATTCCTGCAGTGAAAATGGTTAAATGCTTAAAAATAATGTGCAGGTCAGCACAAAACACATTGCCATTTTATTGTTGAAAACAAAACAAAACAAAACAAGAATAATAGAGATCGCAAAATTTGAATGCAAAGAAAACGCCCTTTGATTTATTGTTAATATGTACATGCATAAGCAAACAAGGCCCTGACAATAAAACTGTTATGCCCCAGGTAGGACATAAGGTTGTACAATAATTGGAAAAAACAAAGCATTACTCTTTACGCGTCACTTGGATGAACTCCTGGATAGACCAGTTGTGAAGGTTCTATCCCGGCGTGCACGGTTGGATCCAAGTATCCATATCACAATCGCTATCTCCTTCCCCGTCGGACATAGCTTTGACACGTTCAAAGATGACTCCACCCTTAGTGAACTGAATCGACCCCTTGTAGCGCGACGCGCTCTGAGAGGATGAAGCCGAAGAAGAGGGATCGTACCCCAAGCCAAACTTGTCCTGTTTGTTAGGGATATCTAGCACCTGCCTCCAGCCTTAGGCTGAACCAATCTGTACCACAGCTTGAGCTTCCTTGAAGGAAGAGAGGGTCACCTCAGGCATTTTGCTTACCACAGGAGATACATCCTTGATCTTGACAGTTTCGAATGCCTGGCACAACGTTTCATGGATCTCGCCGTCCACCTCCACATACTTAAAAAACGACAGATGGCTCACCATAATGTCTTCTTCTCCGTAGACCGTGACGATGCTGCCACCCACAGCATACTTCAGCTTCTGATGTAGCGTAGAGGTCATAGCTCCCGCTAAATGGATCCAGGGTCGGCCTAGCAAGCAGCTGTAGGCGGGCTGGATATCCATGATATAAAATTTTGCATTGAAGGTTTCTGGCCCCACCTAAATGGGCAATGTTACTTCTCCGAACACGGACCGCTTGGTCCCATCGAAGGCCCTCACCACTAGATCACTGGGTGTATACAACAGCTCACGAGTGTCCAACTTCATAAGCGCCTTCTTCGGCAATACATTCAAGGAAGAGTCGATATCCACAAGCACGTGTGACATAACAGTTCCCTGACATTCTAGCGATATGTGTAGCGCATTATTATGGTTCCTGCCCTTAGGCGTCAAGTCACAATCAGTGAAGCCCAAACCATTACCGGCATTGACATGTGCAACCACTCCTTCAAGCTGGTTGACAGAAATTTCTTGAGGTACATATGTTGCGTTCAAGATCTTCGGCAAGGCATTGCGGTGTGCTTCGGAGCAAAGCAACAAGTTCAGTATAGAAATCTTTGAAGGCGTTTGTTGCAAGTGGTCAACTATCTTATAGTCGCTCTTCTTGATTAATCTCATGAACTCTTCAGCATCCCTTACCAACAAGTCTTTTTCTACCTCCCGAGAGGTCTCTTCAACAACTGCTTTGCTTTTAACCTTATAGGTTTTGTCAACAGCAACTTCAGGTGGCGAGAATACTCTTCCACTGCGAGTAATCCATCCTGATCCAACAATATTATCCACAGATTCCACAGGTGGGCCTTTCAAGTCTAGTTTCTTTCCATTGCAGTAAATCTCTGCTCCATAGTTCCAAGGGACAGCCTTAGTACTTTCGAACGGTATAGGACCAACCTTCGTTATAGTAATCGTGGGTGGCCTTGGAGCAGAAATGGTGACAGTCTTATATGGAATAGTGATTGTGGCAATCTCATCCTTCTGCTTGGCTATCACCTCACTGGATTTGTTCTCAACCTTCCGATCAAATTGTAGGACCCCTTCGTTGATCAGACTCTGAATACCAGTCTTCAGTTGATCACAACCGTCTAGATGCCTCGCACATTCAATACAGAACTCCCCGCAGCCAGGGAACACGCCCATTTTCAACAACTTGGCTTTGACAAAACTCAGTGGCGCTTTCAGATCATTGACATTCTTCACCAAGTTCGAATTCTCGTCTTCGATAATTGCATTAACCCCAGCCTGTCCGTGGTTAGGCATTGGGTTCTGAATGACATTCAGCACGTCATTGGAGAAGTTTATCGCCTTGCTATCCAGCAGGTCCTGGACCTTGTGCTTGAAGGCTTTACAATCTTCAATGGTGTGACCGAGCGCCCCGGAATAGAACTCGCAGTGAATGTTCGTATTGTAACTGGGTGGAGGTGGTCCAATTAGTGGAGCCACTGTCCTCTTCTGAAAAAGTTGCAATTGCAGTAACGCTTGCAGTAGCTGAGAGTATGGCATTGGCGGCGTCTCAAGTCGTCTATTCGCTGGTCGGACAGGGTACTTTCTATACCCCTGCTGATTTTGATTCTACGGTTGTTGCTGTTGTTGTGGAGCTGTAGGGATAGTAATACTAGTGACCCTTTGTTGCTGATGATTCTGTGTCGGCTTTTTGTTCCTTCGGGAATCGGATACAGAGTTGGCTTCACCCTCTCTCTTCTTTCCTCCAAACACTTTCTTTCCTCCAGCTGAGGAACCTTCACCGGCCTGGATCTTACCCAGCTTAATCTCGTTCTCAACACGCTCACCAGTGATTATTAAGTCAGAGAAGCTCCCTGACATGCTGCTAATTAGCTTCTCGTAATAAACACCCGACAGTGTTGCCACAAACATGTCTACCAGTTCACGTTCAACCATAGGTGGTTGTACTCTGGCTGCCAATTCGTGCCACCGCTGGGCATATTCCTTAAAGCATTCCCTATTCTTCTGTGATAGATTTTGCAGCTGGACCCGGATGGGAGCCAGGTCACTATTGTACTGGTAATGTCTAACAATCGCTTCTGCAAGATCCTTCCAGCTACGCACACTCACAGGCTCCAAGACCATGTACCATTCCAGTGAAGGTCCTGACAGACTATCTTGAGAGAAGTGCATCAGCAACTTCTCATTGTCGGAGTATGCCGACATCTTCCTGTAATAAGATCTCAAGTGGACACGAGGACAGATGGTGCCCTTGTACTTATCAAAGTCTGGCACTTTGAATTTCGGTGGTATCTTGAGGTCGGGGATCAGCCCCAGGTTGGCCATGTCGAGACCCATAGAGTTCAGGTTCTCAAAGCTCTTCATCTTATCCTCAAGTGCTATGAATCTCTGGCGAGCCTCAAAAGGCAAATCGGCTTCAGCGCCTCTCATGGAGAATACGTCATCTTGACGATCCTCATTCCAAGGTTGATGAACATTTCCATGGACGATACCTGCAGCTTCAGGTCCTTGGAAGTTTCCAGTGTTACCAGCATTAACTCCAGCGTTGTTACCATTAGCAGCCCCAGCATGGCCAGTACCCATTCCAGTGTTCCCATTGCCCCCAGCATTGGGAATGACCACAGTTGGCCCAGAGTTGTCAGCCCGGGGAGTCTCAACATGAGGAGGGTTGGTAGTTTCACCTCCGTGCAAAACCCCATTGGTGTCAACGCGTGCAATCAAAGGCTGCACGAGGGTTCTGAGTTGCTCTTGCCCACTGGAAACTACCTGCATGATGTCCATAAACTAGGACATTCTCTCCCTGAATTCTTGCATTTCAGCTTGAACTTGCTCCATGGCTCTGAGTTGATTAGCTCGGGTGGAGTAACGGTGAACTGGTCTGCAATCAATCCTAAAACATAACTGTGTAGAACATAAAGGGGGTTAGATGAATAAGTCCAAGGGTACCTGCTAAGCAAAATGATCATGCAAATGCAAACACGTATCTATGTATTTGGGAAAATCCCCCCTTGATTCTAGTTCCAAGACAAATAAAGTCTAGCATCCGAACATGGAAATAACACCTCGTATATATGAAAAGCCCACGAAGGCAGAGTACAAATGTAACCGAGTACAAGTGAAGTGAAAGAGTGACCCCAACCAACAGGCCTGGTGGTGGTCAACATATGGCAAATCAATAAAAGATACAAAGGAATACAACAGAAATCCTTCATGTTCGCCATAGCTTCCTTCGACTTGCGCTCAGCGTTACGCCTGAGTGATGCTTCAGCTTCAATTTTCTCGTGCTGGGTCTCGAGCTGAATCGTCAGCTTGGCGATTTGTTGTTTCATCTTCTCTTCTCGTTCTTTGTGGTTGGTCAAAGTAGTGTTCCATAATGCCTTGAATTTAGAGATCTTCAGATATGCCTTGTCCAAGTCTTGCTTCTTGGTGGCGAGAACACTATTAACAGCTTTGAAATCTAACCCTAGACGCTCTCGAGCATCAGTCTCTTTGGTTACACTTGCACCCAGATGGTTTATCAATTCAGTCTGCTTCTTGAGGGAGTAAACAAATTCATTCTTCTCGCTTCGGAGTTGAGCGATTTCTTTCTCCAATGCTTCGTTGGCTTTCACTAATGCTTCTTTCTCGGCTTGAAGCTGATTGTATTTCTGAATGTCCACCGTTGTTGGCTCTTCAACTCTGGGTGCACAAGGAGGTGTAGCTAGAGGAAACGGCATCAGAATCATCTTCACTCTTTCCTGAATCCAACTCAAGTAGGGTGCATAGGCACGACTATTACTTTTTCCCAATGCTACTTTTCCTTTTCTGCTAATGTTATTCCAAGCGTGCTCAAGCCTGGCCAACATGTCACTGCTCAACAACCCTGTGAGGTATAGATTTTCCTGCACCTCCTCCTCTCTAGGAGCATCCCTCAATGCATACCCAAACTGTATGATCAGCAAGGACGGGTTGTAATTGATACAACCTTTTCTTCCGATAAGAGGAACGTTGGGAAAACCACTGCAGTTGTATATGATCTCAGGACCCAGTCTGTCTATATCAAACCAAGTAATACTTTCTGCTATCAAACCCATTAGGCATTCTAACCATTCCACAGTACTTGCTGAAGTGACAAAGGGGCCCGCCTTGGGCATATGGCTATCAAACCATTGGTACAATAGAGGAACGCAACACGATACATTTTTCCCTCTCCTGTTTTCGTTTTTGTAATGCACTGAGTGATACACGTCACCGAGTAATGTCGGCAGAGGATTACCCGAGGCGAATATGTGGAAAGCATCCAAATCAATGAAGTCTGGCAGGTTGGGAAACAGAATAGTGCCATAAATGCAAAGAGCGAGAATAACGTTGAAGATGACCCAACAACCATTCTTGGCATACACTTTGGCTTTCTCAGCCAGAAACTGTAGAGAGAAACCAGGAACTCCATTCCATTTCGTGAACTACTCCTGCGGTACAATAGAGGAACGCAACACGATACATTTTTCCCTCTCCTGTTTTCGTTTTTGTAATGCACTGAGTGATACACGTCACCGAGTAATGTCGGCAGAGGATTACCCGAGGCGAATATGTGGAAAGCATCCAAATCAATGAAGTCTGGCAGGTTGGGAAACAGAATAGTGCCATAAATGCAAAGAGCGAGAATAACGTTGAAGATGACCCAACAACCATTCTTGGCATACACTTTGGCTTTCTCAGCCAGAAACTGTAGAGAGAAACCAGGAACTCCATTCCATTTCGTGAACTTCTCCTGCAACTCTGAGGCATCCAGGTGCAAAGTAGCAGCTAGCTTAGCCAGATCAGGCTTAACGTCAGTGTGGTAAAATGGCATCTGGTCCCAAATAGGTATATCCAAGAATGCTGGGTATTCTTCCAGGGTAGGTGCGAGGATGTAGCTAGGAAATGTGAAACATCTGAGATGAGGGTCGTAGAACTACAACAAAGCGTACAAACCATTCATCTCATGGACTGAGGACTTGCAAACAACATCGAGCAACCTCCCATAAGACTTCCTGAAATCACTCATGACCCCTCTATCACCCATACGAATCAAACCGGCCAGAGTACTGACATCTGGAGTAGGGAGCTTGTAAGAAACAATTTTCTTCAAGGATCCCATGTCGGAGATAGGAAACCAGATCACTAGAATCAAAGGGGAATGTACACCTGCAACATAGATACGTGTTAATGAGATGCAAAAGATGATAATGTAAATGCAAACATGCAAAAATGCAGCAGGAGATCAAGAGTGTTGTGTTGTTGTCTGAAGAGGACCAAAGTTCTGCTCTGGCAATAATAACACAACTCTGATAATTAGGACCCACTGATGCCGATAGCACTGATTCATACTGTCAAGAGAAAACCAGGTTGTCTGAAGGTCAAGGTTCCTTGCATAACCCCAGTCCCGCTCACAGGTATGGACCTATCCACTAATAAAGGTACGACATCCTATGCGTTTCTCAGCGTCGCAGGCTTTCAAGAAATGATTATACGTTCACCATTTTTGGTTCGACATCATCAACTCCTGAAGAGGCCTCACTTAGCTGAGTCACAAATGATTGGTCCCCAGAGTCGACAACTCTCAAGTCTAAAATCCCCTCAAGCCCAAAGGGCTGGAAAAGAAATCATCCAAGAGAATATCGTCTGAGCGCGAATTTCATGGGAAACTAGTACATGCAAAGCATGCATGCCCCCACTACTCTCCATTCTAGTGCTATGTTTTCTCTCAAGCCTGGGTCTAGCTTTTCACTCATCAGAATCAGTCCCTCCCACTACAGTACAATAATAATATAATATAATGCTGAAAATAAAATGCGGGAAATTGAAGCTAAAGTGCAACAGGTATGTACAAAACCCAAAGAGATAAATAAAAAAGCGCTAGGATTGACTCGCATAGGGAACCAGATTCCCCAGCAGAGTCGCCAGCTGTCGCTACTGCGAAAAAAAGTGCTGGCAATGACAGAAGAGTCGCCACCTATCGTTATTAATACCAAAGGGGGAAAGGAAACGATCAGGAAAAACCTAGCGATAAGGGATAAGATCGGTTATCGCAACCAAATCTCGGGTTCGGGAGTCAGTTACGCAAGGGGAAGGTATTAGCACCCCTCACGTCCGTCGTACTCGACGGGATCCACGTTTGTTTGTTTATCTGACGGGTTGTTTATTTATCTACCTACGAGGTCTGGTTCAAAGGAAAAAGAAAGGATAAAAATGACTCGACAGAGCATCGCTGCTCTGGGCCTATGTATTCCCTCGTGCAATGGGAAAGTCAGAGTCAACGTAGTTCGGCTAACTACGGGTGAAGGGGAAAGGTTGCTCGCCAAGACATCGCGTCTTGTGCCTACGTACTCTCAACAGGTATGAGAGATCATAGCGAACGTAGTTCGGGATAAAACGGAACACAGGTTTGTTCAATTATTTTTACCCGAGTAAAGTTAAACTACAGTTCCAGCAGTTAGGGACAGCGCTTGTTTGCGGTAGAACCGAAGCTTAACAGCACTCTTTTCATCTGAAAAAGGTTTTCCTGATTAAGGGAGCCCCAAAGGGAAAAAGGAGTTTGATGTTTGTTTTTGTCTTTTATCGGAGAAGAAGTGTTTGTTATGAATGTTTGTAATTCATATTACACTAGAGACTATGACCTAGGAGTGAATGTGTCACATGTCACCCAAAGGGTGCCACACTAAACATCCTGGATACTGAAAGGAAACCCTCCAATAACCATTTCCTAGGTAGCTTAAGGCTCATAGCGTACAATGCAAATTAGCCTTTATTAGGTGTTTTACTGTTGTTTTGAGATGAGAATAGAACAGGACTCTATGATGACGAGAAAACGCATCGGTTATATCGCTAGATTTCATTGACTTATACCGCGCATTCACCGTTTTAACGCTCGATTCCTCGAGTTTTTCTTACTATTTTGCAGGTACATCGATATGTGAGGCCAAATCAAGAATTAAGAAGAAAAGAACAAAGAAACCACAAGAAATGAAGCAAGACAGAAGCCTGCATAAAACTCTGCATAATTTGTTACGACCACGGTCGTTACAAGGGTGTCACGACCGTGACACCTTACTTTGGGACCTCACGACCGTGAGGAATGAGTGACGACCGTGACACTTGAAAACGTAAGACAACGAGCGTGAAGACCTTGTCACGCCCGTGACAAGGATATAACTTGATTCTTTTGACTCAGACTACGTCAAAGTCACCAGTGAAGCCACTCCTCCTAGTAATTCTCACGTGAGGGAGATTTCTCCCACTTTCTGCTGCCAATTTCCAACATTTTCTCAACCACTTCAGCAAAGCCCAAGAAGCAAGAGACCCAGGACCAGCCCATTGGAAGCTCTATAAATAGGACCAGCTCAGAAGGATTTTGGGACAGACTTCAGTATCCAAATTTCCTGCGGAAGCTCTGCCGAATTACCTTACCATCAGATTTATTATTCCAGCATTTTATTTTCTGCCTTATTTTATTTGTATCCAAACCAACCGTGTAACAATTTCCAACATTAGGGAATTGTTATACCTTTACTTGTTTCCAGCCTTCAGCATTTCGTTTTAATTTTTATTTCCGCCTACTCCAAGCCTTCCGGTCTGTGGAAGAAGGAGTCTACTCAGATATTTGTTAATCAGGTTTTTTTTCAGTTATTGCAATTTAATTTATTTAATTTATTTATAATGTCCAATTATTTCTCTGCCATTAGTACGCTAATAAATAACTCTGAGTCTGATTTAACCTCGATGAGTAGCTAAATACCTTAGGGCGGTATGTAGTTATAACTAGCTTAACCGGTAAAATATAACCATGGGCTAAAATAATTAATCGCTTAACATTCTGGCTGATACTTTTTAATTAAATTCGACCTTTTCGTTACGAGAGTAAGAAAAGGGTATTAGGTTGGGTCAAGACCACGAGAGTGTGAGATTTTAACCAGATAGCTAAAGTTAGGCATTTAAATTAAATACAGCGAGAGCGCTTTAAGATAAATTAGAATTATTTAGTTTCCAAAAATTATCTCTAAACACTTATGGGCTAGCGAGAGCAGGCATAGGGCTTTAGGGATAAGATCTGATTCAAGACCACGAGAGTGTGAGTTGAGGGTATTCAAACTGGTAATCTCTACCGAATAGATTAAGTGAACATCTTTATAAGCCTAGGTTAGATTGACCCACCTAAGTTAGTATAATTACATACCGACCGTTTTAGTATTATTTTATTAAAAACTTGAATTTAATTCCGCCTTCAATAGTCTTAGGAAACCAACAACAATCGTGACAACTATTCGCCTTAGCTAAACTAGAAGTTCATCTAGCACTAAGTAACGATAGAATCCCTGTGGATCGATAATCTT
Source organism: Lathyrus sativus (assembly GCA_963859935.3). Classification (NCBI taxonomy): domain Eukaryota; kingdom Viridiplantae; phylum Streptophyta; class Magnoliopsida; order Fabales; family Fabaceae; genus Lathyrus; species Lathyrus sativus. The sequence goes on along the minus strand of OZ012736.1, from coordinate 178,367,332 downwards.
AAATATTACTTCGATAGGCTGTGCACTTGCAGTAAGATACCGCTAGACGCATAAGTAGACACGTCTTTAGCCCATCAAGTTTTTGGCGCCGTTGCCGAGGATTCCTTAATTTAGTTACTAGTGCACTTAGGTAGCATTGTCTAGACTAAGGTATCAACAATTTAATTTAATCTAATCTCCGAGTGTATGCCACGTACTCGCTCCAAAAGCGAAGACTTGCAACCTCTAATCCCTGAATCGGAACGCTTCTTACACGTAAGAAGACGTATACTCGATTTCGAAAATAATTCCAACATTCCAGATCTTCAATTAGATCCGCCTGAACCAGTCGTAAAATCAGAAAACGCAGGAATGGCTGAAGAACAAGCTCATCCACTCAAGTATTACGCTAATCCTTCGCAAGGTGAACCGCATTCAAGCATTGCAGCACCGGCTATCAACCGAAACGATTTCGAACTAAAACCATCATTGATATCAGCCGTGCAACAAAACCAATTCGCCGGGAATCCTACCGAGGATCCGAATCTTCATCTTTCGATCTTTGTGCAATATGCAGATACCGTAAAAGCCAATGGAGTTACCCAAGAAGCTATTAGACTACGTTTATTTCCTTTTTCGCTTCGAGACAGAGCAAGAGCATGGCTTCAATCTCTGCCTTCAAACTCAGTAACTACGTGGGAACAGCTTAAGAAAGTTTTCTTGAACAGGTATTTTCCACCTAGCAAGACAGCTATGCTGAGAGCTCAGATCAACGGATTTAAGCAAAGAGAAAGTGAATCATTATTCGAAGCTTGGGAACGCTATAAGGATCTACTTAGGCTTTGTCCACATCACGGATTAGTAGAATGGATGGTCATCCATACCTTCTATAATGGACTCTTGTACAATACAAGAATGACAATTGACGCTGCCGCGGGTGGTGCATTGATGGACAAAGAATATAGTGATGCCTATGCACTTATCGAAAGTATGGCTCAGAATCATTACCTTTGGGGAAGCGAAAGAGTCGCAACTGAGAAACCAACAAAGGGAGGTATGTACGAAGTAAGTAGTATGGACCAAGTCAATGCGAAGTTTGACCAACTAAGCCAAAAGATCGATAACTTGGCCATAACACCTGCAGCCACCGTGGCTGCAGTAACACCCAACTGTGAGTTATGTGGAGTCCCAGGACACGAAGTCTCTGATTGTCAACTATTGATAGGAACTCCCACTGATCAAGTGAATTATGCTCAAGGAAACCCTTACTCAAACACATACAACCCAGGTTGGAAGAATCATCCGAATTTCTCCTATAAGAGTAACAATGCTTATTACGCACCAGGTCAAGCACCAGCTACATCACCAGGATATCAAAAGACTGCTCCTAACATCCCTAGAAAATCGAACCTTGAATTGATGATGGAGAGATTAATAGCTAGCCAATCTCAGACGAACAAGGACTTCTTAAACCAAAACATCCACACTAGCGAGCAGATTAAACAATTAGTGAGCAAAGTAGACGCACTAGCTACGCATAACAAAATGCTTGAAACTCAGATTTCACAAGTAGCTCAACAACAAGCGCCTACTGCTGCACCAGCTGGAGTATTCCCTGGACAACCTCAACCTAATCCGAAAGGACATGCTAACGCTGTAATATTAAGAAGTGGCAAGGAACTTGACGGACCTACCGATCCAAGACTTGACAATCCAGCCATGTACCAAAAACCGGATAAACCGACTGAAGTGGTGAATGATCCAGAAGAAAAGGAAGATGAAAGTCGAGAGGTAGTGGAGAAAGAACAACCTTATGTGCCTCCACCACCCTATAAACCACCAATTCCGTACCCTCAAAGATTAATAAGTTCTAAGACGATGGGTCAATTCAAGAAATTTGTAGAACTTCTGAAACAGTTGAATATTACTATTCCGTTTACAGAAGCAATTACCCAAATACCCTCGTATGCCAAGTTTATAAAAGAGATCTTATCCAATAAGAAAAAGATAGAGGATAACGGAACAGTTACACTCACTGCCGAGTGTAGCGCCATAATCCAGAATAACATGCCTCCTAAGCTAAAAGATCCAGGAAGTTTCTCTATACCCTGTGTAATAGGAAAATTCGTCATTGACAAAGCTCTATGCGATTTAGGAGCCAGTATCAGTGTTATGCCCCTAACGATTTGCAAAAGGCTAGACATGGGAGAACTAAGACCAACAAAAATGTCTGTTCAACTAGCCGATCGCTCTGTTAAATATCCTGTAGGCATACTAGAAAACGTCCCAGTACGTATAGGACAATTCTACATTCCTACTGATTTTATAATCATGGACATCTCTGAAGACTCCACTACACCTATCATACTAGGAAGACCATTCTTAGCTACCGCCGGAGCTATAATAGACGTAAAAAGAGGGAAGCTAACCTTTGAAGTAGGTGAAGAGAAAGTTGAATTTGTTTTAACACAATTCTTACAATCACCAGCTATAGAGGATACATGCTATCTAATGGACGTAATTGACGAATGTGTAAGAGAAATGGAACTGGAGGAGACCACTTATTCTGAAATAATGAAAATTCAAATCCCTCCAATTCTCGAAGATGATAATTGGCAAAAACCGTATCAGGATAATAGTCTGAGCGAAAGCTTAGCACTTACACCGGATCCCATGCCAAGTAAAGATAAACCTACATTAGGATTAAAAACTTTACCTAAAAACCTAAGGTACGAATTCTTAGATGTTGAATGTAAAAGACCAGTTATAGTGAATTCCAGTTTAGGAACTATAGAGACAAAGAAACTTTTAGATGTCTTGAAGAAATATCCAACTGCATTAGGATATAACATATCTGATCTCAAAGGAATATGTCCTTCAGTTTGCATGCATCGCATTCTGCTAGAAGAAGACTGCAGAACCTCCAGAGAAGCTCAAAGAAGAATAAACCCAACCCTTAGCACTGTAGTAAAGGAAGAAGTCAAGAAATTATTAGATGCCGGGATAATATATCCAATCTCTGATAGTGAATGGGTTAGTCCAATACATGTAGTGCCAAAGAAAGGAGGTATCACTGTTGTGAAAAACGCTCAAGGCGAATCGATATCACAAAGAGTAGTGACGGGATATAGAGTGTGCATAGATTATCGTAAACTAAACAAAGCCACTCGAAAAGATCATTTCCCACTACCTTTCATAGATCAAATGTTAGAACGATTAGCCAAGCATTCTTACTTCTGTTACCTTGATGGTTACTCAGGATTTTTCCAAATCCCTATCCATCCTGATGATCAAGAGAAGACCACGTTCACATGTCCTTATGGAACGTTCGCTTATAGGCGAATGCCCTTTGGATTGTGCAACGCCCCTGCAACCTTTCAAAGATGCATGATGTCAATCTTCGCAGATTTTATAGACAACATCATGGAAGTGTTCATGGACGACTTCTCTGTATGCGGGCAAAGCTTTGAAGGATGTCTATCAAACTTAGAAATGGTGTTAGAAAGATGTGTAAAAGTGAATCTCGTGCTTAACTGGGAGAAATGTCATTTTATGGTCAACGAAGGAATAGTATTAGGTCATGTGATATCAGATAAGGGAATTGAAGTCGATAAAGCTAAGATTGAAGTAATAAAAGATCTTCAACCTCCAAAAACCGTTCGAGAAATACGAAGCTTTTTAGGACACGCCGGTTTCTACCGACGATTCATTAAAGATTTCTCGAAAATCACTAAACCTCTTACTGGGTTATTAATGAAAGACGCTGACTTCATATTCAATGAAGATTGTCTTAAAGCGTTCGAAACTCTAAAAACAGCCCTCATCACCGCACCAATCATGCAACCCCCTGACTGGAGATTACCTTTTGAAATCATGTGCGATGCGAGTGACTATGCTGTGGGCGCAGTCCTGGGTCAGAGAAAAGAAAAGAAACTCCATGCGATTTACTATGCAAGTAGAACCTTGGATTCTGCCCAGATGAACTACGCCACTACAGAAAAAGAATTGCTGGCAGTTGTCTTTGCGCTTGACAAATTCCGCTCTTACCTAGTTGGAGCGAAAATAATCATTTACACAGACCACGCTGCTATCCGATATCTGTTAACTAAGAAGGATGCTAAGCCAAGACTCCTAAGATGGATTTTACTCTTACAAGAGTTTGATCTAGAAATAAAAGAAAAAAAGGTACTGAAAACGTCGTAGCGGACCATTTATCTAGAATAGAAGGTATTAAACCCGAACAAGTGCCGATTAACGATGATTTTCCGTATGAACAGCTGATAGCGCAAATAGGAAGCGACCTGGCGCAGTTAGATATAAATGAACCAGAACCTGTGGAAATAATACAGACAACTGTAGGACTGCCATGGTACGCTGACATTGTCAACTACCTAGCCGCAGGAGCTCTTCCACCAGATCTAACCTATCAGCAGAAAAAGAAGTTCTTTCATAACCTGAAACAGTACTATTGGGATGAACCATTATTGTTCAAACGAGGACCGGATGGAATCTTTCGCCGATGTATTCCCGAAGAAGAAATAGAAGATGTCATTGCCCAATGTCATTCATCTCCTTATGGTGGACATGCGAGCACTTCCAAGACCTGTGCGAAAATCTTGCAAGCCGGCTTATACTGGCCTAATCTATGGAAGGATGTCCACATCGCTGTTATAAGTTGCGATCGGTGTCAACGCACCGGCAATATTTCAAGAAGAGATGAAATGCCCCAAAAGGGAATTTTGGAAGTAGAAATCTTCGACGTCTGGGGAATAGATTTCATGGGACCATTCCCATCATCTTTCGGTAATAATTACATACTCGTAGCCGTTGACTATGTCTCAAAATGGATCGAAGCCATAGCTTCTCCTACAAATGATGCACGAGTAGTAATAAAGCTTTTCAAAAACATAATCTTCCCCAGATTTGGTGTACCTCGACTCGTCATAAGTGACGGTGGCTCACACTTCATTTCGAAAATCTTTGACAAATTACTATCTAAATATGGAGTGAGACACCGTGTGGCTACACCATATCACCCACAAACAAGTGGACAGGTCGAAGTCTCAAACCGAGAGATTAAACAAATCTTAGAAAAGACTGTCGCCATATCTCGGAAAGATTGGTCATCTAAACTTAATGAAGCTCTATGGGCTTATAGGACCGCTTACAAGACTCCCATAGGTACTACACCTTTCAAACTAGTTTATGGAAAGTCTTGCCACCTCCCAGTAGAACTAGAACACAAAGCTTATTGGGCGATCAAAACTCTCAATATGAACTATAATGCTGCAGGAGAAAAGCGAATCCTAGACATTAACGAATTAGAAGAACTAAGGTTAGATGCATATGAAAATGCTAAGCTATATAAGGAAAGAACCAAGCGATGGCATGATAAACGCCTATCTAAGAAAGAATTCAGTGTGGGAGACGTTGTACTCCTCTTTAATTCAAGACTTAGGCTCTTTCCTGGAAAATTAAAGTCCAGATGGTCGGGACCCTTTGATATAACTAAAGTATTCCCAAGTGGAGCAATAGAAATCAAGGGTAGGAACAATGAACCATTCATAGTAAACGGACAGCGCCTAAAACATTATCATAAAGTTGAAAATAGAGACTATACGAATGATCTAAAACTTCTGAAATTGTCCGCAAATTCCCCTGAGTAGTCTAAACCTCAGCGTTACGTCAGGCTTTTGACAATAAAAACAGCGCTTAGTGGGAGGCAACCCATTCTCTTAGTCACCTATTTTAAACTATCCCTTTCCTTTTTGAGCATTTTTAATTATCGTTATTACTATTTGTTTAAATTATTTTGTTAGTTTTATTTTACATTACTATTATAGCCATTACATTTTAGCATTTCATTTTTCTTATTTTCATCCTAAATCACTTTTTACAGATTTTCTAAAGTCTTTTCCACTGAATTGTTTCCACCGTATTTTCACTGACTATGGCTAACCAACCTATTAACTATATGGAAACCCAATTTAGAGGTAGGAACCAAAGAATAAAGTACGAAGAGTTATCACAGAGGCAAATGGATTTGACCCTGTACCCAAATGAAAAGACTATGGAAACCTTAGGTATACATGAGAGCATGATATACCTGTTCAACCGACTCGGATGGGAAAATGCAATGATCCAACACAAGTTTGCGACTTACCGAGAGCTCACCCTTGAGTTCCTTAGTTCCCTACTTTACCTACCCGAGCGCGGTTTTGGTTCTAGGAAAGGATTCATTAGTTTCCGCCTATTCGGAATAGAATACGACTTTAACCACAAAGAACTAGCTGACCTATTAGGCTTCCCTAGTGGACCTTTCGCCTTTACTACCACACAGGTAGAATTGATGGATGTGGAGCTAAATTTCTTTTGGGGAACTCTGACCGGAAACTACCATCCTGAACCAAATGATATGAACAATGATGAAATCCATAACCCTGCTCTTCGCTACTTCCACAAATTCCTCGCCCATACCTTCTTTGGAAAAGAAGAAAATATTACCGGAGTCTCTAAGGATGAATTATTTATTATGTCATGTTTCAATACTGGACAGTGTGTTAATGGTGTCCCTTTCATGATGCAAACCTTCACCCGCATCCAAGATGAACCTGAATTACCTATCGTGGTAGGAGGCCTTGTAACCATGATTGCTGATGCCTTAGGACTTAGGTACCAACTGGACAGGTGTACCCGTCTGGGAACCGTACGCCTGATGAACCTTAAATTCTGCTTCAATAGACATATTATAAGGAATTTAGGACGCCCACCTTTTGAGTACCTGATCCGGAACACAGTAGTCACCCTGTTCACATTGCCCAATCATGCAAAAGTAGGTGTTCATAATAAGGATAATTGGCTTTATGAGTTAAACCCACCTGTTTATCCAGCCACTCCTGAAACACCTCAGTCTCACAGGATAACAGATGATGTAATGACCGCTGTTGAAACCGACCCCGAGACACCTCCTGGATACTATGACATTGACCCAACTGACAAAGATCATGAAACCCCTGGAGCGAATCACGGAGAGTACGCTAACAACTTGCAGAACATCATGCACACTCTCAATGCCTATCAAGCTGACATTAATCTATTCAGAGAAGACATTAAGAGTATGCGACTGGACATCGTGGGATTGACTGACATGGCATGCGAACAGTTCTATCATCTGGACTCCGCCATCGAAGATCTGAAGAAACGCCTTTAAACCGGCTATCAGTGATCTAGTTTATCAATTCTTTTCTCATTACTTTTTATCATTATTTTCATTTCCAGTTGAATTTATTTTTCGCAACGATTTCATAACATAATTTGAGTTTATGTAATTTCAATTTTTCTTAATACCATGCACTTTTTATTTTCAATTGATTCTTCATTTTAGCAGCTTAAATAATTTTTCTATTTCTTTTCTATACACTGTGTTACCGTATACTGTATGACTGCAATATTCTATCTCAGATTCGTGTACTACTGTTTTGAAATTGCTGTATATCATGGCGTGTTACTATAGTGCTACTAAATAAACTATATTATTACTATTAAATTAAAAATAACGTGACACAATATGCTTTCCTGGAAATTATCCAGCACCACACAGCCTCACGGTCGTCACGCCCCCATTACGATCGTGACATGCGCAATTAGCGCGTCACGACCGTCACGATCTAGTCACGACCGTGACTACCTCTATACCAGAGGTCGTGAGAAACAGAACTGTTTCTTCATCGTGTCCACCCCTCTTCTCCCTCCATAACCTGTCTAACACTTCCCCCACTCATTCCCAAACCGTCAAAAACTTTCCACTACCCCATTAATCCACCACTTCCAGTAACTATTTCAACTCCACTGTCCCGTATTTAATCCGAACAACAACTCCTTCATTCTACCACTCTTCTTCCAAAAACTTCACAAAAAAAAAAAAAAAATCCTTCCACCCTCTCCCCTCACATTTGCATGTTATGGATTCTATCGTCTTCAGAGAAGGAGAAGCAGGAGAAACCCAACGAGACCGTTTCGTCCGTTTCGAGAACCGCGGTCTGCAGCCCACCCGGTACATTTCTACCGACTGTCTGCAAGAGCTCGGTATGCTGCCCAGCGTCCAAAACCTATTGCAGAAGGTTGGCCTGTGGGACCTCTGTCACCAGCCACAACCTACCTTCGAACTCCTGACGCTGGAGTTCCTCAGTTCCTACTGCTACATCACCCCTCATGGTTCGCAGAGCCAGCTTACCGGCAACGTATCATTCAGACTGCTTGGCCGGGAGTTCAACCTCACACAAAACAGGATTGCAGAGCTGTTAGGTTTCCACCACGGCACCGAAGCCCACCGTCGCGTGCCCGACAACTTCAGTGAACAAGCATTCACACTGTGGCGCGACCTCACCAACACCCAAGCGACCACTTTCCAGAGCCTCAACGCCACTCATATCCACAACCCGGCTATCCGCTACTTTCACCGGGTCCTCTGCAACACCATCTTTGCTCGGGAGAGCAACCACAAGCTCAACTCAAAGGAGCTCCTGTTTCTGTACTGTGCCCTGCATGACGAGCCAATCAATGCTGCCCCCTTTATGCTCTACCACATCCAGGCCATCGCGCACCGCGGCTCATCCCCGTTTTTCATTGGAGGCATTGTCACCACCCTCGCCATTCAGCTGGGGCTTGGTGACGCGCTCGCTGATCTGCCGCATCTCGCCCCCGATTTCCTGACCATGAGCTACTGCCGGTCCGCCCACCTGATCGCGCAGCGAGAGGATGGCAGGTACAGCCCTGTCGTCAATGGCACCGTCTTCTACCACATCACTCTGCCGTCACGCACACGCATCGACCCAGCAAACCGAGCCAACTGGCTCTTTGCCTTACCAGCTGCTGCGGATCACGTGCCGGTACATGATGATCAGCCAAACGCCGCAGTGGACGAGATGCAGGACGCCATGGATGCAGCTGAGCATGCCCAGGACATCCCCGAGACTTCCACCCGACAACAGGCAGCCCCCGCTGCCACACTGGAGGACGTCCTATTTGCGATCCACCAGCAGAACCTGATGAACGCAGAACTAGAGCGTCAGCAGAAGGCCCAGTACGACGCTCTGCTCGGCACTATTGCTGCCAACCATGCGGCCACTAATGAGCGGGTTAGCGAACTCTTTGGCGAAGTCCGCGGCGAGCTTGAGGCGCTCCGCCTCAGCATTACTGCTACCTCCGGTACCGGCTCTGACCCCGATGCGACTCCCTCCAGACGCCGCTCTCGCACCAGAGGCCGAGCCCGCGATCACCAGCAGCAGTAGTTTGCTTTTATGTTGTTTTTCAGTTTTAGTCTTGTACTGTATCTATACCGCTATTATATCAAAACATTGAGGACAATGTCTGATATAGTGTGGGAGAGGTACTTTTCATTTCGTTTCAATGTACTTTCAATTCTGTTGTATTCCTTTTAGAAAATCAATGAAATGAGCAATTCTGTGCGTTATTTTCTTGAATATCGAGTTTTCCCCGATTATTAAGCCATACTAGAAAAATCCTTAAATTACTCGCATTACCCGACTGACCACCGAATGGTTCGTAATTACGAAGCCGGGAACGATTAAACAAGACCAATACAATCTTGACATCTTCGACCCCCTGCTTAAGAAATTCCATCCGATCACCATTGCGAGTGCACCTTTAGTTTCAGTTCAAAAAGTAACCCCAGTAGTTTATACTAGCAGTCAGCACCGTCTAAACACAAACCACGTGGGGAGCCGATGAATATAAGCGCTTGATGCCTAATCAATAATGATCCTTCGTATCTCAATGCAAAATGAAAAGAGATTGCACCAAAGTACACGGTCGCAGATAATAAACGAGAAATATGAGAAGGACTCCGTTCCGGGTTGGTTCAGAGGTACTGGTTCTGAACTCGGTAGGGCGTGCTACGGCTCGATCCCCCACAACCTCCGCATCGGATAAAACATGAAGGGTTACCACACTCGTGTACCAGACCCCGTGCTAAAAAAGGATCAAAATCGCTAACCGGCTACTCCACTACGTGCGTGCGAAGGCAAAGGGCTTAATGTGACTGCGCCAGAACGAACCGGGTGAAATACGATCGAAAAACTCTAGGTGAAATCGCAATGTGATTGTCGATTGTTTCGCTTGACGGGAAGTAGACGACATAGCCTGTTGCTTATGTCATTAGTGTATCGGTAGTGTTCTATCAAAGTACCGGACTATCCGACAGAACGATCCACCGGACGGTTTGCCATGAGTATGCGCGAGTAAAATCTTGTCCGCCGATTTTCAACCGACTATTTGCTTGAGGACAAGCAAAGGTTTAAGTTTGGGGAAGTTTGATGACGAGAAAACGCATCGGTTATATCGCTAGATTTCATTGACTTATACCGCGCATTCACCGTTTTAACGCTCGATTCCTCGAGTTTTTCTTACTATTTTGCAGGTACATCGATATGTGAGGCCAAATCAAGAATTAAGAAGAAAAGAACAAAGAAACCACAAGAAATGAAGCAAGACAGAAGCCTGCATAAAACTCTGCATAATTTGTTACGACCACGGTCGTTACAAGGGTGTCACGACCGTGACACCTTACTTTGGGACCTCACGACCGTGAGGAATGAGTGACGACCGTGACACTTGAAAACGTAAGACAACGAGCGTGAAGACCTTGTCACGCCCGTGACAAGGATATAACTTGATTCTTTTGACTCAGACTACGTCAAAGTCACCAGTGAAGCCACTCCTCCTAGTAATTCTCACGTGAGGGAGATTTCTCCCACTTTCTGCTGCCAATTTCCAACATTTTCTCAACCACTTCAGCAAAGCCCAAGAAGCAAGAGACCCAGGACCAGCCCATTGGAAGCTCTATAAATAGGACCAGCTCAGAAGGATTTTGGGACAGACTTCAGTATCCAAATTTCCTGCGGAAGCTCTGCCGAATTACCTTACCATCAGATTTATTATTCCAGCATTTTATTTTCTGCCTTATTTTATTTGTATCCAAACCAACCGTGTAACAATTTCCAACATTAGGGAATTGTTATACCTTTACTTGTTTCCAGCCTTCAGCATTTCGTTTTAATTTTTATTTCCGCCTACTCCAAGCCTTCCGGTCTGTGGAAGAAGGAGTCTACTCAGATATTTGTTAATCAGGTTTTTTTTCAGTTATTGCAATTTAATTTATTTAATTTATTTATAATGTCCAATTATTTCTCTGCCATTAGTACGCTAATAAATAACTCTGAGTCTGATTTAACCTCGATGAGTAGCTAAATACCTTAGGGCGGTATGTAGTTATAACTAGCTTAACCGGTAAAATATAACCATGGGCTAAAATAATTAATCGCTTAACATTCTGGCTGATACTTTTTAATTAAATTCGACCTTTTCGTTACGAGAGTAAGAAAAGGGTATTAGGTTGGGTCAAGACCACGAGAGTGTGAGATTTTAACCAGATAGCTAAAGTTAGGCATTTAAATTAAATACAGCGAGAGCGCTTTAAGATAAATTAGAATTATTTAGTTTCCAAAAATTATCTCTAAACACTTATGGGCTAGCGAGAGCAGGCATAGGGCTTTAGGGATAAGATCTGATTCAAGACCACGAGAGTGTGAGTTGAGGGTATTCAAACTGGTAATCTCTACCGAATAGATTAAGTGAACATCTTTATAAGCCTAGGTTAGATTGACCCACCTAAGTTAGTATAATTACATACCGACCGTTTTAGTATTATTTTATTAAAAACTTGAATTTAATTCCGCCTTCAATAGTCTTAGGAAACCAACAACAATCGTGACAACTATTCGCCTTAGCTAAACTAGAAGTTCATCTAGCACTAAGTAACGATAGAATCCCTGTGGATCGATAATCTTAAATATTACTTCGATAGGCTGTGCACTTGCAGTAAGATACCGCTAGACGCATAAGTAGACACGTCTTTAGCCCATCACTCTACAGGGGGACTAATCAAAACCCTAATATTATCATGCAAGATGGTCCTAATGTTGAGTTTGAAAGGGAATCTATCCTATATGTTATCATGCAAAGGATTCATTCTAAAGTCTATCATCACTATTTAAACAAGGAAGTGAGAGTCCTAAAGGAACATGCAAAGGGGAAAAAGAAGCACAACTATCAAGCAGACGAAATATAAAACAACTGGATGCACATGCAATGCAACAATACAAGCAAGGGAGACAAGCTCACCCTTAGATGCAGACATGGGCAATTACAAAAGAGAAAAGAGCATACAAGCAAGGGAGGATCACCTCAACCTTAAATGCAATCAAGCAAGGGCAAATACGAAAGCAGAGAAACAATCAAGCAAAGGGAGACAAGCTTAACGTTTAATGCAATCATGCACCTAAACAAGAGTATTCTACTCATGCAAGTCTATCCTAATGCATCACAGCAAGCAGGCAGTGAAATCAATCAATCAGGAGAGAGATAAACTAGATGAGCAACAAGGAAATCATCCCAAGGCTACATCAGGTTTAGATGTGTGTCAACACAAGAGTCCATCCCAAGTTCAACCTCTTTATGGAATGCACATTAGACCTCCCAAAGGGAGGACCAGGCTCTCACAAGAGGGACCCTCAAAATGTAGGACAGATGTGAATGGTAGAACCTAGATGTCAATCTAAGGTATCTGGTTAATGTGTATCAAGACAAGAGTCCTCTAAGGCTCAACCTCTTTATGGAATGCACATTAGACCTCCCAAAGGGAGGACCAGGCTCTCACAAGAGAGATCCTCAGATCATTGGACAAAGAGAATGATTTAAATGGTGGAACCTAATGAACAATTGGGGTTTTAGGTTCATTGTGTATCAACACAAGATTCCTCTGAGGCTCAACCTCTTTATGGAATTCACATTAGACCTCCCAAAGGGAGGACCAGTCTCTCACAAGAGAGATCCTCAGATCAATGGACAAATAGATGATTTAAAAGGTGGAACCTAATGAACAACAAGGATTTTAGGTTCATTGTGTATCAACACAAGAGTTCTCTGAGGCTCAACCTCTTTATGGAATTCACATTAGACCTCCCAAAGGGAGGACTAGGCTCTCACAAGAGAGATCCTCATATCAATGGACAAAGATGGAATGATGATGGGATGCATTGGGAAGACCAAAGGAATCCACCATGGCACTCAACCAATCATCTTAAAGATTGTATCCTCAAGGGTTTTACCATTCATAGTATGCCTCTAGTTCTTCCAAAGGAAATAATAGGCTCCCACAAAGGAACCCTAAATCATAGGATAAGGAATGGGGAAGGAAAAAACAACAATCACCTAAAGCTTCTAAAGAAACCCTAATAGTTAAGCTCTAAAGGAAATCCATCCTAAGGGAGATAATGACATCATAAAGGCTTGAAAACTACCCTACAAAGGTCTCAACCTATGTACTATGGGTTCATGTAACGATTGGGTGATTAAGGATTGCCTAAAGATCACTAAAAGGGCAAAACTAGGTGGAGGTTCTAAAGGGAACACACTAACATCAGCCAACATGTAAAACCTATAACAAATAGGAAAACAATCCTAAAAAATATAATAAAAATACTAAGGGATCCTCGAGATGTTAGGAAGCTATGATCAAAATTTCAGGTCAAGATTCCAAGCCTAAGGGTATGAACAGAATGCAAAACCTTGATATGTGCCATGGAGAATGCAAATGGGGAAGGGTTCTAAAGACCTACTCTAAAACCTATTCAAACAACCTCTAAAAATCAGAACAAAAATATTACAATATCACATAATGTGTCTAGAATCAGCATGCAAAATATTAGACATTTATTTGATGTATTGGACAAGAGGGAAAATCAAGAAGATGAACATGTCAATTTCACATTTATTAAAAGCACATAACATGAAAAATATGCAATTAAATGGAAAATAACCAGAAAATCAAAACAAAAAATATGAGAAATTCATATACATGTCAAGGCATACACTATATTTTTCTCATGATTTATTGGAGCAATTATCATTTTCAAAAGAATTAATTCCAAACAGATATTAAAATGACAAATAATGGAAAAAGAAAAGAAATCGAAAAATGGTTGGTGTGAATAGCAAGGGATTCACGTATAAATGCTTGGGCTCAAAAAACCATCAAGATCCAAGGGCTAACATTTCATCTGGTGATTTAAATTGGAAACAAGGGGGAATGAACCAGTGGTGGCCGGAGAAGACTCTGGTCGTCTTCTCCGGTGGGACGCCACCGTACCAGTTGTCAAAACTCAACCAAACATGGATTTCTTCATATCAATCTCTTCGTCTCTCCATATACAACAACATTCTAGGTTTTAATTCATTTTTCTCTCAAGAATCAACCAAACTGAAAGCTTAAACAAATCGTGCTCTGCTAACAATTGTCACAAACAGGCTTCTATCCTATCATAAACTCATCTAGGAGTTACCAGGATCTTAACCACATGCATATTACATACTAATTCTCCGATTTTTGAGAGAAAGAAACGTGTGTAGAAGCTTGAACAGAGGTGGATTCAAGTGACAACTCTTGATCAAACCAATGCAGAAAGCTTCAATGATCCCTGAGGAAGCTTCTTGAATGATCAATTTGCTTGGAAAATGCTTCAATCTTGAATTCCAATTTTTCTCTTCTCTTGAGTTTGTTTCAACTGTAACTGCTCTAACTGCCACCAATTTTCATCTCCAAACCATTGTACATGATCACCAGCTTATATATTTTGGATCTTGATGGATAATAAGCCCAATGAAGGTCTAAACCGGCCCAATTGATTTTTACTTTTTCAAGCTTGTGGTGAATGTGAAGTTTGCAAAGCAGAGCCTGCAAAGCCTTGAAATTGCTTCAATCATGTTGCTGGCAATGTATTTGATCTAATGGTGGAAGTTTCATCCTTGTTTGGTGATCAATGGTGGATCTTGATCATGTTGCTTCAAGTTTAAGTAACATGAAAAATGGTGTGTTTTTATGGCCTAACTTTCAAATCCATGAATGCCATTGTTCTTGAAATTTAAAGTGTGCTCAAAATATGCACAAATATGTCTTGAAATGATGCATTATGAATTAATTTGGATTTTTTACTTTTAATGGCCTTTACAGCTCCTTCCATGAAAATTTCTTCAACCAATCTTCAATCCAATCCATATCAATGGATCCTTGGTGTTAGATTGAGAAAATAACCCCATTTTGAGCAACTCTCAAGTTGGACAAATTTGCATTTGAGGTATGCAAAGTGATGAAATGGATCTATAACCAAAAGTGACTTATAATCCAAGTTTCCCAAAATGCCCTTTGCAAGCTCCATATCTTGAGTTCTAAAAATCCAATCAAGTGATTCTAGTACTATTTGGAAAGCTAAGAATATAAGGACCAATATTCATGTTTAGGTCAAGGATAGGTGAAACCTCCTTCTAGGTCAAAAATGGCATGAAAGTTAGTTGACTTTCAAGTACCAAAATCACATTCATCTGATGACCTGTAACTTGTCTGCTTCATAACTTGATTTCTACAAATCCAATCAAGGACTTCTAGCACTCAAAATAAAGCTACGAACATGCTCTACAAGTCTAATGTTGGGGTCAAGATGAGATGAAACTTGTATCTTGAGTTATGTGGTCTTGAAGTTGGGCACTAAAATAAGGGATTTTACACTATCAAGCTTAGAAACCCTAGCTTAGTAACTTCTCACACTCTTGAATATTGATGAATTGATCTTGAAATTATATATTACATGTCTCAAAACAAAATGATCATAGTTTCTCGGAATTGAGTCTTAATCTCCTCAAGACTCACAATTGACTTAGGGTTGACCAGGAGAACACCCTAGTGGCACCAACTTTGATTGTGGCCTCTTATACTTTGAATAATGACTTGCTCAAGCTCCATAATGACCTTCAAGGTATCCCATGAGCTCCCATAATGTTCTACATTCATATCCATGGACTTGTAATCCTATGATGATTTTCAATTTATCCTCAAGATAGGTGATACAACCATTTCAACCATCCATTTCTTCAATAAGCTTTGACCTTCTCTGATGACTTGATGAGGATGATAAACCCTTACATGCTTGAATGAAGCTTCTTGATTTGGCTTGGACTTTGATAACCTCCTCTTGATAGGCACATTTCTTGATCCCCTGCATAAATGACAATGCAATGCATATGTTAATGCTAGAATGAATGCAATGAAACATAAGCTAGGTAAAGAAATAGGTTGGGCAAATTTTGGGGTGCAACAGTATGCTATACTTGCTAAATGTTTGTTATGGCTTGGGATTGGGTATATGGTTAAGGGTGTAGGTAAAGACCTAAAGATAGTTTCTATGTTTGCTCGCAAAGATATCACATCTTCTTCCTACGTGTCCTAACTAGGATAGAATCAGAGCAACCGTAGTTCGCCTCACTGAGGATAGATGAACACTTGATTATGATCAAGGTTCAAAGGGGAAAAAACATAAAAATGCTTGTATAGAGTCTAACAAAACTCTCTAGATCTATATTGAACACTCAAGAATGGGGAGTAAGTAATCATCACCATGATTCTTACATAGAGTTAACCAACTCTACCTAATTCTATGTTGTAAGACCAATTGATTCTAACCAAGCAAAAAGGAGGGAGGAGGGGTGTGCTCGCCAAGATATCGCATCTTGTGCCTACGTATTCCCATTAACCAATGAGAAATCAGAGCGTCCATAGTTCAGACATGACTAAAGAAGAAGAACTCTAAACCTAAGTTCTAAAGGGAAAATGGTTATATCAAGGCCTATAAGGGTAATGAGTTATCTATGACCCGGTGTTCAATAGAGAGACTTTCCTTTGGACACAAGGGAAAAGAGGAGGCAACTGGATGAGAACTAAAAACTTCCATCACTGGGGAATAACTTGACAAAGTATAAAAGCAAATAGGCATTCATTCAAACAAGATGAATATATAAAGAGTATAGTAACAACCAAGAAGAGATATATGCAAGCATATGACAATATCAAGCAAAGATTTCAATCAAGGTAAATGGTTACAACCAAATAAAGCACAAAGATATTACAATATCATGATAGAAGTGCTCACAAGACTTAAACACAAGAGGTAAAAACCCCAAATAAAATATCTTAACAAAGATGAGGTAACAACCATATGAAATATCTTAACAAAGATGAAGGAAGAGGAGGTAACAACCACATGTTTAAGAAGGCAAACAAATTATAATGTAAGCAAATATCAACTTGAGGCAAGCATGTCATAGGTTTAAAAGATGTCATATGTAACAACATAGGAGCATAAATTATGCACTGATGACAATCAAGTATAAGCAAGCAAACAATGTCACAACAATGCAATTAAGTATTTCAATACTTCATGGGGAATTTCAATAAGTTCAAGGTAAGAACCATAAATGACGCAAACCCTATTATATTAAGTTCTAACAAGACTTCTAAATGGGTGACGGGTCACATGAAGGATGTACTCAGGAGGTCACAACAACAAGAGGTAATATGGTTCATAAACACACAACTGTAAAGGTAAATCAAACAGATGCTTACAAGCAAAGATTGAAATGCAATAATCAAGAACATAAAGGAGTTAAAAAACTAAGTTCACATCAATTTCAAATTAAACTCAAAGAAAATGAAATCAAAAGTTTTGAAAAGAAGATTGAAAGATAGGAGGGTAAAAACCCTAAAATGGAACACAACTTTCTTATAATATAAAGTGTTTCTAAAAATATGAATTTTAGAATTCTTTAAATACTGTATGAAAATATGCAACAATACAAGATATTAGCAAAAAGAATCATTCAAAAATGATAAAAGATGATAAAATTACATTAATTTGAAGTTAAAAGAAAAATCAAAGGTTTTAGCAATTAAAAAGAAAGAGTGTCTCATCCAAGGCTTGAACTCAAAACCTTATGAATCATAGATCAAAATATTTCCAACTCTACCAGCATGTGCGTGTGAACATTAATGGAAAAGAAAAGACAAAATATTAAAAATCTTGAAAAATCAAAAACAATGCTAAAAAAGTGTCCTCGCTGAAGATCGAACACAAGACACAAGGCATGTCAAGATACATGAGATACAAGGCATAACCACTAGGGTGGCCATACATCCAATGTATCAAGCCACCCCATTAAAACTTATATCTAACAAGGCAAGTTTCTGGGCAAAATGCAAGGCAACCACAAGGTCAAAACCTCAAAAACGATTTCACTCAAAATCACTCAAATCTCAACCAATTTTCATAAAGTTTGAGTCTATTCCACTTGAAATTTGATAAGGAATGTAAAGGTAACAATCAATTCTTAAAATAACATTCACAATTTAAAACACGACTCAACATGCAAGTATGAGTTTGAAATGCATTTTGAGGTTCATGGATTAAAATAGGTGTACTTAAGAACAAGTAAAGGTCTCCTCACACTTTAAATACAATATAGAATGAGTTTTAACAGAAAGATCTATTCAAAAGAAATTAGAGTAAGATATTGGCATGTGAGTTGCATTAATGAATATGAGTTGGACATAACCAAAACAAAATGATCAAAACAGGTGAGTTCAAGATTAAACAAAAGTCTGCTCATGTTTGAAATGTATTACTCATGGATTATGTTCAAAGAAGGATCTTAGTTTTTCCATGAATCAAAAAGTGATTGTCAAATTGTAAGTTAGTGAAGTGATTTAAACTAGACTTGGTATATGGACAATGTTAAAACAAATGACTCAAAGATAATACAATGTTCATTAATCCAAACTACAACTGATTAAGAACTTAACACACACATTGCAATGGTTATAAAAAAGAAACTTGATGATATTAGAAGTTAACAAAGCTCAAAGCAGGGAGCTGACAGAATCAATGCACCAACTCAATCACCAAAAGTTCTAATAGCAACATAAACCTATGCAGAAACCTCACAAATCAAACTACCTTAACTAGACAGCCAAGACATGAGTCTAACTTATATGAATTCTAAAAGACCAATTGCGATTCTGATAAAAACTAAGTTGACAAACCTCCCAATAATTTTGTGGACAGCAAGTACAGTATAAAGTCAACATCTCACTATGTCATCAATGTTTGAAACTCAATCTTGGCCTGAGTTCAAACAGACATTCAATGACAGCCCTCTCTTCAACAAACCCTCACAAGCAAAGCACATACAAGGACACCTACTAAGTACTACATCCTAGCCTCACCTAGACTACCTAAAACCTGTCCTCATGGACCAGCAAGCATTAGGCACAACAGGTCCACTAAGTGTAGAAAACCTGATGACAATAGTCAATCCTCCCATCTCATGACAGTAACAGTTGGTCATCACAATGCCAACTTCAAACACTAATTCAAAAATTCTTTTTAAATGAATGCTCCCAACTTGTTAAAACAATCACAAACCATTCTTTAGTATGAGCAACAGATTTAAACAACAAGCAATGAGTTGAAAGGATTATACCAAAAAATAAATCTTGATGACACAATTATGAATCCCAACAATGATAAAGTCAAATCATTTAACAAAACAGTCTAAAACTTTATTCACAAAGACAACTTGCAAGCCTATAACAGTAACACCTTATAACACAAATACAAACTCCTTGGCATAACAATACCAACCATACAAACAACAACCCTAATACCAAACTCTAATGACAGTTGCCACTCCAAACAACAACATTTAGTGTGAGAGCCAATTTCTAGCAGCAAGAGTCATGAGTTGACAAACTCAGACTCCAAATCAGTTTGACAACATAGTTGTAAATTGAACATTACAATGTTTTAATACATTCAATCATGCTAAAAAATATAGGTCAAATATCTTCTAACAGCATAAACAAGTTTAAAACATCAATAAGCATAGCCAAACATAACAATGTCAAACCTTAAAGATCAGATGCATTACACGACATATGACAATCACAAGTTTATGATGAGAAGTACAAATACATGCAAATCATGTTCAACAATTTTGGATGATACATATATGAGAAAGAGAAAGAGTTAGAGGTCACCTACCTCTTGTAGACCACCAAAAGCAAGCTAGCATCCTTGAGAAAGATGTTCCCCCTCCTTTGAGCAAGCTTGTGAAGTTGCTTCTTCTTGAAGTAACAAGTGGGTTTTTGAGGAAAGTTTGAGAAAATGGATTTCCAGTTGTAGTTTAAGGTTTCAAACAGCTAGTATAATATAAATAGAAGGTGTTCAAAGTGTCAAAGTAGTGGAAATTGATCTAGGTAGTGAATTGTTCCATATTATGCATAAAAGTCAAACTTAAGTGAGTGTGAAGTTGACTTTTGAATTTGTGATGTTTTTGATGGAAATAAAGGTTAGGACACCTTCTAATAATGATTGTCTATTTATGTGGATGGTTTTAATGGTGGTTGAAAGGTTAGACATGATGCTGGTGTGAAACTTGCAAGAAGACAATTTTGGTGATTTTGTGACTTTCTTCACTTACAAGCAAAGCAAGCTAGAATGAGACCTATGTTTTCTCTTGGGTTTAGAGGGCTCTGGTGTGTAGAATAACATGATATGGAACTTTTATTTATAGGCAAAATGAGAGGTTATGGCAGATTTGTCCAAGTGGCATTCAAGGTGGTTTAGTTAAAAAATTTGGCAAATTTAGGTGATGGTTTTGGCTCTGCGGGCATTGCTTACTTTCAAAGTGTTTAGCCCCCTTAAACCAGCTAACAATATGCTATGAGAAGTGACTTTAGAGTAAACAAGGACACCCTCTAAGCTGCAGCCACCAACACTCTCTTTCATGGTGTACCTTTTGTACTTTTCTTTAATAAAGAAATGGATTTTGGATAGAACTTTGGATTTGCTTGGATTCCTTTCTGATATAGTTCATTGAAGCCTCTAATAAATCATATAAAAATTCATTCCATGGTTAGAAATGAAGTGCATAGTTGGAAATCAAGTTTATGTTGAGTCTTGACATGATGACAATCAAGTGTTTGGAGCCAACTTGTCCCCTTTGAAACTCTCAACTCACAAGGGCTATGGAGGATTTCTTGTACTTTTTGGAAAGCCCTTATTATTCTCTACAACTTTCATGTTTACTGAATTTTCAAATTCCAAGTGGACCTACATCAAAAATCCTCTTGAAGTTGGTTGAAAACATGTCTTAAAAGTGCCAAAAACATAGAATTTTACTAAGTGTTTTCTCCCTCTTGTGATGATTTTGACTATAACTCCAAATCTATGAATTTTTTACCATAGGGCACCTTTACACTTTTGTAGGACTTGCCAAGACCTTTCCAAAAAGCTTTGAACCACCTCATTTGGATGTGTGGTTAGGAAGTTATGGTCCTGCCCCTTTCAAAATCCTAATTCCCGACTTTTTCGATTACTCCTCAATCCTTGATCCAATGGTCACAAAAATTGATGACTAGATGTAATATGTTATTAGGAACATATTTTCTTCAAACTTTAAGGTCAAATTCCTTTTGGTCAAAGAGTTGACTTTTCAGTCAAACAGACCAATCGATCTAAAAAACCCTGAATCGACTGTTGATGTTCTGGGTCTTTTGAGGTCTTGAAACTTCTTAGGTGGAATTCACTAAGCCATATGAGCTTAATGGACCATGATTCCATCATTGGAACCCCTTTTAAATAAAAAGTCAAACTATAGTTGACTTTTCCTAATTAGAAACCTTAATCGGGTGTCCTGGACTGCACTGTTCTTGTTCTTTGGGTGACAACCTCAAATTGGATTCATACTTGACCCAATATAGTATATTTGATGATGTAGAGACTTGTTTCATGGAGAATCAACCCAAGAAATTGACTGATCAAACCATTGAAACCTCGATTCCTGACTGTAGGGAACCCTGATTCACTTGTATCTTGACAAAGACAAACCTGAAATTGGTTATAGTTAGATAAACAAATGAAGATGATCCTAGAATGGTGATGAAGATCTAAGGGGTCAAAATTTGGGGTGCAACAGTTGCCCCTATTTAAATATCTTCACTAGATGGAAATGAGAGATAACAATCCTCATAGAATCGTAGTGAAAGGTATTTAAATATAGCAAACCAGAATTTTTGTCCCTTAGATCCGATGGTATGCAAAAGGATGAATGAAAAAATGTCATGAATTCTAAATGATGTTATATGATGCTTGAATGCAAGAACATGGTGACACACCAGCAAAAATAAAAGAACGACAATACAATGAGTAACTACTCACAGGAGACCCGACACACTGGGGAAAGATCCAAGGCATAACAAACAATAGTTCATACATGACTAAAGATGCTACTTCAAGGGGGTCTTCCATACATGGAACTCCATCGAGGAAAAGGGAAACTCCACTGGGGAAATGCAAATCTCCAACGGAGAAAAGCATCAAGGGAAAAGCCACACAGAGGGGAAAAAGTCAACAAACTCAGACTTCGACCAGGGAAGCAAAAAGACTAGAGACACGAACCTCACTGGGGATAAGCCAAAATGAGGAACCTCCTATAAAGAAGAGTTCGAACGGGATCTTTAGGAAAGGACTAGAAACAAGACCAGACGCACCGGGGATACTAGTTACCACTAGATCTCCGAGACCCGACTGGGGATACTAGTGACAACCAGAAACAACAAACAGTTTCAAGTGGCGCTAGTAACTACTAGACTTCCTGGAGGTGTTAGAAACGACTAAGCTTTCAAGGTAGAAACATGGTGACAACCAGAACAAATGTACCAATAACGATTGGGTTTAAGCAATACCAGTAACCACTGGATTTTAAAGGGATTGGTGACAACCGAATCAAGGTATCAATAACAATTGGATTTTAACAATGCTAGCAACTACTAGACTTTCGATGGGGAAATGGGTAATAACCTAACTCAGAGTGTCAATAACAATTGGACTTAAGCAATGCCAGTAACCATTGGACTTAGAAAGACTGGTGATGATCAAATCAAAGGTACACCAATAACAATCGGATTTAACAATGCTAGTGAACACTAGACTTTCTGAGGAAATTGGTAACAACTAAATCAAGTACCAATAATCATTGGATCTAAGCGATGCCAGTAACTACTAGAATTTAGAAATAATTGGTAACAACCAAGTCGAAGATACCTATAACAATTGGCTTTAAAAGGTGTCAGTAACCAGCAGACTTCAACTAGGGAGACGCAGGTAACAAACCGACCTCAAAACCGATAACAAATGTTTTAAAGACATTCCAGTAACTACTGGACTTACACAGGTGGATCAATAACAACCGACTAGATACCAATAACAATTGGCTTTAAGCAATGCCAATAACTACCGGACTTACTAGGGAAATTGGTAACAACCAACTAAATATACCAATAACCATTGGATTTAAAAGCAATACTAGTAACTACTAGATTCTAACGAGGATTGGTAATAACCGAATCAAAGGGTTCTAAATTGGATTTAAACAATGCTAGTAACCACTGGGTTTTGGAATGATTGGTAACAACCAAGTTGAAGCACCAATAACAATTGGATTTAAATAATGCTAGTAACTACTAGACTTCCAAAGATTAATGGTGACAACCAATTCAAGGGTAAATATTAGTAAAATATAATCATCTTGGTAATATCATATATTGCTAGTCACAACCAGCCTCCCAGATGGAAGCAGGTAATCTCAAGATCACTAACAAGGTTAGGGTAACAACCGCAAAGCGAAATCGTGGCAAACGGATCAAAGAGAGTGATAACGAACAAAGGATCTCAATGGCAACATCCAGACAAACATAAAACCAAAGTAAATGCAAACAAATGTGTATGCTGATATGATGCAAATGAAAAATGCAAACCGACCCACGAGGGAGAAGGAAAGAGCAAAGTAAGGAACACAAAGAGGAAACTCATCACGCTGAGTCTCGATGTTTCAAACTGGATGGCGCTTCTTCCGGGGAAAATAACGATTTTCCAACATAATCAATACTCTTGCAAACCTGCAGGGGGAAATCTTGGTTTAAAAGCGAGGATTGCTATTAGACGCGTCATTGGTCAGAGGCGGCAGCAAGCTTTTACGGTTCTGAGAGTAGTGTAACACTGTCATGTTACCTCTAGAGTTTTTAATGTGCTTTGTTAAATCAGTTTTCTTTAAAACAAAATTTAAGTTTTCAAAGCACTTTGCTTTTCGAAAAAACCCTTATTGATGAATAAGTGAAATTTGCATAACAAAAACAAAAGATCATAACAATGATTGGTCCAAAATCTGATTTCATTAATAGACGAGAACTTTATAAATGGTAGAGTCTCGGAAACAAATACATTTTGAAAAATGGCAAACAAAAGGGGTTACAGAATCCCACAACGATTCGGTCCTACTAACTAGCAGTCCATGCGCTTCGTTGCTTCTGACGAGAATGACAGAAGTTGATTTCCTTTTAACACCTTGGACAAAACTTTGCCCCTGCGTTTGTTGGTATTGTTTTTTTTTCGGACTTCCAACCTGCTAAAGCATTTTGGTTTGAGCCATCTTTCTAGGTTTTCCATTTAGGCGTAGTACTTTCTTATTGCGTCTGAGTTGATAGTGTACTTGAGTTGTTCGCCATCCATGGTCTCAAGAATCAGATATCTTCCAGAGAAAACAGTCTTCACAAAGAAAGGTCCATCATAATTGGGCATCCACTTGTCGCGCATGTCCTTCTGTGTTGGTAGGATTTTTCTGAGCACCAGCTCTCCTTCCCTATATTCTTTGAGACGAACTTTTTTGTCAAACGCTCTTATCATCTTTTGTTGATAAATCTGGCTATGACACATGGCAGTCATTGTTTTTTCATCATGAGATTCAATGAATCAAACCTTTCTTTTATCCACTCAGCTTCTTCAAGCTCGACTTCCATTAAGATCTTCAAAGAAGGTATCTTGACCTCGATGGGTAGCACCGCGTCCATCCCATAGACCAAGGAAAAGGGAGTTGCCCCTGTCGAAGTTCACACTGATGTTCTATATCCATGTAAAGAAAATGATAACATCTCATGCCAATCCTTATTGGTTATGACCATCTTTTGTATTATCTTTTTGATATTCTTGTTTGCAGCCTCGACAGTGCCATTCATTTTGGGTCTGTAAGGAGATGAATTATGATGCTTGATTTTGAAGTCATCACAAAGTTCCTTCATTGTTTTGTTGTTCAGATTCGACCCATTGTCGGTGATGATCTGGTCAGGGATACCATTACGGAAGATAATTTCCTTTTTGATGAAGCGAGTGACCACTTGCTTTGTTATGTTTGCATACGACACTGCTTCTATCCATTTCGTGGAGTAATCAATTGTAACAAGGACAAAACGATGGTCTTTGGAAGCCTTTGGCTCTATTGCTCCAATCATGTCGATGCCCCACATTGCGAATGGCCATGGTGATGTCATCACATTGAGAGGATGTGGAGGAACATGCACTTTGTCAGCATAGACTTAGCATTTGTGGCACTTTTGAGCGAAGAGGATGAAATCTGTCTCTAAAGTCAACCAGAAATATCCATCCCTTAAGATCTTTTTCTCCATGGCATGGGTACCAAACATTCCTTCGTGCACTTCAGTCATTAGTAGACTTGCTTCTTTTTCATCGACACATCGGAGTAGATCCATGTCGTGATTTCTTTTGTACATGATGCCATTGCTGATGAAGAACTTGGATAACAATCTTCGTATGGCTCTTTTGCCAATCCTGGATGAGTCAGCTGGATATTCCTGATTTTGAAGAAAATTCTTGATGTCGTGGAACCAAGGTTTCTTATCAGACTCTTCTTCTATTGTCATAACATATGCTGGTACTGTTCTTCTTTTAATGCAAATCAGAGGCGCCTCGTTAATAAACTGGACCTTCCACATTGATGCCATCATGGCTAAAGCATCAGCAATGTGATTTTCTGCTCTTGGCACATGCTTGAAAGTAATTTCATCGAAATATTCGACCATCTCTAGAATGTGAGATTTGTAAGGGATCAACTTTTCATCTCGGGTCTCTCATTCCTCTTTGAGCTGATAGTTCACCAAAGTCGAATCACTAATCACTTTCAGGATTATGATACTGAGATCAATAGAAGCTTCTAACCCTAGGATGCAGGCTTCGTACTCAGCTATGTTGTTAGTACAGGAGACACAAAGTCGGGCTGTGACGGCAGTATATCCTCCGGTTGGATTTTTCAAAACAGCTCCGATGCCATGTCCATTCTTGTTTGACGCTCCATCAAACATCATTTCCCAGCGGGACCCAGGTTCAAGACCTTCTTCAGGACCAGGTTCTGGCTTCATGCGTTGAATGTATATTACGTCTTCATCGAGAAACTCAAACTTGAGTGATTGATAATCCTCCACAGGATGCTCGGCAAGGTGTTCTGACAAGACACCTCCTTTGATGGATTTTTGAGTGACATATTGAATATCATGCTCAGATAAGAGCATGTCCCATCTGGCCAATCTTCCAGTTTGAGCTGGCTTTTCAAAGATGTATTTTATTGGGTCCATCTTGGAAATCAGCATTGTGGTATGGTAGATATATATTATCTCAAACGCTTGGCAGCCCAAGCTAAGGCACAACAGACTTTTTCTAGCGGGGAGTAATGACTCTCGCAGTCTGTGAACTTCTTACTTAAATAATAGATTGTGTGCTCTTTCTTTCCTGACTCATCAGTTTGGCCTAAGACGCAACCCATTGAATCTTCCAACACCGTCATGTACATGAACAATGGTTTTCCTGGTACTGGAGGAATCAATATCGGAGGCTCTTGCAAATACTTCTTGATTTTCTAAAATGCCGACTGGAAGTTTACATTCCACACCACCGTATGATCTTTTTGTAACAACTTGAAGATCGGTGTGCAAGTAGGCGTTAGGTTGGAAATGAACCTGGACATATAATTCAGCCGTCCAAGGAAACCTCTAACCTGTTTCTCTGTTCTAGGAGCGGGCATTTCTTGGATTGCTCTGACCTTATAAAGATCTACCTCAATCCCTCTTTGAATAACAATGAAACCTAGTTTTCTTGAGCGAACCCCAAAGGTGCATTTAGCTGAATTTAGCCTTAGCTGATACTTTCGGAGTCTCTCAAATAGCTTCAACAAATGATCCAAATCGTCTTCTTCACTTCGACACTTTCAAATCATGTCATCTACATATAATTCAATCTCTTGATGCATCATATCTTGGAAGAGTGTGACCATAGCTCTTTGATATGTTGCTCCTGCATTCTTTAAACCGAAAGGTGTCGCTACTGCGAAAATCGGCGCCGGCTATGACAGAAGAGTCACCACCGTGCGTTATTCATCCCACAGGAGGGAAAGAAAACGCTCGAAGTAAACCTAACGCAAAGACGGGAAAGGAATGGTCGTCGCAACCAAATCCTGGATTTGGGAGTCGGTTACGCAAGGGGAAGGTATTAGCACCCCTCACGTCCGTCGTACTCGACGGGATCCATGCTTGTTTTCTAGTACGGACTGTTATTTTATCTACTCTACAGGTCAAGGTTTAAAAAGAAAATAAAAGGACTCGGCAAAGTATCGCACTTTATGCCTACGTATTCCCGTCTGGAACGAGAAATCAGAGTCAACGTAGTTCGCCTACCTACGGGAAGGAGGGGAAGGTTGCTCGCTAGGATACGGCATCCTATGCCTACGTACTTTCATACAGCATGAAAGATCAGAGCAAATGTAGTTCGGGCTACGGAAGACACAAGCTTGTCTGACTGTTTTTTATTACCTTCAAAAAGGGTTTTTCTTGATTAAGAGTCCAAGCGGACAAAAATGACACTTTGATATTTGTTTTGAATCTTTTACGAAAGAAGTGCTTTTTTATTTGTTTGCAATCTCTGACGCACTAGAGACTATGATTTGAGAGTGACTACGTCGCGTGTCACCCAAAGGGTACCACACTAAGCAGCCAGACTACTGGAAAGAAGCTCTCTAGCAACCCTTTCTCAAATAGCTTAAGGCCCGTAACGTACGACATCGATTAACCTTATTACTGTGTTTTTGAGTTGTTTTGAGATAAGAAGAGAAAGAAACTCTAAAAAACCTAGGGTTGAAAAGGGAATAAAAACTAACCTAATGTTGTCATGCATGGATAGGAATCCTAATGTCTGTCATAATTCCCTCCTGCATAGAGGAAATCAGAGATCCTAGGGGATAAACAGAAAAGAAAGCAAGCAAATACAATAAAATGCATGCAATGCAGCAATACAAGCGAGGCAAGGGAGTCCCACTCAACCTCGAACCTGGGAAAACAACAGGCAAAATGAATCAACATTCACTTCAAACCTATGGGGCAAGCTGAACAAGCCAACAAACAATATAGAAAACAAAAACCCCAAAGCAGAGGAGGCAGCCTAAGCAGCAGCACAAAACCCCTACAGCAAACAGCAGCTCTGACAGCAACAGCAAGAACCTTCAATTTCAATAATCTTCAATCTCCAACCTCCAGGGAAGAGAAAGCACCCTTCAAACAAGGCTCCTCAAACCTAAATAGTCAAGCTCCACATCTACAGAAAACTCCAGCTTAAAAGCAACAGTAAACCCTAGCTTCAATACTCCAGCAAGCTCCTGACAGCAAAACTGACAGTAACAACTCCATCTTCAAGCAATCCTCATGAAAGGCATCTTCAGCATCTTCAAGCTTCAAATAAGCTATAATCTTCAAGCCCCATCTCCAAGAGAGAATCAATTAACAGATTAAGTTGAAATGTTAAGAAGCTTAGTGACAACCAAAGGAAGCCCATAAGCACTTAACATTATAAGAGACAGGTATCCTCAAAGTTCTACTTCTAAAGTATGTCACTCATCCCTCCAAAGGAGGGATGTGAATACTTTAAAAGGACTTTGTGTCACAAGAATGAATAGAGGCACAGGAAGCTCTCTATGTTTGAAAGAAGAAACAAGACTAATCTATTGCTCTTCCTATATGCCCTAATCCCTAAGCTCCTGACAAGCAATCCAACAGAGAAGAAATCTTCAACTCCAAGCTTCTTCAAGCCATCCAAAGCAACTTCATTTGATCTTCAATTCATCCAAGCAAAGCCCAAGCCAAAAGCACACCCAAGATAGCCCCACACAAAATAAACAAGCCAAATATTCAAGGGAAAAACCCACAAACATCACACCAATTGCAAAAATCAAATAAAATGCCAAAACTCAACATAAAATTCTAGGTAAATTTCTAAGGGAACCTAACCCTATACCCAATACCCCATATAAATCCCAAGGCCTAAATCAAACCCTAAGTCCCCAAACTATGCCCTAAACTACAACTAGTTGTGTTAAAACCCTAATTCTAACACCTCTCCTATTCACCTCTCAAACTAACCTAAATTTTAGTCACAAAAATATGACAAAATTCCTAAGGGTACATGCTTCCCTAATCTAATCGAACTCACAAGAATAACTCCAAAATTCCTCACCAAACTCTCATACTAAATTCAGAAAAAATGAAGCATCAAACAAATGTAAAATAAAAGCATTAAAATTGTAAAATATGCCAGAAAATATAAAATGCATGAAATTAATATTTTTTTTATCCTATAAAATTCTAGGGATCCAAAGGGAACTAGGGAAAAAAGTCTCATCCTAAAATGATCATTTTTCAATTTATTATGAATTAATCTCTAACCCTAGGTAAAACATGAAAATACAAGAAAATCAATTAAAAATATACAAACTAACGTGATGAATAGCAATTGGGTTCAGTTATAAATCAGAGTTGGGCCCAGGAGGGGGTGTCATTAGCGAGCGCGCTATGAGCCCAAACCAACTACAAAATAAAATCAGAAAACCAAAGGAAAATCAATAAAAGTCTGTGTCAAATAGCAACTAAACCATGTGCATTTCGCTGGTGGGCCTCAAACAGGGGTGTGGATAGCAAGGTTTGGTCTTAAGCCCAAAACAAAACATTAAATGAAACGGGGTTTTTTGCTTGCGTTCAGATTCTTTCACAAATGAAAATCAAATCGTGGCCGTTGGTGGGTGGTCTGAGTCAAAGTCAAAATCTAATCCTATGGCCATATCATCATCTTCCTCATTTCAAATTCTGGGGGGAACGTGAACCAGACGGTGGCCAGAGGTGGCGCCACCGTCGTCCCCAAATGCCAACGCCATGAAAACCCACCAAAACTCAAACCTAAGCACCCTAATCAACTCGCTTTCTCTCAC
Organism: Lathyrus sativus; assembly: GCA_963859935.3. Classification (NCBI taxonomy): domain Eukaryota; kingdom Viridiplantae; phylum Streptophyta; class Magnoliopsida; order Fabales; family Fabaceae; genus Lathyrus; species Lathyrus sativus. The sequence continues at coordinate 178,337,239 of OZ012736.1, read as the reverse complement.
TGAATCCAATGGTGATGTCCAATCTTATTGATTCATCCCCTAAAGTGGAATCCGATCCAAAGTTCATCCATGGTGTCCAACCTCAAGTGGCACGATTCTTGAAATTAAAAGCCCTAATCTCATCTACGTGCTTCACTGAGTAATTATCACTATCTAAACAGGCTCAATTCATCAAGAACTCAGAGAAACAACCTTCAACAGAAATGGTGTCATCCTATATTTTATCTCCAATCACCACTTTTCCTTACCAGGAACGATCCTAGCCATGTCTACAATCTATTTATGCATTCAAAACCTATCAATTCTACCTAAATCATGCTATGAGATGAAATTTACATACGTGTGAAAATTGAGTGAACAGAGCAAGAAAATCTTCAAATCACACTCCAATCTTCTCCAGATACAATCAACAATGCCTTGTGGATCTTCTGTATGCAATGAATTGCTTTGAATCCCTCTCAAATCTTAAAACCGATTCTTGTTGCAGCAGCTACAATTTCAAGTGCTCTTGCTCGATTCTCTCCACTTCAAGGCACAAAATCCTCCAAATTCACTCAGAGTTCATGATGAAGCTTCTACAATCAATGATTTGTATGGAAACTACTCCAATTTCAAAACTCGAATCTTGATGCAAGGAAGAAATTTTCAATGGCTCTTTTTTGTTTCTCTCTAATTCTCACCCAAAAAACCAACTGAATCGGTTATGATCCTTATATAGAACATGTTAGAAAGCTCTAGAATTCTCTGGAATGATCCATGTGAGAATTTGAAATTCTCATGCACCATGAAATCTCATGAGAAGCTTGCACATGACAGCTGAGTTCTAACTTGCTTCAGCACCTTGATTCTGATCCAATTTCTCTCCACATGATATTTTGAATGGATTGGTAAGGGTTAGGGCCTTGGTTCTGATCTAAAGAAGTGTTTTGCAAATGTTACTTGTGATGTAAGAAAGCATTTTTCAAAGCAACTCATAAAATAATGGCTCATCTCAAAATTGTGACATTGCCAATGTGTTTGAAATTCAATTTCCATTTAAAATGACTACCCATATGCCATGTTTATGCCTTGCAAGTCAAAAAATCATTTTTCCCTCTCTTGAATCATTTGAAAAATCTCACTTTTTTGGCCATTTTGGGGCACTTTGTGAAATAAGCCAATCCAACTCACCATGACTTCATATCTAACCTAGAAACACCATTCTAAACACATTTCATGTTGGACACGTTTTCATTTGAGGAGTGGAAGATAGAGATTTTGACCTATGTTGAAAAAGGACCTATAATTCAACTTTCCCAAAATACCCCTGGATTGCCAAGATCATAACTTGAGTTCCACAAATCTTCTTTAGGACTTCTAGTACTCAAATTAAAGGAAAGATCAAGCCATACAACTCTTATGTTGGCCAAGAATCAATTTGAAAACCCCTTGAGGGGAAAAAGTTGCTTGGAAGTCAAGTGACTTTCACAGATAAATTTCAGTGTCCTCTGGTGACCTGTAACTTGCAAGAACCATAACTTGAGTTCTACAAATCTTATTGAAGACTTCTAGTACTCAAATTAAATATATTGAGAAGCTCTACAAGTTTCATGTTGGACAAGAATCCATTTGAAACTTTTATTTTGACTTATGTGGCTTTGAAGTCCAGTGCTATACAGGGGATTTTACCCTAGGAACCCTGTCTCAAACACCTCCAACCACTCTTGATTCTCTTGAACTTGATCTTGACTCACCCATACACATGCCTTAAAATATCAATCCATGACTTCCATGACCTAGAGCTAGGTCTTGATGCCCTTTCTTTGATCTCCTTGACCTAGGGTTACCCAGATGAAACCCGACTTGTACACACCTCAACCATGGCTCTTGAACTTGATACAATGACTTGTCTAAGCTTCAATAGGGCTCTCTGGGCCTCCCATGAGATCCATACACACCTCAAATTCATAATTCCATGTTGATGATCTTCAATACACCTCAAGTTAAGAGAGAAATCCACCTGTGGGCACTCAAACCTCTCAAGACTTCAAATCACTCCTCGATGGCCTGGAAGGCTTCTCCTCTTGGATAACACACCTTGTTAAGCTCTTCTTTTGATAGACACCTTGATCCCTTGTTGGAGGCATGTTATGCTATGATATGCAAATGATTAGACTGTGTATATGATGTAACTATACAAATGAAATGCAATGAAACATAAATCAGGCAAGAAAAGGTTGAGCAAATTTTGGGGTGCAACAGCTGCCCCTATTCAAACGGCTTGGACCCGACAAGGTGAAGAGCGAACGGCCTTCAAACAATCGAGGTGCGAGACGGTTGAATACCAAGAAACCCGGAAATTTGCTAACCGCAGAAATAAACTGCACAACGGCTTGGGGAACGACATCCACCGACTGAACCTGGTTGTTACGACAACAACTAATTCAACGTCTGATAATAACTCTGATTCCAACGTCAACCACCTGTGTAACGCCATAGGTACCGAATGGCTCCGTTCACCCCTGGACTACTCTTGTTAACACAAGAAGATAAACAAATTTTCCAAATCACAACTAAACACCAATCGGTCCACGTCAGGACTCACATTTCGTCAACCCGAAGAGATATTGTCCACATCAAGACTCCACATTCCGTCAACACGGAGAAATCCCGGCTACTCCACGAGAGGTGAGTTGGTCGCCTCCCACCAACACGAGGAGGTCCTATCAATCATAGGCAATAAAAATTCGTCGACTTTACTGGGGCAACATTTCTGTCTAATCACAGGAAACTCTTTTGCTTATCCATACAGGAAAATCATCTGCCTAAACACAGGAAACTCCATCCATCTGCTTCATACGGGAAAATCATCTGCCTGATTACAGGAAAGTGCATCCGCCTGCTTCATACGAGAAAAGTCATCTGCCTGATCACAGGAAAGTGCATCCGCCTGCTTCATACGGGAAAATCATTTGTCTGAACACAGGAAAGTTCATCTGCCTACTTCATACGGGAAAAGTCATCTGTCTGATTACAGGAAAGTGCATCCGCCTGCTTCATACGGGAAAAGTCATCTGCCTGATTATAGGAAAGTTCATCCGTCTGCTTCATACGGGAAAATCATCTGCCTGATTACAGGAAAGTGCATCCGCCTGCTTCATACGGGAAAAGTCATCTGCCTGATCACAGGAAAGTGCATCCGCCTGCTTCATACGGGAAAATCATTTGTCTGAACACAGGAAAGTTCATCTGCCTGCTTCATACGGGAAAATCATCTGTCTGAACACAGGAAAGTTCATCCGCCTGCTTCATACGGGAAAAGTCATCTGTCTAATTACAGGAAAGTGCATCCGCCTGCTTCATACGGGAAAAGTCATCTGCCTGATTACAGGAAAGTTCATCCGCCTGCTTCATACAGGAAAATCCATCTTAGATATAGCTTCCTTGCTTACTCTTTGTAGTAGCTAACTCCACTGGGGATATTCTGAAAATAACTTCCCGACACCCGTTTCGACAACAAGTGACCACTTCTGAAATTTTGATTTATGAAACCCTGCAATGCTGCCACGACAGCAAACCTGAAGAAAAACACTCCGCTGTTCGGATAAGAGAAACTTCAACCAGTAACTCTGTGGGGATAATAAGATGAACTGTATCGTCACATGTCTCACGGAGAGACCTCGATCATCTGGTAATAGATCTGAGCTGTAACTTCATACTCCTGCTGAGAAACACACCTGATAGCAAAAGGTTAACCAACTTGATTTATGTTCAAAATGCGTATGTTTGGCAATGGCGTAATGCTCCATACAGCATGGAAATGCTACACGTTTTTGGGTAGATGCAAACATGATAATGTATGCAAATGAAAATGCAGGTTCAGGCTGCTGGGGGGAGGCTCTGACAAGCTTGCTTCATCAACACGACTGTTGAGGACAAATACCACCCTGTTGGGGATAGATGGGTATCACAAAGCATTCCGGCAAAATAAATGCCGGAAACACAACCAACTCTGCCGAGGAGAGATTAAACATCGATTTCCGCTGGGAGGAAAGAACAACACCTGCTGGGAAGATTAACTCAGCTGGGGAAGAAGTGACCCTTCTGGGAGACAACTGTCTGGGTACAGTTTACAAACTCGGAGCTAACACTCCGTTGGGGATAATCATCCTGACAAAAGGCATGACAGCCTGTGAGGGGAAAGAAAACCATCTTCTGTGGGGATAGTCCTTCTGAACCAACTGAGGCTTGGTTAAACACTGCAGGAATCTCCCATGTTGAGGAATGACCCTGCACATGCCCGACTCACTGAGGGGCGCAACCTCTGCAGGGGATACTGATTTCGACTTGCTGGGGATATCCTGTGGACAACTTCCCCGAGGATACTCTTCTGGGGAAAATGATTCCCTCCTTTGGGAAGGGATAAACGTCATTTCAAATCTCGGGGATAAGCTGCGACTAGCTGAGGAATGACATCAACTAGAATCGGGCTCTAACATCCATATATTTGGCTGGGGAATACAATCCCTGATTGTTTGCTCCAAAGGTAAGAACCCCGCAAAACACAAACGAGACAAAGCAGGCCTATACAACAGACTCTATCCGGGTTAGCATCCGTGACATTACTTCAGTCAATTCGAAGTTTTAGCAATTGTTGGCGAGGGCCAACAAGATTATGCAAGTGCAAGTTTATCAAAAACATTGGCGTCTTTCACAAATAAAACAGTAAAGAATAAGCATCAAGTACTGAATAACATGTTTTATTGATAACGGGCCTCTGAATAGGCAAAGTTTTGTACACTGGATGCAACTCCTGAAAAGAGGAAGTTACGCACATACATACATACATATATGCATAAGAAGCATAAATAAAAATACAAAACAATATTTGTATACATGTCGGCGACGTGGTACAGACAAACACCATGAGCTGATCCTCCTATGGCTCGCCTGACTCTGCGCTTTCCCGGTACGCGATCTTCGGAAGAGATTGTTTTTTGATAGACGGCCCCCCAGGTACTCCCAAACCACTAAGCAATGCTGTATCAAATCCGAACCGCAGTCATTTGCTTTTTCAATCCCTAACTTTTGCGTGAATCGCCCTTTGCGGGTTTTCAATTCACCGGGATACCCCTTTTTGCCGAAATCGCCCTTTTCAGGTTTTCAACTTCGCGGGTGTACATTTTTTTCAATTTTATCCCTAACTTTTGCCCGAACCTTTTATTCATTTTTTATGGTTCGCCGGGATGCCCCATTTTTGCCTGGACTCTCTTTTTATTGTCCAGCGGGTCACTTTCAAGCAAAGTATTTTTTAACTGCGTCCGAATTCACAGGAGACGTAAAGTCCTCACCATCCATGGTGGATAGTAGCAAGGCTCCTCCAGAGAAGACTTTTCTGACAACGTAGGGACCTTCGTAATTAGGAGTCCACTTGCCCCTGTGATCTGTTTGCGGTGGGAGAATCTTTTTCAAAACAAGATCGCCCGTCTGAAAGCTTCGAGGGTGCACCCTCTTGTCGTAAGCTTTTTTCATCCGGCTCTGATATAACCGACCGTATGCTAGAGAAGCCAATCTCTTCTCATCCATTAAACTGAGCTGATTCAGTCTATCTTTAACCCATTCTGCCTCGTCAAGTTGGACATCACGTAAAACCCTTAGGGAAGGAATCTCGACCTCCAACAGTAACACTGCCTCCATCCTGTATACCAATGAAAAAGGGGTTTCCCCGGTTGATGTGCATACCGTCGTACGATAACCGTGCAAAGCGAAAGGTAGCATCTCGTGCCAGTCTCTATACGTCACAACCATCTTCTGGACAATCTTCTTTATGTTCTTATTGGCCGCTTCAACAGCGCCGTTCATCTTAGGCCGGTAAGGTGAAATGTTGTGGTGTTCAATCTTGAAATTCTGACACAGCTCTTTCATCATTTTGTTATTCAAATTCGAACCGTTGTCGGTGATAATCCGCTCAGGGATTCTATACCTGCAGATAATATCTCGTTTGATAAATCTGGCAACCACTTGTTTGGTGACATTGGCATATGATGCTGCCTCCACCCACTTGGTGAAGTAATCAATTGCCACCAAAATGAAACGGTGTCCATTGGATGTCGTAGGCTCAATCTTGCCAATCATATCAATTCCCCACATCGAGAAAGGCCACGGCGATGACATCACATTCAGCGGACTTGGAGGCACATGGATTTTGTCCGCATAAATCTGGCATTTATGACACCTCTTTGCAAACTTGAAACAGTCTGTTTCCATAGTTAGCCAATAGTAACCTGCCCGCAGCAGCTTTCTCGTCATAGCGTGCCCACCAGCGTGTGTACCAAATGTACCCTCATGTATCTCTTCCATGAGCAACTTCGCCTCTTTCTCGTCTACACAACGTAGCAACACCAAGTCATGGTTTCTTTTGTATAGGACACCGTCTGGGTTCAAATAGAAATTGCCAGCCAATCTCCTGAGAGTCTTTTGATCTCGACTGGATGCCCCAGCCGGATACTCCTTGTTCTTCAGGAAATTCTGGATGTCAAAGTACCAGGGTTGACCATCGGGAGCCTCGTCAATGGCAAATATGAAGGCAGGCCTATCAAGCCGAGAGATAACAATCCGGGGGGCCTCATTCCAGAAGTTAACTTTATACATTGAAGACAATGTCGCCAGGGCGTCAGCCATTTAATTTTATGCTCGTGGCACATGATGCAATTCCACCTTGTCAAATAAAGGCAACAATCTCCTTGCATAATTCATATATGGTATCAAATTGGGCTGACGTGTCTCCCATTCTCCTTTAATCTGATTCACTACTAGAGCTGAGTCTCCGTATACATCCAGATGCTTGATTCGCAAATCAATAGCTTCTTCCAGACCCATGATGCAAGCCTCATACTCAGCCTCATTATTGGTAACGGGAAAGGTCAATCGAGCAGTAAAGGGGATGTACGACCCCTGAGGAGTAGTAATAATTGCACCTATTCCGCTACCACAGGAATTTACAGCTCCGTCAAATATCAACTGCCATTTGGAACCCAACTCTGGTCCTTCCTCCGGCAACGACTCTTCACAATCTTTCATCTTCAGGTACATGATATCCTCGTCAGGAAAATAAAACCTCATTGATTGGTAGTCCTCAACCGGCTGCTCCGCAAGGTACTCAGACAGAACGCTACCTTTAATAGCCTTTTGCGAGACATATTGTATATCGTATTCGGTTAACACCATCTGCCATCGGGCAATTCTTCCGGAGAGTGCTTGCTTCTCAAATACGTATTTGATTGGATCCATCTTTAAAATTAGCATGGTTGTATGATTCAGCATGTATTGCCTCAAACGTTTGGCAGCCCAGGCCAGCGCGCAACACGTCTTCTCGAGCATTGAGTATCTGGACTCACAGTCAGTAAACTTCTTACTCAAATAGTAGATCGCATGCTCTTTACGTCTTGTCTCGTCGTGTTGACCGAGAACACAACCCATGCTTTCCTCAAGAACCGTTAAATACATAATCAAAGGTCTCCCGGCCACTGGGGGCATCAAAACAGGAGGTTCCTGCAAGTATTCTTTTATCTTGTCGAACGCCTTTTGACAATTTTCATTCCAGGTCAACACCTGATCCCTTTTCAACAACTTGAATAACGGCTCGCATGTCGCAGTTAGGTGAGATATGAACCGGGCGATATAATTCAACCTCCCTAAAAACCCACGCACTTCTTTTTCTATTTTAGGCGTCGGCATTTCTTGTATTGCTTTTATTTTCGCAGGATCAACCTCTATTCCTTTTTCGCTCATGATAAACCCCAGCAGTTTACCCGATCTCACCCCGAAGGTGCACTTATTAGGGTTCAGTCTCAACCTGAACTTCCTAAGCCTCTTGAACAGTTTCAGCGGATTAACCAAATGCTCCTCCTCCGTCTGGGATTTGGCAATCATATCATCAACATAAACCTCGATCTCTTTATGCATCATGTCATGAAAGAGAGTCGTCATAGCATGTTGATATGTTGCCCCAGCATTCTTCAATCCGAAGGGCATCACTTTGTAGCAAAATGTTCCCCAGGGAGTAATGAAGGTGGTCTTCTCCATGTCTTCTGGCGCCATCTTTATCTGATTGTAACCCGAGAAGCCATCCATGAAGGAGAATACGGAGAACTGAGCAGTATTATCAACCAGCACATCAATGTGAGGAAGTGGAAAGTCGTCTTTCGGGCTCGCCTTATTCAAATCACGGTAGTCTACACACATTCGCACTTTACCGTCTTTCTTCGGCACTGGTACTATATTAGCGACCCATGACGGATAAGTTGTAACAGCTAAGAAACCAGCATCCCACTATTTTTGAACTTCCTCCTTGATTTTTACAGCCATGTCCGGTCTGGTTCTTCTGAGCTTCTATTTAACAGGCGGACATTCCTCTCGCAACGGTAGACGGTGCACAACCATGTCCGTATCTAACCCAGGCATATCCTCGTATGACCAAGCAAATACATCACCATACTCTCGCAATATCTCAATCAGCTTTTTCTTGATGTCACCCTGTAGCGCAGCCCCTATACGGATATTTTTCACCACTTCTTCCGACCCCAAGTTGATAATCTCAATTTCCTCTTGATGAGGCAGAATGATTCTCTCTTCCTGTTTCAACAAACGAGTCAGCTCCTCTGGCAGGTCGCTATCCTCAACAATCTCTTCCTCTGCTTGGAATACCGGGTGCTCGAAGTCGAAACGAGTCATAGGCGGTTCGTATGAGATGTCATCTGAAACATTAGTCCTGCAAAGGAAATGGTTAAACGCTTCAACACGCCAACAAAGCAAATAACCACGTTGCCATTCATTGTTAAAGTAAAAAACAAGAAAAACAGGGATCGCAATATTTGAATATGAAAAAACGCCTTTATTTCATGATTAAAACAGTGCAATACACATAATCAAGTAGCCCTAATGTAAAATCACTATGCCCCGGGTAGGACATAGGATTGTTCAACAATTGATAAAACAAATCATTACTGTTTAAAAGTCACTAGGACAGTTTCCCGGATGGACCAGTTGCAGAGACTTTGTCCTGGCACGCTTGGCTTGATCCACGCGTCCATATCGCAGTCGCTATCCCCGTCTTCGGCATCGGAAATAGCATTGATAATCTCAAAGAACACCCCGCTTGGCGTAATTGTGACTGGTCCCTTGAACCTGGGCGCTCCCGAAGATGACGCGGACGACGCCTGTCGATACCCTAGCCCAAACTTGTCATTCTTCACGGGAATCTCCAGCACCTGCCCCCAACCTTTAGTCTCACCAGTCTGCACTAAAGCTTGAGCCTCTTTGTAGGATGACACTGCCACATCTGATATTTTGCTGGAACCCTGAGCTTTGTCTTTAATTCGCAACCCCTCGAAGGCTTGACAAGGTGTCTCGTGTATTTCTCCGTCGACCTCCACATATCTGAATGATGACAGGTGACTGACCAAAATATCCTCCTCCCCGCAAACAGTAACGACGCTATCACCTACCATGTATTTCAACTTCTGATGCAATGTGGATGTTACGGCCCCTGTAGCATGGATCCATGGGCGCCCGAGAAGACAGCTATAAGCTGGATGGATGTCCATGATGTAGAATTCGGTATCAAATATCTCTGGCCCCACCTGAAGCGGTAATGTTATTGACCCGAACACTGATCTTTTCGTCCCATCAAACGTCCTCACCGCCAAATCGCTGGGCGTGCAAATAACTCCCCGTATGTCCAATTTCATCATGGCTTTCTTTGGCAATACGTTCAACGACGATCCAGTATCCACCAATACATGCGACATTACGGTGCCCCGGCATTCCACCGATATATGCAAGGCCATGTTATGCTCCCGACCTTGGGTGTTAGATCAAAATCTGTGAAACCCAGGCTATGTCCGGCGTTGACATGTGCCATTACCCCCTCTAACTGATTTACAGAAACTTCTTGGGGTACGAATGACGCATCCAGAATCTTTAGCAAGGCGTTCCGGTGTGCTTCGGAACATAACAACAGCGACAAGATAGAGATCTTCGATGGCGTCTGCTGTAGGTGTTCAACAATTTTGTAGTCACTCTTGCGAATCAGTCTCATGAACTCCTCTACGTCCTTGAGCGACGTGTCCTTTTCTTTCGACTGAGAAGGCCCGCTTTCACTTACTTTGGCTTTACCTTTGGCCAACCTCTCCGCTTCTATGTCAGGTGAGGTAAAGATCCTTCCGCTACGGGTCATGCCCCCCGTACCAACAACATTGTCAACAGTCCCAGTTGGCTGGCTACCCCCCGTACCAACAACATTATCAACAGTCCCAGTTGGCTGGCTATTCACCACAATCTTTTCACCATTGTAATGCGCTTCTAAACCGTACGTCCACGGGACAGCTTTCGTACTTTCAAAGGGAACAGGCCCTGCTTTGGTAATCATAATAGTTGGCCGCTTGGTGGGCGCCACTATCGTTATAGTCTTCCTCGGGATCGTCATTGTTGCAATATCATTCTGCTTATCACATACTGCCTCCACAGGCTTCTCAACCGCAGTTCGATTAAATTTCAAGGTCCCTTCGTCGATCATGGCTTGAATGCCCCGCTTCAAATCATTACAACCCTCTGGCTGGGTCCAGCACTCTAAACAGTACTCATCACAACCCGGAAATACTCCCCCTCTGAGCAACCTGCTTTTCACTTCACTCAATGGTGTCTTCAACTCATTAACATCCAACACCAAGTTCAAATTTTCTTCTGTTAAGATAACATTTGCCCCATGATTAGGCATGGGCTGTTGTACAATATTGGGCCCCACTTGGCCAAAGTTGATGGCTTTATTGTCCAACAAGTCCTGAACTTTGTGCTTAAATGCCTGACAAGCTTCTACATCATGCCCGGGCGCCCCGGAATGGAATTCGCACTGCTTGTTAGCATCATATCCATAAGGAAGTACTGACCCTGTAGGCGGTGCCAAAGTCCTCTTTTCAACCAAGTTCAACCCTAGCAGGGTCTGAAAGAGTTCTGCATACGTGGAAAGAGGTGCGTCGAACACTCTTTTCGGCCTCGTATTCTGTACCCTTCTCTGACCAGGATTCTGCCCTTGCTGCTGCGGTGGTTGTTGTTGCTGTTGTGGCTGCCTCTGTGGCGGAAGCGGGATAATAACACTAGCTATCTGTTGAGGCTGAGCATACTGATTCCTTCCTCTGCCCCTGCCCCTGCCGCCAAACACGGCGCTAGTATCACCCTGTCGTCTACCACCGAATGCTTTTCTTGTACCTCCTGCTGATGTAGACTCACCTGCTTGGAATCTTCCAACTTTAATGCTGTTCTCAATCTTCTCCCCCATAAGAATCAAATCTGAGAAACTGCCCAACGACACACTAAACAATTTTTCGTAGAACATCCCCGTAAATGTCCCAATGAACATGTCATTCATCTCCCTTTCAATTAAAGGAGGATGCACCCTCGCTGCCATATCGCGCCACCTTTGCGCATACTCTTTAAAACTTTCACCGTTTTTCTGTGACAAACCCTGCAATTGGACCCTGTTTGGCGCCAGATCGCTGTTATATTTGTAATGCATCACGAAAGCATCAACCAACTGCTTCCAGGTTTTAATCTGAGTGGGCTCCAACCCCATATACCATTCAAGCGACGGTCCTGATAAGATGTCCTGAAAGAAATGCATGAGCATCCTTTCATCATCCGAATACGCGGACATCCTTCTTTAATAAGAGCGTACGTGGACCTTAGGGCAGGTATCCCCTTTGTATTTGTCAAATGTTGGAGCCTTGAATTTCAATGGCACCCTCAGCCCTGGTACCAACCCCATAGTAGTCATATCTAATCCAGCGGAGTTCTGATCAACTACACATTTCATCTGCTCTTCTAGCATTTTGATCCTCTGAACTGGGTCAATAGGGCCTTCAGGTCCCATTCCTCTTCCTGAGAAAGCGTCATCCTGTTGATCCACATTCCAGTCATTGCCATACCCATCGTAACCCATGTTACGGCCAAATCCTTGATGATTGAATACAGGACCCTGTCCTCGGTTGCCGAACCCCAGATTGGCCCCAATAGGTCCAAAGCCATTGTTAAAAGGAAATGCTCCAGCACCGTTCACATTCACATTACCGAATCCACCATTACCGTAGCTGTACCCCTGGTTGTTGCCGTAACCGTCATTACCGAAGCCTTGATTGTTGAACCCGAAGTTCCCGTCCTGATTGACATTGCCATACCCATTGTTTCCAAACCCAACATTGTCAACGAATCCTTGATCGGCATCCCCAGTGTTGCCTTTGTTGTTAACAATATGCCCATCACCACCATTCCCAGTATTGCCGTTACCAGCACCAGCACCTGCACCAGTACCAGTGTTTCCATTGACAGTCACCACAGGTGGAGTAACAACTGCCGATATCTCATTCTTTTGGCGAGGAGTTTCAACAGAAATGTGGTCAGTGTTACCATTTACGCTTGCCCGCGTCAGCAGCGGCTGCACCAAGGTCTGAAGATTCTCCTGGCCCTTGGCCATGTTCTCCATAGCTTGCATGAACAAAGTCAACTTCTCACGGATTTCCTGCATCTCGACCTGAACTTGATCCATTACTTTCTTGCAGTTGTTTCGGGTTGAGTAGCGGTGGACTCTTTGTTCGCCAATCCTGAAAAACCTGTGAAAATGCAGGAAATAAGATACCGATTCAACAAATAACTGGAAATGCAAAATGAATATGCAGATGCACTATGTGTCTGTGCGTTAGGGAGATCAACCCCCGATTCTAGTGCCAAAGTGCCAGTGCAGTGACAGTGATAGTAATAAGAAGCTCGAAATCCAATCATGGAAAACATCTCATATATTGCAGAAAAGCCCATCGAGTCAGGAATACAGTATCACTGAGTGTACAGTAGGAAGGCATGACCTCAACCAACAATCCTGGTGATGGCCAGCTCAATGCAAATAAAGCATACACATCAATACATAAGATAATCAAGTGCGACCATATGCCTGGTACTCCTCTAACAATCTCTTAGTCTTGGGATGATTCGGCTGAGAAAGCAACCCTTCGACGAGTAAGTCTCTTTGCCTGATAACACGCTGGAGATCACCAATGGATTCCTCCCAAACACCTTCTCCAAAGCAATCTTCTAGCTTCCGCTTCTGGGATGCAAACTCTTTTTTGCGCTTGATAACTTTGTTCAAGGCATTCTGGACATCATACCTCCGCATAACCTCTTCTTCCAACCTCATCTGGCTAGCTTTCAACTGACCTTCCAGCTCAGAGATCTGCAGCTTCAGTTTGTCTTCTCTTTCCTTATTGCCGGTCAGCGTGGCGTTCCATGTTTTGTTGAATGCAGAGATCTCCCGGTAGTCTATATCAAGTGCTTTCTTCTTAGACTCCAGCATATCATGGGAGCTCTTTAAATCCATCCCCAAACGTTCACGCTTCTTTCGTTGTTCAGTCAGTTCCGTGCCTAATTGATTCACCAGCTTCGTTTGCTGCTCGAAGGAATATACGGCTTCATTCCATTCGCTCCTGAGTTGCACTAGCTCTTCTTCCAACTTCTCGTTGGCTTTCATCAGCTCTTTTTTCTCCTTGTTAACCTGTTCATATCTCTCAATAGGTACAGTAGTTGGCTCTTCAATCACGACGGGAGCAGGAGGTAATACTGCAGGAAACGGCATCAGCGCCTGCTTTGCCCTATCTTGGATCCAAACCTTGTACGGAGCATAGGCTTGACAATCATTCTTGCCCAACAACGCCTTACCCCTCTTGTGGACATTATTCCAAGCATGCTGAAGATTGGACAGTAGTTCTCCCTTCAAATCACCTGTGAAGTACAGGGATTCCCGTACTTCCTCCTCTTTCGGCGGGCTTTTCAAAGCATACCCGAATTTCCTGATCAACAATGAAGGATTGTAGTTAATGCACCCTTTCCTCCCGATCAAAGGAACGTTAGGATATCCGGCGCAGCTGTAGATAATCACAGATCCCAGTAAATCTTTATCAAACCAGATAACGTCTATCGCTACTGCGAAAATAAGGTGCCGGCATGACAGAAGAGTCGCCACCTTTCGTTATTTATCCCTCAGAGCGGGAAAGGAAACGATCGGAAAAACCTGACGAAAAAGGGTAAGACAAGGTCGTCGCAACCATTGTCTGGATTCGGGAGTCGGTTACGCAAGGGGAAGGTATTAGCACCCCTCATGTCCGTCGTACTCGACGGGATCCTCGCTTGTTGTGTTTACTTGGACGGGTTGGTTTTATTCCACCTACCTATCAAGGCTGGCTGAAAAAGAAAAGAAAATGACTCGGTAAAGCGTCGCGCTTTATGCCTACGTATTCTCATCAGAGAATGAGAAATCAGAGTCAACGTAGTTCGGCCTACGAAGGGTTTATGGGGGAAGGTAGCTCGCCAAGACATCTCCATCTTGTGCCTACGTACTCTCAACATGTATGAGAGATCAGAGCTCACGTAGTTCGGGAAACTACAGTTTATTTCCTGTCTTTACGAAAGAAGTGTTTTTATTGTGTTTGCGATTTCAACCGCACTAGAGACTATGACCTGAGAGTGAATACGTCGCATGTCACCCAAAGGGTACCATACTAAACATCCAGACTGTGGAAAAGAAACTCTTCCACAATCCTTTCTCAGATAGCTTAAGGCTCGTAATGTACGAAAGAAATCATTCATGATTACTGTATCTTAAACTGTTTTGAGATGAGAAGAGAACAGGCCCAACTAGGAGGGAGACTATCAAGTCCTACTGTTGTCATGCCATGGATTCATCCTATGGTTGAGGTTTGAACAGGGAACTCCTAGAAGTTGTCATGCATAGGTTTCAACCTAAAATTCTATCATCAAATCCTTATCAAAGGAAATGAGAGTCCTAAGGGATCATGTCAATGATACACCAAAACAGACAAAGCATCAGCTTAACAGTAAAATGCATGCAATGCAAGTGAGGGAGGAAATGTGTGTGGGGCTTCAGCCTCCACAAGCTCATCTCAACCTCAAGCCAGAATGGATAACAGTAATCATACTGAAATATAAACAACATGCTATCAAGCAATAAACAGTAAACTGCAATCATACAGATAAAATGAAATAAAATGCCATCAGACAAACAAACCACATGGGCAAGGGAGCTGGGCTCTACCGAATACCCGCAAGCAAAGCCACACAGTAACAATACAAGCAGAGGGAGCAACTCAACCTCTAGTGCAATCATGCTCCTAGATTCTACCTATTCTAGATATGAACTTATTCTAATGCATCAAACAAGTCAAGCAAAACACATCAATACAGAAAAGAAAAAGAAAGCAGATCAACTCCTCTCTCAACTTCAAGCTTTAGCTTTTCCAACAACAACTCAGTCTTCAGACTTCAATTACTCTTGACAAATATCAATTTGCTTTTCCAGGTTTCGACCCTACAACATAAGTTTCAACTTATCTTCTCCCTTAAGCTTCAGCTCTTTGATCAGCTCCACCTTCAGGCTTCATCTAATCTTCAGGGATCTTCAAGTGTCAACTCACTCTTGTTGCTCTTCAAGCTTCAACTGGAATGGCAATACCCAAGGATTCATCCTCTTCCATGCTCTTCATTGAAGTCTTCATCTTCAAGCTCAAGCTCAACATCTCTCAAGATAATCAAACCAGAGAAAATCACTTACTGGATAAGCTGGGGGATATTGAACTGCTTATTGACCACCAAAGGTGACCTTTAAGGGTTCAACATCAAAGGAATGCTTCCCTCAAAAGTTCTACTTCCTAGGTACATCACTTATCCCTCCAAAGGAGAGAGGTTTATACCATGGAAGGACTTTGAATCATAGGGAGGAATGGAGGTGACAGATACCATCCATGATTAAGAAAGAAGTTATCTAAGTCTAAACTCTTCCTAGTCCCTAACCCTAAAACAAACAAAAAAGAAATAAGATCAAGCTCTCAATCTCCTCAATGCATCTTCAAGTCTTCTACTATGCTCCTTAATGCTCCTTAGAACAAGATCAAACCTTCCAAGCCCATAAAGCAAAGCAACTAAAGCAAAAGTGCCCTAAAGGCAACACAAACAATCAACCAATACAAAAATCAACTAAAAATAGTATACTATTATATTAAATCCTAATATAATTTCTAAGGGATCCTACATACCTACCCTTAATACCCATATATGTCCCATAGTCTAATTTGTCCTAAAAACCCAAAAATCTAAAGCTATTATGGACCTATGTTGAAGTTTAACCTAACTCTACACAACCTAATAGCATCTAATCAAAACTATCCTAAAAATCATCACAAAAATATGGAATAAATCCAGGGGGGAGCTAAAACATATATATAACTATCCTAAAAAGAATGACCTAAAAATACTAAGGGAGCTACCTAAACAAAATTCTACAAGATCAGATATCAACATAAAAGAATTAAAAAGCAATTAAAGTAAAAAATATACAAAAAATACTAAAATGCATGAAATGAAAAATGTTTTTATTTGATAATTTTCTTGACAAAAATATGAAATAGGAGAAAAAACTCCCATGAAAAAAACATTATTTTTCCATTTATTATGAATTTTCAAAGTATGAAATAAAATGGAGAGAATTAAAATGCAAATATGAAAATGGGGTGTAACAAGTAAACAAATGCAGTTAAAACCACGCTTGGGCCCAGAATGGGGGGTTCACATAGCAATGCGCCTGGGCCCATTTCATTAATCAGAAATTCAATTAAAAAACCTAAAGAAAATAAGAAAAACACGGTGCAAATAGAAAGGAATCTCAGTTCATTATGCAATTGGGCCTCAAAAGGGGGGTGGGGAAAGCCATTTGATCCACTAAGCCCAGACTTCCTATTAATGAAACGCGGTGTTTCAAGCGTGTATCAGAATCCCTCCAAAAACGAAATTAAATGTGGTGCGTTGGATCTGGTCTCAAGTCAAGGGTCAAGCGTGCATTTGACAGTCGTGGCTTCGTCTTCTTCCCTGAGCTAGGGTTTGCCATGAAAACCCCATGAAAACCAGAGTTCATGCAACAAACTTCCATCCCTTCGCATTACCTCAAAACTTCATCAATTCTCAAAGTTTAAAACCCTAAATTGCTCAGTTTTTCTCCCTGAACACGATCATGGCCTTGGATTCCATTGAAAGAGCCTCTATCATGCAACCCGATGGTGAATCCAAATTAATCTCAAAATATGATCAATACTCAACTTCAACCAACCTTAGATTTCTTTGCATCAAAATGATCCTCACATTACCCTAATCAAAACCAGCTATTAATCTTGCATTATCACTCACTATATCACTAGTTCTTGCTCCATAAAGAAATCGTGTCCATGACTGAAACTTCATCAAATGATCCTAAACTCTTCAGAATTGATCACCTATTGGTCTCTAACCATTCTATACTAATGATTCACCCTAACCATGCCTAAATAATGAGGTGGAAGAGATTTTGCAAACCTGGCTTCTTGATATGGCAGATGATGTAGATCTTCAATTCAAGGCTTGAAACTCTTCAAGAATGATCCTTGGATGATGAAACTTCTACTGTTTGCAAAAAAATGGAGGAAGAATGCTTGTACTTCAAGATTCGATGATGATTGGCTTCTTGCAAATTCAATTGGAACACCTTCAATCTTCCATCAATGGAGCTTCAATTCAGCATGCACACACTCAGAGGGATCTATGGAAAGTGTTTGTGAAGAAATAATGGATGGAAATGAAGAAGAATGAAGAAATTGAATGTGACTTTTAATGGAGGATTTTGGATTTCACTCTCTCTTTCATGCACCAATTCTCACCAACCTTGCATCTGAGCAAGTTGCACTTGTTATATAGAGTGGTTTAGAATCATCTAGAACCCTCTAGGATCATCCAATGAGAAATTGAAGTTTTCATGTCATGGTATTTTGATTTCTCATTTTCCTTACATGCTATCTCATGCCATAGCCCTTGTAACTTTGGTTTCTGACTTGAATTTATCCCCACATGAGATTTATGACAAGTTACAATGCATAACTACCTAGTGTATTGAGTTCTTTTGAGTTTTGCCTTGGTGCCTTAATATGCAAGTAAGCCATTTCCAAAGCAGCCCTATGATGCAAGCCTCAAATCAAAATTGTGGTTGAACCATTGTTCTTAGAATGTCATTTGGAGTCGAAATGACCTATTACATGACATGATTTGGACTTATAACTTGTGATTTCCATTTTTCAAATTCAACTTAATTAACTTATGCCTCATTTTTAGGCCATTTTTATCACTTTTTGATATGAGCCTTTTCAACATCTCATGACCTCCCTACTAGCCTTAAAACATCATTCTAAGCAAGTTTTATGTTGAAGATTTTTCCATTTGAAGCTTGGAAATAGGAGATATGGCCTTATGCTTGAAATGACCTATAACCTCCAAATGACCAAAATGCCCTTGGCTTGTCAAAGCCATAAGTTGAGTTCTACAAATACTATCAAGGACTTATAGTACTCTATAGAAATCTAAGAAGATTCTCTTCAACATTCATGTTGACCAAGAGTTCACAGGAATCATCCTACTAGGGCAAAAGTTGTCTGCAAGTTGGGTGACTTTCAAGGACCCAGATTCACATACCTTAGATGACCTGTAATTTGTCAAAACCATAACTTGAGCTCTACAAATCCTATCAAGGACTTCTAGTACTCAAATTAAATCTAAGAACAAGCTCTACAACATTCATGTTGTGGGGAAGATGAGATGACAATCACATCTTGAGCTAAACTGCCTTGAAGATAGGGATCAAACTAGGGGATTTTACACTGTCAATCCTTAGAAACCCTAGCTTGAAACTTCTCAAACTCCTCAATCATGATGAGTTGGTCTAGGAATCATCCTTATAGTATCTCAATACATCATTCCATGATCACATGGCTCTTGGATTAGGTCTCAACCCTCTCCAAATCATCAGTTGACCTAGGGTTGACCCAGTCAAACCCTAATTCCACCATTCATGGTTGAATCTTCTGAATTCTTGCACAATGACCTCTCTAGGCTTCATGATGGCTTTCAAGACATCTCATAATCTTTCTCAAAGCTTCAAGTCCATCCTCATGGTCTCAGAATCATCTGAGAAGCTCTCACAACTCTCAAGTTATGAGACACACAACCTTGGTTTCAACCAAGCTCTCTGAGGATCTCTTGAGTTATCTAACAAAGGTATCAACCTTTGAACATTTGAATAGCCCTCTTGGCTAGCTTCAAAGTCTCATACAACTCTTGATGGATAAATAAATGTTGGTCAAATTTTGGGGTGCAACAGCTGCCCCTATTCAAACGGCTTGAACCTGACTGGGTGAGAAGCGAACGGCCCTCAGCCAATCAAGGTGCGAGACGGTTGAATATCGATAAACCCGGAAATTTGCCAACTGCACGAGCACACGGTACTCCGCTGGGAACAGATCTTCGAACACTGAAACAATAGCTGCACAACAACTAGCTGGAGACATATTGATCTGACATCGCCGTCGGACAACCAAAACCCCCAACATCGCCGCTGGAGAAACAAAGAATCTGACATCGCCGTCAAACAACAAAACATCCAGCATCGCCACCGGAGAAACAAAATCACCTGACATCGCCGCCAGAAACAAAATGTCCAAACACCCAACATCGCCGCTGGAGAACTAAATCACCTGACATCGCCGACAGAAACGAACATATATCTCTGAGCAACACCCGACATCGCCGTCGAATAACCAAAGCACCCAACATCGCCGCTGGACAACTGAATCACCTGACATCGCCGCCAGAACCAAACATCCAACCTCGCCGCTGGAGAAATAAAGAGCCTGACATCGCCGCCGGAATCAAACATCCAACATCGCCGCTGGGGAATCAAATCTGACATCGCCGTCGGACAACCACAATACCCAACATCGCCGCTGGAGAACTAAAGAATAATCTGACGTACCCAACATCGCCGCTGGAAAACTGAAGAATCTGACATCGCCGTCGGAAACAAACGTCCAACATCGCCGCTGGAGCTACAAAGGATCTGAGAAACACCCAACATCGCCGCTGGAAAACTAAAGAGTCTGACATCGCCGTCAAAACATCCAACATCGCCGCTGGCAAGATAAACCACCTGACATCGCCGCCAGAAACAAACATCCAACATCGCCGCCGGAAAACTGAAATACCTGACCTCGCCGTCGGACCAACAAAATACCCAACATTGCCGCTGGCAAACTAAAGAATCTGACATCGCCGTCAGAAACAAACTATAACTCTGGGAAACACCCGACATCGCCGTCAAGTACTCAACATAATCTGACCTCGCCGTCAACACTCAACATCGTCAGACCTCGCCGTCAGGGTGAAGAAACTTCATTGGGGAATTGGTCACACGGTAACCGTTAATACATAGTCGATCATGCCGTCAGGCATTCAAAGAACACTGTCGGGCATCAGCCGGACTTCAACCATCAGGTTGATCATGCCATCAGGCATTCAAAGAACTTGTCGGGCATCAGCCGGACTTCAACCATCAGGTTGATCATGCCATCAGGCATTCAAAGAACTTGTCGGGCATCAGCCGGACTTCAACCATCAGGTGGATCATGCCATCAAGCATTCAAAGGAATTGTCAGGCACCAGCCAGACTTCATCAGCAAGTCGGGAATAGAATTCTTGGTCAATCATGAGCCAACTGGGAACATCTAAACCTCTGCCATTAGGCACTCCACATCAGCTGAGAGAACTACTTCATTAACACGGTCAGACTTCAATCATGGAGTCTTTAAGGGAGATTTCAACTTTGCCGCTAGAAAACCTGCTGGGGAGGACGCTTCGCCGCTGGGGAATTTGGAGAACTATCAAGTAACTCCGCTCCGGGGTTCCAGAAATCATTCTGAATAAATCAACTCTGCTGAGGACTTCAAGAATTGTCTTGGACAAATAACTCCGTCGGGGACTTCAAGAATCATCTTGAACCGATAACCATTCTGGAGATTTCAGGAATCATCCTGAGCGAACACTCTGTTGGGGATTCCAGGAATCATCCTGAGCAACTCTTGCTAGGGCAAACCAATCATGGCTTGAGCAACTTCCAAGGATTCGGCTCTCTTGGGGCTTCAGGAATCATCCTGGGCAACCTTTACTGGGGACCCTACTGGGGAGCTTAAGAATCATCTTAAGCAAATGGTCCTGCTGAGGAATTCAAGAATCATCTTGAACTGAAGACTTTGCTGGAGGACCTCAAGAATCCTCTTGAGAAAGCGACTTCGTTGGGGAGAATGTCAGGAATCATCCTGAGCAACTGATCCTTCGGCGGAAAACCTGCAAAACAAGAACGGTAGCAACCTAGATCATGTTTATTATGCATATGCTTCGGCAATGGCACAATGCTCCACACGGTGGAAATGCTATGCGTTTATGATAAATGCTATGCAATCATGCACAATGATGCAATCCCGTCAGCAAAATAAATGCTGAAGGGGGAATCCTCCTATCAAGGAGAAAGAACTACTCAGGTAGAGGAATCATCCTGCTGAGGAGAACAAGGTTACGCCAATCTCAATTGGACTCCGCAGGGGACACAACTTCAGTTGACTGCTGCGGGGGAAATGACTTCAGTTGATTGCTGCAGGGGGACGAGGCTCTACGAGAACCTGGACCTGCTGAGGGAAAGCGATGTCAATCGCGAGGATAAACTGCGTGGCCTTCTCGGCTACTTCTCTGGAGATGACGGCTATGTGGGGAAACAACTTTAGCTGTTCAACACTCTACTGGGGAAAAGACCAATCATGGTCTGATCAACTTCCAAGGATTCGGCTCTCTTGGGTATCTGCAAGCTCGGCTGAGGAAGGAGAAATCATTCTGCTTCACTGGAGAGAGTACGACTCTGATGAGGAATTTCAATTCCGCTGGGGAAGAAGGAATCATCTGACTTCGGGGGAGAGTACAACTCTGGTGGGGAATTTCAATTCCACTAGAGACTTCAGTCCGACACCATCAATTGCTGCATACTTCGGCGTACGAATAGTTTCCTACGAAACCTGCACTTGTGACCCGGTGCTGGGGGAAGAAATCATGCTTCGGCGCCTGACTCAGCTGAGGTGATGACGTTCCTTCAGGACGCCTCTGCTTAGGGAAGAGAATCATCTCTGTCTGGAGAGACATATCAATGCTCACGATCTTGCGTTCAGACTCTGCAGGGAGAGGCTACTGAACTCTGCTGGAGAAGGAGGAGTCATCCTACTTCAGGGATGCGCACGGCGCACTGTCTGGAATATGCTACACCTGTAACAACACAAACAAACAGACAAGATACCCTTCTCAAAGGGACCTATCAAGGTTATTATCTCGTGACAATATTCAGGTAATTAATTGTTTCAACAATCAGTGGCCTAGGCCAGTAAGTTTATGTATGCGCATTTTATCAAAAACATCAGCATTCTTTTTCGCAAACAAAACAGATAAATGCTAAGCAGGCAAACAGAATTGCTGAATAGTATGCATTTTATTGATAACGAACCTCTGAATGGGTAAAAATGTTTTACAACAGATGCAAGCTCCTGGAGTGAGGAAGCTGCGCAAAAATAAAACATAAATATACATCAGTATATACAAATGTCGGCAACGAGGCATAGACGAACACCATGAGTTGATCCCTCTATGACCCACTCGACTTCGATACTTCTCCGACTCTTCAGCTTCGGAAGAGATTGATTCAGATGAACGGCCCTCAGGTCCTCCAAACCACTAAACAATGAAAGTCCATACGCGGAATGCAGTCATTTGCTTTTTAAATCCCTAACTTTTGCGTGAACCGCCCTTTGCGGGTTTTCAGTTCACCGGGATACCCTTTTTTGCTGAAGCCACCCAGTGTAGGTTTTCGACTTCGCGGGTGTACATTTTTTCAATATATCCCTAATTTTTGCCTGAACCTTTTTATTCTGTTTTTGGTTCGCCGGGATGCCTCTTTTTTGCCTGGACTCTCTTTTTTTGTCCAGCGGGTCGTTTTCAAGCAAAGTATTTTTTAACTGCGTCCGCGTTCACCGGGGATGCAAAATCTTCACCATCCATCGTGGATAACAACAAAGCTCCTCCCGAGAAGACCTTGCTGACGACGTACGGACCTTCGTAATTCGGAGTCCACTTGCCCCGATGATCGTAGTATGGAGGAAGAATCTTCTTCAAGACGAGATCACCCGTCTGAAAGCTTCTAGGACGCACCTTCTTATCATAAGCTTTCTTCATTCGGCTTTGGTACAGGCGACCAAACGCAATCGACCCTAACCTCTTCTCGTCCATCAGGCTGAGATGGTTCAGGCGATTCGTAATCCATTATGCCTCGTCGAGTTTCACATCAACCAAAACTCGCAAAGAAGGGATCTCAACTTCCAACGGTAGGACAACCTCCATACCGTACACTAAAGAGAAAGGAGTTGCCCCGGTTGACGTACGGACCGTCGTACGATAACCGTGCAGTGCAAATGGCAGCATATCGTGCCAATCTTTGTAGGTCACAACCATCTTCTGAATAATCTTCTTTATGTTCTTGTTGGCCGCTTCAACGGCGCCATTCATCTTCGGCCGGTAAGGAGATGAATTGTGGTGTTCAATCTTGAAGCTCTGGCACAGCTCCTTCATCATCTTGTTATTCAGGTTCGAACCATTATAAGTAATGATCCGCTCGGGAATTCCGTAACGACAGATGATGTCCCTCTTTATGAATTTAGCCACCACCTGCTTGGTCACATTAGCATACGAGGCTGCCTCCACCCACTTGGTGAAGTAGTCAATAACTACTAGAATGAAGCGATGACCGTTAGATGCAGTGGGCTCGATCTTGCCTATCATGTCAATGCTCCACATGGAGAACGGCCACGGGGAGGACATGACATTCAACGGGCACGGCGGCACATGAACTTTATTAGCATAAATCTGGCATTTATGACATCTCTTCGCGAATCTGAAGCAATCCGACTCTATCGTCAGCCAGTAGTATCCTGCTCTCAGGATCTTTCTCGTCATAGCATGCCCGCCGGCGTGCGTACCAAATGTGCCTTCATGGACTTCTTCCATGAGCATACTCGCCTCTTTCTCATCTACACATCTGAGTAGCACGAGATCGTGGTTTCTCTTATACAACACTCCATCAGGATTGAGATAAAAGTTGCCAGACAGCCTCCTCAGAGTCTTCTTATCCTGGGTTGACGCACCCGCGGGATACTCCTTAGTCATAAGGAAAGTCTAGATGTCATGGAACCATGGCTTGCCGTCGGCGGCTTCCTCGATTGCAAAGATAAACGCCGGTCTATCAAGACGGGATAAGACAATTCTTGGAGCCTCATTCCAAAAATTGACTTTATACATTGAAGCCAACGTGGCTAAGGCATCAGCCATCTGATTTTCCGCTCGGGGCACATGATGGAGTTCCACTCGATCAAAGAACGGAAGTAGCCTTCTGGCATAATTCATGTACGACACCAAATTCGATTGACGAGTCTCCCACTCCCCTTTAATTTGGTTGATCACAAGCGCTGAGTCACCATATACGTCTAGGTTCTTGATTCTCAAATCAATTGCCTCTTCTAGACCCATGATGCATGCTTCATACTCCGCCTCGTTATTGGTAACTGGAAACGTCAGTCTCGCAGTAAACGGGATATGGGATCCATGGGGAGTCGTGATGATAGCCCCGATGCCACTTCCGTAGGAATTAACCTCCCCATCGAATATCAATTTCCACTGGGATTTCCTATCTGGCCCCTCGTCGGGCAACGGCTCATCGCAATCCTTCACTTTGAGAAACATAATATCCTCGTCAGGGAATTCAAACTTCATCGGCTGGTAGTCCTCGATCGGCTGTTCGGCAAGGTAATCAGACAATACGCTTCCCTTAATGGCCTTCTAGGACACGTACTGAATATCATATTCCGTTAACACCATTTGCCATCTGGCAATCCTGCCTGAAAGAGCCTGCTTCTCGAAGACGTACTTGATCGGATCCATCTTCGAAATTAGCATGGTGGTATGATTGAGCATGTACTGTCGTAGACGTTTGGCGGCCCAAGCTAGTGCACAACACGTCTTCTCCAGCATCAAGTATCGAGATTCACAGTCAGTGAACTTTTTACTCAAGTAGTAAATGGCATGCTCCTTTCTGCCCGTCTCGTCGTGCTGACCGAGAACACACCCCATACTGTTCTCAAGAACTATCAAGTACATGATTAATGGCCGTCCAGCCACTGGGGGTATCAAGATTGGAGGTTCTTGAAGATACTGCTTTATCTTGTCAAATGCCTTCTGGCAATCTTCATTCCAAGTAATCGCCTGATCTTTCTTTAAAAGCTTGAACATCGGTTCACAAGTGGTCGTGAGCTGAGAGATAAACCTTGCAATGTAGTTTATTCGGCCCAAGAAACCACGAACTTCTTTTTCTGTTTTCGGCGCTGGCATTTCTTGAATGGCTTTTATTTCCGCAGGATCAACCTCGATGCCTCGTTCGCTAACGATAAACCACAGTAATTTTCCGGACCGCACTCCGAAAGTGCATTTGTTAGGATTCAACCTCAACCTGAACTTCCTAAGCCTCTCAAAAAGCTTCAATAAGTTGACCAGATGCTCTTCCTCCGTTTGGGACTTCGCAATCATGTCATCAACATAGACCTCGATCTCATGATGAATCATATCATGAAACAAAGTTACCATTGCTCGTTGGTAAGTGGCCCCTGCATTCTTCAGACCGAAGGGCATTACCTTGTAGCAGAATGTTCCCCAAGGGGTGATAAACGTCGTTTTCTCCATGTCCTCCGGCGCCATCTTGATCTGGTTGTATCCGGAGAAGCCATCCATGAACGAAAACACGGAGAACTGGGTTGTGTTGTCGACCAACACATCGATATGAGGCAGCGGGAAATCATCTTTAGGGCTCGCCCTATTCAAATCCCGATAATCGACGCACATGCGTACCTTACCGTCCTTATTCGGTACAGGCACTATGTTGGCGACCCACGGAGGGTAAGTGGTGACCGCTAAGAAGCCAGCATCGAGCTGTTTCTGCACTTCTTCTTTGATCTTAACGGCCATGTCTGGTCTTGTCCTCCTAAGCTTCTGCTTGACGGGAGGGCAGTTTTCTCGTAGTGGAAAGTGGTAGACCACGATGTCCGTGTCAAGTCCGGGCATATCTTCGTATGACCAAGCAAAGACGTTACTATACTCTCGAAGCATCTCGACTAGTCTCTGCTTGACATTACTCTGCAGCGCGGCCCCTATCCTGACGTTTCTGACGAGCTCTTCAGAACCCAGATTTATAATCTCGATCTCCTCCTCATGAGGCAGAATAACCTTTTCCTCTTGTTTCAACAAGCGGGCCAACTCTTCAGGAAGGTCTTCGTCTTCATCAATCTCTTCTTCTGCTTGATAGATCGGGCAATCGAAGTCGAAGTGAGCCGTAGAAGGTCCAGAGTCGATGTCATCTGTTATGTGGATCCTGCAATAACAAGGGTTAAGTTTAAAACAAGAATATGTAGGTTAGCACAAACCCCATTGCCATTTTACTGTTTTTCAAAACAAATATAAAACAGGAATAACAGAGAACACAATATTTGAATACGAAGAAAACGCCTTTGATTTATTAACAAAATGCATGTACATAATCCAACAAGGCCCTGACAATAAAACCGCTATGCCCCGGGTAGGACATAGGGTTGTACAATGATTGAAAAAAGTAAATCATTACTCTTCACTTGTCAGCTGGATGATATCCTTGATGGTCCAATTGTTGAGGCGCTCGCCCGACTTGCTTGGCTGAATCCAAGAGTCGAGATCACAATCGCTATCCCCGTTGTCTTCAGACGCCGCGTTGATGCTTTCGAAAATCACTCTGCCACTGGTAAATAGGATCGGCCCCTTACCCCGTGACACGCTGCTAGACGAAGAAGAAGAAGCTTCAGCTTCAGGAGAATACCCCAACCCAAACTTATCCTGCTTGATTGGTATCTCCAAAATATGCCCCCAGCCTAGGGTAGATCCGACTTCGACGACGACCCGAGCTTCTTTGAACGAGGAGAGATTCATCTCTGGCTTTTCTGCGACTACAGGAGCTACCTCTTTCACTTTGACGGCTTCGAATGCCTGGCAGAGAGTTTCATGGATTTCGCCATCCATTTCAACATACTTAAAGGATGACAAATGGCTCACCATTATGTCCTCCTCGCCACACACGGTTACGATGCTTCCTCCGACAGCATATTTGAGCTTTTGGTGCAACGTGGAGGTCACGGCACCAGCAACATGGATTCATGGCCGGCCCAAGAGACAACTGTAGGCAGGCATGATATCCATGATATAAAAGACCGTGTCGAACGTTTCCGGACCTACTTGGATCGGCAGGGTCACCTCCCCGAAAACGTGGCGTTTAGTTCCTTCAAATGCTTTCACCACCAGGTCACTGGGTGTGCAGAGCAGTCCGCGAGTGTCCAACTTCATTAATGCCTTCTTCAGAAGCACATTAAGTGACGAACCCGTGTCCACCAGGACGTGCGACATGATTGTGCCCCTACACTCTATCGAGATGTGCAGGGCGCTATTGTGATTCCTCCCTTTTGGTGTCAGCTCTAAGTCTGTGAAACCTAGCCCATTGCCAGCATTAACGTGGGCTACCACCTCTTCTAGCTGATTCACCGATATCTCTTGTGGTACGTAGGCAGCGTTCAATACCTTCAGTAGCGCGTTGCGGTGTGCTTCAGAACACAGCAACAAGTTGAGAATAGAAATCTTCGAGGGCGTCTGATGGAGATGGTCTACAATCTTGTAGTCGCTCTTTTTGATCAACCGCATAAACTCCTCGGCATCTTTGACAAGCAAATCTTTCTCTACCCCACACGGGACCTCTTCGATGACTTTGCTTTTGCCCTTATCGGCCGCATCAGCTCTGACCGCTTTATCTGCCACGACCTCTGGCGGTGCAAATACTCTTCCGCTACGAGTAATACCACTGATTCCTGCGAGATTCTCCACAGTCGACCCATACGGTTCCAGCTCCAACTTTTGACCGTTGCAATAGACTTCAGCCCCATAATGCCACGGAATGGCGTTAGTGCTCTCGAATGGTATCAGCCCAGCTTTAGTAATAGTGATTGTAGGCGGTCTGGGCGCAAAAATGGTTATTGGCCGGCGAGGGATGGTGATGGTGGCGACTTCATCGGCCTGCTCCAGTACTACCTCTCCTGATACACTTTCAGCCCTCCGGCTGAACTGCAAAATCCCCTCAGCCATCAGAGTTTGGATTCCTTCAACCAACTGCTCACATCCATCAGAATGTGTGGCACAGTCCATGCATAACTCTCCGCATCCTGGAAAGAACCCTTTCTTCAACAACTTAGCTTTGACGAAGCTAAGCGGCGTCTTTAGGTCTTTGACATCAGTCAACAGATCTGCGCTCTCTTCTTCGATAATGGCGTTCACTCCGCCTCCCCTATGATTCGGCATAGGGTTCTTCGTGAAATTGGGCACATTATCGGAGAAGTTGATAATCTTGGCATCTACTAGGTCCTGCACCTTATGCTTAAAGGCTTTGCAGTTCTCGATTGTGTGGCCTGGTGCCCCTGTATGGAAATCGCAAGTGGCATTTGCGTCGTACCCTGGTGGAGGTGCCCCTGTCAAGGGAGCCATCATCCTTTTCTGAACCAACTGAAGCTGAAGCAAAGTCTGCAAGAGTTGCGCGTACGACATGGGCGGTGCTTCGAAGTGACGGTTTGCCAAAGAAGCCCGATTCTGGTACTTTCTATATCCCTGTTGATTCGGTTGCTGCTGCTGCGGAGCTGCTGGGATATTTATACTGGCTATCTGCTGCTGAGGGCCTTTTCCCTTCCGTCGAGCGTTGGTCACAGCGCTCGCATCTCCTTCTCGTCGTTTACCAGTATAAGGTTTCTTTCCACCTCCTCCAGCCGAGGATGATTCACCTTGAATTTTCCCGATCTTGATTCCATTCTCGACGTGCTCGCCCATGATGATGAGAGCCGAGAACGTCCCATACATGCCACTGACTAAATTTTCATAGTAAACCCCTGGGAGGGTAGCCACAAACATCTATACGAGCTCGCGTTCAACGATCGGCGGCTGAACCCGGGCTGCCAACTCACGCCACCGCTAGGCGTACTCCTTAAATCCTTCATTATTCCTCTGCGACAGGTTCTGGAGCTGAACTCGGTTCAGGGACAAGTCGCTATTGTACTGATAGTGGTGGACAAACGCTTCAGCGAGATCCTTCCAGGTACGCACGCTAGTGGGCTCCAGGCCCATGTACCACTCGAGGGATGGTCCGGAAAGGCTGTCTTGAAAGAAGTGCATCAGCAGCTTCTCGTCCTCTGAATAGGCAGACATCTTCCTGTAGTACGATCTGAAGTGGACACGAGGGCAGGTGGTGCCCTTATACTTCTCAAAGTAAGGCACCCTGAACTTAGGAGGTACCTTGAAGTCAGCAATTAATCCCAGCTTGGACATATCAACGCCCAAAGTATTTTGATTCTCAATATCTCTCATTTTATCTTCAAGTGCTTTGAATCTGAGCCGTGCTTCAGCATTCAGCTCCCCTTCTGCACCTCTTTGAGAGAACACATCATCCTGATGATCCTCAAGCCACAGTTGAGGCACCAACAGATTCCCGACGCCTGCATTGCCGCTGACCGGCCCGATGTTGACATTAGCTCCAAGACTCCCATTGCCGACGCCCGTCGTATTGAGTCCGATATTGGCCATCACATTGCCATTAAAACTGCCGTTGCCCCCGGCCACGGGGACACCATTCTGCGGAGTATCAACTGGTGGAGGAGTAGGCACAGCCCCGCCATGGAGTATGCCGCTGCTATCAACCCTGGAGATCAACGGCTGAACCAAAGTCCTGAGCTGGTCTTGACCATTGACGACCACCTGCATAAGTTCCATAAAGCGATCCATCCGCTCGCGGAGCTCCTGAACATCTGTCTGCACTTGATCCATGATCCTGGTCTGATTAGCTCGAGTCGGATAACGGTGAATTAGCCTCTGATCAATCCTGGAGTCACCGGAAATAGCCTGAGACCTGTAAACCTGAAAAACCTGCAAACACTAAAGGTTAGGAAAAACAACAAAATGCTCGCCATGCAAATGCTTCATGCAGATGCATGCGTGTGTCTGTGTGCTTGGGAGATTTCCCCCGATCCTAGTGCCTGAGTGCCAGTGCTGATAATAATAAGAAGAAGAAGTCTGAGCCCAATCATGGGAACATCAATCTCATATATAAGGAAAGCCTATCAAGGCAGTACATAGCATCAGCAAATACAAGACAAATCAACAGCGTGACCTCAGCCAACAAGCCTGGTGATGGTCAGCATACAACAAAGATCAAAACAAAAGGAATACAAATAGTCAAGTACGGCCACGGGCGCGATACTCTGCTAATAACTCCTTCGTCTCTGGATGATCTGGCAAAGTGAGCAACCCCTCGACGAGTAGTTCCCTCTGCACAATGGTATACTGAAGTCCCTAAACTGAACTTTCCCATGCTCCTTCGCCGAAGCAATCTTCCAGTTTCCGCTTTTTGGACTCAAACATCAGCTTGCGCTCCTTCAGGTTAGCGAGAGCTTTGTTGAGCTGGCCTTCGGCGGCGTATCTGCGGGCGGTTTCTTCATCAAACCTCTTTTCACTGTCCTTCACCTCGGCTTCCAGCTTGGAGATCTGTAGCATCAGCTTGTCCTCCCGCTCTTTCCTGGTGGCCAGGGAAGCCTTCCAGTGCTGGTTGAACTTGGATATCCTCCGATATGCCTCGTCCAAGTGCTGCTTCTTCGTAGCCAGTACGTCATTGACGGCTTTAAAGTCTCGACCCATGCGTTCACGCTCGGCCAACTGCTTAGTCAGGTCTGTACCTAGCTGGTTCACCAACTCTGTTTGCCTTTTGAAAGAATGAACAACTTCGTTCCTTTCGCTCCGGAGCTGAGCTAATTCCTTCTCCAGTTCTTCGTTCGCCCGCTTCAATTCATCCCGCTCAGCTAACACCTGATTATGCTGATGAATGGGCACAATAGTAAGCTCTTCGATTGTTGGAGGACTTTCTGGCTTGGCATGAGGAAACGGCATCCCTATAGCATTGGCTCTGGCTCTGATCCAGGTCAAATACGGAGGGTAGGCTTGACTGTTGCTTTTTCCCAGCAAAGGCTTTCCTCGCTTACTGATACCATTCCACGCGCGCTAAAGTTTGGACAGCAGATCCCCTTCTAGAGTACCAGTGAGGTACAGAGATTCCTGTACCTCTTCATCCTTCGGCGGATTCCTCAAAGCATACGCGAACTGTCGAACCAGCAACGACAGATTGTAGTTTATACAGCCCTTCCTACCTATCAATGGTACATTTGGAAACCCGCTGCAACTGAAGATCACCTCAGTACCCAACCTATCTCTGTCGAACCAGTCCATATCCTCTGCATATAAACTCATCAGACGCTCAGGCCACTCAGTTGTGGCTGCAGACAAGACAAAAAGGACCCCTCTTGGGCAGATGACTATCAAGCCATTTGTACAGCAAGGGTACGCAGCACGAGACATTCTTCCCTCTTCTGTTCTCATTCTTGTAGTGAACTGAGTGATAGACATCTCCTATCAGGGTAGGGACTGGATTCCGTGAAGCAAAGATATGAAACACATCAAAGTCTACAAAATCGGGCATGTTGGGGAACAAAATAATGCCGTATATGCATAGAGCGAGGATGGCATTGAACGCGCCCCAACACCCGTCCTTGGCACACTGCTGAGCTTTACCTACCAAAAACTGCAAGGAGAACCCAGGAACCTTGTTCCAACTAGTCAATACTAACTCGGAGGCGTCCAAATGAAGTGAAGGAGCTAAACCAGCCAGATCAGGCTCAACATCCATGTGGACAAAAGGCATCTGCCTCTTGATAGACACACCTAGCAAATCAGCATACTCTTCCAGCGTAGGTGCAAGAACAAAGTCCTGAAAAGTGAAACATCTCAGCGGAGGGTCGTAGAACTGCAGCAGAGCATGCAACCCATTCAACTCGAACACAGAAGGCTTGCAAACCAAACTGAGCAACCTGCCATAAGATTTTCTGAACTCATCCTTCACAGAATCACCTGCTAGAGCTATCAAACCAGTCAGCTTAACCACATCAGGGGTCGGGAACTTGTAAGCCACGGTCTTCCTCAGAGAGCCCATAACAATACAATAGGAGGCAAGAAATCCTGGATGGGGAAAACGGTACCTGCAACACAGACACACATTAATGGAATGCAAATGAATATGCAAACTAATGCAAAAAATGCAATCATGCAATAGGAGGCCAAAGCAACTGCTGTGGAGATTCTGTATCAACAAAACCACTGGTAGGAAGAAAACCCTGGCGTAGGACCACTAATCTGATCTGCCAAAAACAACCATCTGATAGGACCATATACACAGGATCATAATTCTGCTCTGTCAAGAACAAATGTCTGATAATAAGGACCTTTGATGTATGATCAAGAACTATCTGTTGATGAAGTCTTCAGACCCCAATCAAAAATCTGCTCTATCAAGAACAAACAACATCTGCTGATGAGATCTTCAGACCCTAATCAAAACCTGCTCTATCAAGAACAAACAACATTTGCTGATGAGATCTTCAGACCCCAAAATCTGCTCTATCAAGAACAAACAAATCTGCAACCGAGAAACCCTGGTACCAACAAACTAATTCATTGTCAAGAAAACCAGGTGGTCTGAAGGTCAAAGTTTCCTGCAATAAACCCAATCCCACTCACAGGTATGGACCTAAACTGACTCAAGGTACGGCATCCTATGCGTTCATCAGCGTCACAGACTTTCAAGAGGGGTGATACGATACCCAGAAGGTGTGGCATCACCAGCTCCTGAAGCGGCCTCACTTAGCTGAATCACAAATGATCGGTCCCCAGAGTCGACAATCCACCAAACCAGCAACTGTCTCAACCCAAAGGGTTGAAAGTGAAGCCAACCGGATGAACCTCGTCTGAGCGTGGATTTCATGAGACACTAGTGCCTGCAAAGCAAGCACGCGCCCACTAATTTCCACTCTAAGTCTATAGTGCACTCAAGCCTGGGTCTGGCTTCTCACTCATCATAACTCCCATCCCACAACAGCACAGATAATCATATCATACTGGAAATAAAAGGCGGGAAATAAAGTGCGAGAAGTAAAAATGCGATAAATAAACGCAACCCAACAAGTAAACATACAAGTGTTAGGATTGACTCGCAGGGAACCGTTGGAGTCCCCAGCAGAGTCGCCAGCTGTCGCTACTGTGAAAATAAGGTGCCGGCATGACAGAAGAGTCGCCACCTTTCGTTATTTATCCCTCAGAGCGGGAAAGGAAACGATCGGAAAAACCTGACGAAAAAGGGTAAGACAAGGTCGTCGCAACCATTGTCTGGATTTGGGAGTCGGTTACGCAAGGGGAAGGTATTAGCACCCCTCACGTCCGTCGTACTCGACGGGATCCTCGCTTGTTGTGTTTACTTGGACGGGTTGGTTTTATTCTACCTACCTATCAAGGCTGGCTGAAAAAGAAAAGAAAATGACTCGGCAAAGCGTCGCGCTTTATGCCTACGTATTCTCATCAGAGAATGAGAAATCAGAGTCAACGTAGTTCGGCCTACGAAGGGTTTATGGGGGAAGGTAGCTCGCCAAGACATCGCCATCTTGTGCCTACGTACTCTCAACAGGTATGAGAGATCAGAGCTCACGTAGTTCGGGAAACTACGGTTTATTTCCTGTCTTTACGAAAGAAGTGTTTTTATTGTGTTTGTGATTTCAACCGCACTAGAGACTATGACCTGAGAGTGAATATGTCGCATGTCACCCAAAGGGTACCATACTAAACATCCAGACTGTGGAAAAGAAACTCTCCCACAATCCTTTCTCAGATAGCTTAAGGCTCGTAACGTACGAAAGAAATCATTCATGATTACTGTATCTTAAACTGTTTTGAGATGAGAAGAGAACAGGCCCAACTAGGAGAGAGACTATCAAGTCCTACTGTTGTCATGCCATGGATTCATCCTATGGTTGAGGTTTGAACAGGGAACTCCTAGAAGTTGTCATGCATAGGTTTCAACCTAAAATTCTATCATCAAATCCTTATCAAAGGAAATGAGAGTCCTAAGGGATCATGTCAATGATACACCAAAACAGACAAAGCATCAGCTTAACAGTAAAATGCATGCAATGCAAGTGAGGGAGGAAATGTGTGTGGGGCTTCAGCCTCCACAAGCTCATCTCAACCTCAAGCCAGAATGGATAACAGTAATCATACTGAAATATAAACAACATGCTATCAAGCAATAAACAGTAAACTGCAATCATACAGATAAAATGAAATAAAAGGCCATCAGACAAACAAACCACATGGGCAAGGGAGCTGGGCTCTACCGAATACCCGCAAGCAAAGCCACACAGTAACAATACAAGCAGAGGGAGAAACTCAACCTCTAGTGCAATCATGCTCCTAGATTCTACCTATTCTAGATATGAACTTATTCTAATGCATCAAACAAGTCAAGCAAAACACATCAATACAGAAAAGAAAAAGAAAGCAGATCAACTCCTCTCTCAACTTCAAGCTTCAGCTTTTCCAACAGCAACTCAGTCTTCAGACTTCAATTACTCTTGACAAATATCAATTTGCTTTTCCAGGTTTCAACCCTACAACATAAGTTTTAACTTATCTTCTCCCTTAAGCTTCAGCTCTTTGATCAGCTCCACCTTCAGGCTTCACCTAATCTTCAGGGATCTTCAAGTGTCAACTCGCTCTTGTTGCTCTTCAAGCTTCAACTGGAATGGCAATACCCAAGGATTCATCCTCTTCCATGCTCTTCATTGAAGTCTTCATCTTCAAGCTCAAGCTCAACATCTCTCAAGATAATCAAACCAGAGAAAATCACTTACTGGATAAGCTGGGGGATATTGAACTGCTTATTGACCACCAAAGGTGACCTTTAAGGGTTCAACATCAAAGGAATGCTTCCCTCAAAAGTTCTACTTCCTAGGTACATCACTTATCCCTCCAAAGGAGAGAGGTTTATACCATGGAAGGACTTTGAATCATAGGGAGGAATGGAGGTGACAGATACCATCCATGATTAAGAAAGAAGTTATCTAAGTCTAAACTCTTCCTAGTCCCTAACCCTAAAACAAACAAAAAAGAAATAAGATCAAGCCCTCAATCTCCTCAATGCATCTTCAAGTCTTCTACTATGCTCCTCAATGCTCCTTAGAACAAGATCAAACCTTCCAAGCCCACAAAGCAAAAGTGCCCTAAAGGCAACACAAACAATCAACCAATACAAAAATCAACTAAAAATAGCATACTATTATATTAAATCCTAATATAATTTCTAAGGGATCCTACATACCTACCCTTAATACCCATATATGTCCCATAGTCTAATTTGTCCTAAAAACCCAAAAATCTAAAGCTATTATGGACCTATGTTGAAGTTTAACCTAATTCTACACAACCTAATAGCATCTAATCAAAACTATCCTAAAAATAATCACAAAAATATGGAATAAATCCAGGGGGGAGCTAAAACATATATCTAACTATCCTAAAAAGAATGACCTAAAAATACTAAGGGAGCTACCTAAACAAAATTCTACAAGATGAGATATCAACATAAAAGAATTAAAAAGCAATTAAAGTAAAAAATATACAAAAAATACTAAAATGCATGAAATGAAAAATGTTTTTATTTGATAATTTTCTTGACAAAAATATGAAATAGGAGAAAAAACTCCCATGAAAAAAACATTATTTTTCCATTTATTATGAATTTTCAAAGTATGAAATAAAATGGAGAGAATTAAAATGCAAATATGAAAATGGGGTGTAACAAGTAAACAAATGCAGTTAAAACCACGCTTGGGCCCAGAATGGGGGGTTCACATAGCAATGCGCCTGGGCCCATTTCATTAATCAGAAATTCAATTAAAAAACCTAAAGAAAATAAGAAAAACACGGTGCAAATAGAAAGGAATCTCAGTTCATTATGCAATTGGGCCTCAAAAGGGGGTGGGGATAGCCATTTGATCCACTAAGCCCAGACTTCCTATTAATGAAATGCGGCGTTTCAAGCGTGTATCAGAATCCCTCCAAAAACGAAATTAAACGTGGTGCGTTGGATCTGGTCTCAAGTCAAGGGTCAAGCGTGCATCTGACGGTCGTGGCTTCGTCTTCTTCCCTGAGCTAGGGTTTGCCATGAAAACCCCATGAAAACCAGAGTTCATGCAACAAACTTCCATCCCTTCGCATTACCTCAAAACTTCATCAATTCTCAAAGTTTAAAACCCTAAATTGCTCAGTTTTTCTCCCTGAACACGATCATGGCCTTGGATTCCATTGAAAGAGCCTCTATCATGCAACCCGATGGTGAATCCAAATTAATATCAAAATATGATCAATACTCAACTTCAATCAACCTTAGATTTCTTTGCATCAAAATGATCCTCACATTACCCTAATCAAAACCAGCTATTAATCTTGCATTATCACTCACTATATCACTAGTTCTTGCTCCATAAAGAAATGGTGTCCATGACTGAAACTTCATCAAATGATCCTAAACTCTTCAGAATTGATCACCTATTGGTCTCTAACCATTCTATACTAATGATTCACCCTAACCATGCCTAAATAATGTGGTGGAAGAGATTTTGCAAACCTGGCTTCTTGATATGGCAGATGATGTAGATCTTCAATTCAAGGCTTGAAACTCTTCAAGAATGATCCTTGGATGATGAAACTTCTACTATTTGCAAAAAAATGGAGGAAGAATGCTTGTACTTCAAGATTCGATGATGATTGGCTTCTTGCAAATTCAATTGGAACACCTTCAATATTCCATCAATGGAGCTTCAATTCAGCATGCACACACTCAGAGGGATCTATGGAAAGTGTTTGTGAAGAAATAATGGATGGAAATGAAGACGAATGAAGAAATTGAACGTGACTTGCAATGGAGGATTTTGGATTTCACTCTCTCTTTCATGCACCAATTC
Source organism: Lathyrus sativus (assembly GCA_963859935.3). Taxonomy (NCBI): domain Eukaryota; kingdom Viridiplantae; phylum Streptophyta; class Magnoliopsida; order Fabales; family Fabaceae; genus Lathyrus; species Lathyrus sativus. The sequence goes on along the minus strand of OZ012736.1, from coordinate 178,300,214 downwards.
TCACCAACCTTGCATCTGAGCAAGTTGCACTTGTTATAAAGAGTGGTTTAGAATCATCTAGAACCCTCTAGGATCATCCAATGAGAAATTGAAGTTTTCATGTCATGGTATTTTGATTTCTCATTCTCCTTACATGCTATCTCATGCCATAGCCCTTGTAACTTTGGTTTCTGACTTGAATTTATCCCCACATGAGATTTATGACAAGTTACAATGCATAACTACCTAGTGTATTGAGTTCTTTTGAGTTTTGCCTTGGTGCCTTAATATGCAAGTAAGCCATTTCCAAAGCAGCCCTATGATGCAAGCCTCAAATCAAAATTGTGGTTGAACCATTGTTCTTAGAATGTCATTTGGAGTCAAAATGACCTATTACATGACATGGTTTGGACTTATAACTTGTGATTTCCATTTTTCAAATTCAACTTAATTAACTTATGCCTCATTTTTAGGCCATTTTTATCACTTTTTGATATGAGCCTTTTCAAAATCTCATGACCTCCCTACTAGCCTTAAAACATCATTCTAAGCAAGTTTTATGTTGAAGATTTTTCCATTTGAAGCTTGGAAATAGGAGATATGGCCTTATGCTTGAAATGACCTATAACCTCCAAATGACCAAAATGCCCTTGGCTTGTCAAAGCCATAAGTTGAGTTCTACAAATCCTATCAAGGACTTATAGTACTCTCTAGAAATCTAATAAGATTCTCTTCAACATTCATGTTGACCAAGAGTTCACAGGAATCATCCTACTAGGGCAAAAATTGTCTGCAAGTTGGGTGACTTTCAAGGACCCAGATTCACATACCTCAGATGACCTGTAATTTGTCAAAACCATAACTTGAGCTCTACAAATCCTATCAAGGACTTCTAGTACTCAAATTAAATCTAAGAACAAGCTCTACAACATTCATGTTGTGGGGAAGATGAGATGACAATCACATCTTGAGCTAAACTGCCTTGAAGATAGGGATCAAACTAGGGGATTTTACACTGTCAATCCTTAGAAACCCTAGCTTGAAACTTCTCAAACTCCTCAATCATGATGAGTTGGTCTAGGAATCATCCTTATAGTATCTCAATACATCATTCCATGATCACATGGCTCTTGGATTAGGTCTCAACCCTCTCCAAATCATCAGTTGACCTAGGGTTGACCCAGTCAAACCCTAATTCCACCATTCATGGTTGAATCTTCTGAATTCTTGCACAATGACCTTTCTAGGCTTCATGATGGCTTTCAAGACATCTCATAAGCTTTCTCAAAGCTTCAAGTCCATCCTCATGGTCTCAGAATCATCTGAGGAGCTCTCACAACTCTCAAGTTATGAGACACACAACCTTGGTTTCAACCAAGCTCTCTGAGGATCTCTTGAGTTATCTAACAAAGGTATCAACCTTTGAACATTTGAATAGCCCTCTTGGCTAGCTTCAAAGTCTCATACAACTCTTGATGGATAAATAAATGTTGGTCAAATTTTGGGGTGCAACAACGTCTTCTGAAGAAAGTCCCATCAGATGCTCAGACCAATCCACCGTATCTGCAGACTCAGTGAAGATACCCTTCTTGGGCAGATGACTCTCAAACCACATATACAGCAAAGGCACACAACAAGAGACGTTCTTGCCCCTCCTGTTCTCGTTCTTATAATGCAGTGAGTGATAGAAATCTCCAATCAAAGTAGGCACAGGATTGCCTGAAGCAAATATATAGAACGCATCCAGATCAACGAAGTCAGGCAGGTTCGGGAACAGTACAATGCCATAGATACACAGAACAAGAATAGCATTAAACACAGTCCAACATCCACTCTTGGCATACTCTTGTGCTTTCCCAACCAAGAACTTGAGAGAAAAACCAGACACTCCATTCCACGAGGTTAACAGCAACTCTGAGGAGTCTAAATGCAAGGCAACAGCCAAATCCTCCAGTTTGGGCTCAGCATCCATATGAATGAAAGGTACCCTGTTCTGAATAGTCAGCTCTAAGATCTCAGCATATTCCTCCATGGTCGGAGCCAGAATGAAGTCAGGGAAAGTAAAACACCTCAGCGGGGGATCATAGAACTGCATTAGCGTGTACAATCCGTTACGCTCATACATGGATGGTTTATACACCAATCTAAGTAATTTCCCATAACTCTTCCTGAAGCTTCTCTTCACATCATCATCACCTAAGGATATCAAACCAAGCAAAGAAGAAACGTCTGGAGTTGGCAACTTGTAAGCCACAGTCTTCTTCAGAGTGTCCATAATATCAGCAGACAGAAATCCGGGCAACTAGAACCAGAGGGTATGAAATGCACCTGCAGCACAGACACACGTTAATGATATGAAAAATGAGTATGCAACAATGCAATATGCAACATGCAACAGGGATCAAGTGATATATTGCTGAAGAGATCCATCCACAATATCTGTCTCGACAGTCCCCTAATACTGCTCAAACCTGGTCTCAACAGACCCATAACAATGCTCCACTTTGATCTCAACAGACCTATAACAAAGCTCCAACCTGGTCTCAACCGACCTATAACACTGTCCTGATGAAGAACCCCAAGTAACCATACATACTGATCCAATATTGAGAAAACCGGGTAGTCTGGAGGTCAAGTTTCCTGCATGCCCCAATCCCTCTCACAAGTAGGTGTCCTATTAACTGAAACAAGGTACGGCATCCTATGTGTTCGTCAGCGTCACAGACTTTCAAGACTGATGAAACGATACCCAGAAGGTGTGGCATCATCATGTCCTGAAGAGGCCTCACTTAGCCAACTTCCAATTGATCGGTCCCCAGAGTCGACAATCCAAGTAACCAACAACCCCCTCAACCCAAAGGGTTGAAAAAGAAGTCAACCAGAAGAACCTCGTCTGAGCGTGGATTTTGTGGGACACTAGTACATGCAAAGCATGCACGCGCCCACTACTTTCCACAACTAATTCTAGGTGCACTCAAGCCCAGGTCCGGCTTATCTCTCAATTTGAACCCCTACCCAGCATAACAACAATAATATAATGCTGAAAGTAAATACAGAAAGGTAAATCCATACAAAACCCACGACGGAAAAACAAGCGCTAGGATTGACTCGCGTAGGGAACCGTTGGAGTCCCCAGCAGAGTCGCCAGTTGTCGCTACTGCGAAAATCGGCGCCGGCTATGACAGAAGAGTCGCCACCGTGCGTTATTCATCCTACAGGAGGGAAAGGAAACGCTCGAAGTAAACCTAACGCAAAGACGGGAAAGGAATGGTCTTCGCAACCAAATCCTGGATTCGGGAGTCGGTTATGCAAGGGGAAGGTATTAGCACCCCTCACGTCCGTCGTACTCGACGAGATCCACGCTTGTTTTCTACTACGGACTGTTATTCTATCTACTCTACAAGTCAAGGGTTAAAAAGAAAATAAAAGGACTCGGCAAAGTATCGCACTTTATGCCTACGTATTCCCGTCTGGAACGAGAAATCAGAGTCAACGTAGTTCGCCTACCTACGGGAAGGAGGGGAAGGTTGCTCGCTAGGATACGGCATCCTATGCCTACGTACTTTCATACAGCATGAAAGATCAGAGCAAACGAAGTTCGGGCTACGGAAGACACAAGCTTGTCTGACTGTTTTTTATTACCTTCAAAAAGGGTTTTTCTTGATTAAGAGTCCAAGCGGACAAAAATGACACTTTGATATTTGTTTTGAATCTTTTACGAAAGAAGTGCTTTTTTATTTGTTTGCAATCTCTGACACACTAGAGACTATGATTTGAGAGTGACTACGTTGCGTGTCACCCAAAGGGTACCATACTAAGCAGCCAGACTACTGGAAAGAAGCTCTCCAGCAACCCTTTCTCAAATAGCTTAAGGCTCGTAACGTACGACATCGATTAACCTTATTACTGTGTTTTTGAGTTGTTTTGAGATAAGAAGAGAAAGAAACTCTAAAAAACCTAGGGTTGAAAAGGGAATAAAAACTAACCTAATGTTGTCATGCATGGATAGGAATCCTAATGTCTGTCATAATTCCCTCCTGCCAAGAGGAAATCAGAGATCATAGGGGATAAACAGAAAAGAAAGCAAGCAAATACAGTAAAATGCATGCAATGCAGCAATACAAGCGAGGCAAGGGAGTCCCACTCAACCTCGAACCTGGGAAAACAACAGGCAAAGTGAATCAACATTCACTTCAAACCTATGGGGCAAGATGAACAAGCCAACAAACAATACAGAAAACAAAAACCCCAAAGCAGAGGAGGCAGCCTAAGCAGCAGCACCAAACCCCTACAACAAATAGCAGCTCTGACAGCAACAGCAAGAACCTTCAATTTCAATAATCTTCAATCTCCAACCTCCAGGGAAGAGAAAGCACCCTTCAAACAAGGCTCCTCAAACCTAAACAGTCAAGCTCCACATCTACAGAAAACTCCAGCTTAAAAGCAACAGTAAACCCTAGCTTCAATACTCCAGCAAGCTCCTGACAGCAAAACTGACAGTAATAACTCCATCTTCAAGCAATCCTCATGAAAGGCATCTTCAGCATCTTCAAGCTTCAAATAAGCTATCATCTTCAAGCCCCATCTCCAAGAGAGAATCAATTAACAGATTAAGTTGAAATGTTAAGAAGCTTAGTGACAACCAAAGGAAGCCCATAAGCACTTAACATTATAAGAGACAGGTATCCTCAAAGTTCTACTTCTAAAGTATGTCACTCATCCCTCCAAAGGAGGGATGTGAATACTTTAAAAGGACTATGTGTCGCAGGAATGAATAGAGGCACGGGAAGCTCTCTATGTTTGAAATAAGAAACAAGACTAATCTATTGCTCTTCCTATATGCCCTAATCCCTAAGCTCCTGACAAGCAATCCAACATAGAAGAAATCAAATCCAAGCTTCTTCGAGCCATCCAAAGCAACTTCATTTGATCTTCAATTCATCCAAGCAAAGCCCAATCCAAAAGCACACCCAAGATAACCCCACACAAAATAAACAAGCCAAATATTCAAGGGAAAAACCCACAAACATCACACCAATTGCAAAAATCAAATAAAATTCCAAAACTCAACATAAAATTCTAGGTAAATTTCTAAGGGAACCTAACCCTATACCCAATACCCCATATAAATACCAAGGCCTAAATCAAACCCTAAGTCCCCAAACTATGCCCTAAACTACAACTAGTTGTGTTAAAACCCTAATTCTAACACCTCTCCTATTCACCTCTCAAACTAACCTAAATTTTAGTCACAAAAATATGAAAATATTCCTAAGGGTACATGCTTCCCTAATCTAATCGACCTCACAAGAATCACTCCAAAATTCCTCACCAAACTCTCATACTAAATTCAGAAAAAATGAAGTATCAAATAAATGTAAAATAAAAGCATTAAAATTGTAAAATATGCCAAAAAATATAAAATGCATGAAATTAATATTTTTTATCCTATAAAATTCTAGGGATCCAAAGGGAACTAGGGAAAAAAGTTTCATCCTAAAATGATCATTTTTCAATTTATTATGAATTAATCTCTAACCCTAGGTAAAACATGAAAATACAAGAAAATCAATTAAAAATATACAAACTAACGTGATGAATAGTAATTGGGTTCAGTTATAAATCAGAGTTAGGCCCAGGAGGGGGTGTCATTAGCGAGCGCACTATGAGCCCAAGCCAACTACAAAATAAAATCAGAAAAGCAAAGGAAAATCAATAAAAGTGTGTGTCAAATAGCAACTAAACCATGTGCATTTCGCTGGTGGGCCTCAAACAGGGGTGTGGATAGCAAGGTTTGGTCTTAAGCCCAAAACAAAACATTAAATGAAATGGGGCGTTTTGCTTGCGTTCAGATTCTTTCACAAATGAAAATCAAATCGTGGCCGTTGTTGGGTGATCTGAGTCAAAGTCAAAATCTAATCCTATGGCCATATCATCATCTTCCTCATTTCAAATTCTGGGGGGAACGTGAACCAGACGGTGGCCGGAGGTGGCACCACCGTCGTCCCCAAATGCCAACGCCATGAAAACCCACCAAAACTCAAACCTAAGCACCCTAATAAACTCGCTTTCTCTCACTGAATCCAATGGTGATGTCCAATCTTATTGATTCATCCCCTAAAGTGGAATCCGATCCAAAGTTCATCCATGGTGTCCAACCTCAAATGGCACAATTCTTGAAATTAAAAGCCCTAATCTCATTTACGTGCTTCACTGAGTAATTATCACTATCTAAACAGGCTCAATTCATCAAGAACTCAGAGAAACAACCTTCAACAGAAATGGTGTCATCCTATATTTTGTCTCATATCACCATTTTTCCTTACCAGAAATGATCCTAGCCATGTCTACAATCTATTTATACATTTAAAACCTATCAATTCTACCTAAATCATGCTATGAGATGAAATTTACATACCTATGAAAATTGAGTGAACAGAGCAAGAAAATCTTCAAATTACACTCCAATCTTCTCCAGATACAATCAACAATGCCTTGTGGATCTTCTGTATGCAATGAATTGCTTTGAATCCCTCTCAAATCTTGAAACCGATTCTTGTTGCAGCAGCTACAATTTCAAGTGCTCTTGCTCGATTCTCTCCACTTCAAGCCACAAAATCCTCCAAATTCACTCAGAAGTTCATGATGAAGCTTCTACAATCAATGATTTGTATGGAAACTACTCCAATTTCAGAACTTGAATCTTGATGCAAGGAAGAAATTTTCAATGGCTCTTTTTTGTTTCTCTCTAATTGTCATCCAAAAAACCAACTGAATCGGTTATGATCCTTATATAGAACATGTTAGAAAGCTCTAGAATGCTCTGGAATGATCCACGTGAGAATTTGAAATTCTCATGCACCATGAAATCTCATGAGAAGCTTGCACATGACAGCTGAGTTCTAGCTTGCTTCAGCACCTTGATTCTGATCCAATTTCTCTCCACATGATATTTTAAATGGATTGGTAAGGGTTAGGGCCTTGGTTCTGATCTAAAGAAGTGTTTTGTAAATGTTACTTGTGATGTAAGAAAGCATTTTTCAAAGCAACTCATAAAATAATGGCTCATCTCAAAATTGTGACATTGCCAATGTGTTTGAAATTCAAATTCCATTCAAAATGACTACCCATATGCCATGTTTATGCCTTGCAAGTCAAAAAATCAATTTTCCCTCTCTTGAATCATTTGAAAAATCTCACTTTTTAGGCCATTTTGGGGCACTTTGTGAAATAAGCCAATCCAACTCACCATGACTTCATAACTGACCTAGAAACACCATTCTAAACACATTTCATGTTGGTGTTGCACCCCAAATTTTGACCCCTTATATCCTCTTCATATCATATGCATTTATTTATCTAACCTTAACAAGTTTCAAAGTGTATTTTGTCAAGACACAGATGAAACGGGGCTCCGCACTGATAAAATCGAAGGTTCGAGGATTGGGCAACCATCGCTTTGGGATGAATCATTCATGAAATAAGATCAAGAGTATCATATTGGACCATGTGTGAGTTCAATTTGAAGTAATCACCCACAGATGGGGTGCAGTGCAGTTCAGGGTACCCGATTAGGGTTTTCGAGCAGGAAAAGTCAACCATAGTTTGACTTTGGATTTAAAGGAAGGTTCAATGATGCAACTTTGGTCCAACAAGTTTATAAGGCTTATTAAAGTCCCCCCAAAGAGTTTCAAAGTCTTGGAAGCTCCGAAGCATGAACAGACAGTTCGGTAATCGCCGATCGATCGTACGGTTGACCGAAAAGTCAACCCCCTCAAGTTTTAGGAATTGGACTTCAAGTGGTGAAGCAAAGTTGTTCCTTATGTCATGAGGGACCTACATATCAATTTTCACGATCATCGGATCAAAGACGTGAGAGTAATTGGAAAAACTGGGAAATTAGGGTTTCGAAAGGGGCTAAACCCTAACTCCCTAACCGCACACCCGATTGAAGTGGTTCAAAGCTCGCCGGAAAGCTCTTAACAAGTCCTACAAAAGTCCTATACTAGTCCACTCTCAGAAAATGCATGGAATTGGAGTTATCATCAAAATCGATTTTTAGTACAAAACACTTAGTGAAATTCTGAAAATCTGGCTGCATTAAAACTTGTTTTTTGCTGACTTTAAGGGACTTTTCAACCAAGATGCACTTAGATTTGGAATTTTTGGCAAACATGAATGTTGTAGAACTACATAAGGGCTTTCCAAAATGTACAAGAACTCCCCAAGAGGAGTTATGAGCTGAGAGTTATGAAGTGTGAAAGATGGGCCTGTGCACTAGTTTGTTAACTTGCCTAAACCCAACATAAACTTGGTTCCCAACCATACACTTCATCTCTAACCATGGATGGACATCTGATATGATGAATTTAGAGGTTGGAATAGACAAATTCAGAAGAGAATCCAAACAAGTACAAGATCTTGAGCAAAATCCATTACTTTAATAGAAGAAAGTACAAAGGTACAATAGGAGAGAGATGGTTTGTGGCTGCAGCATGAGGGTGCTGTCCTTTCTACCTCTATAGTCACTTCTTATAGCTTAATAAGATCTGGTTTTAGAGGCTAATGACCCTTGAAAGCATGCACCATTTGCAGAAAGAAAATCACACTTGGATTCACAAAGATTTCCCTTTCAAAACTCACTCCAAAAATGGAAGTTACCAAGCTGCCCTCACCCTCATTCCTCCTATAAATAGAGGCATTCTCACCATCTTCAAATCACACCAGAGTTGCTTAAAAACACCAAGCATTACAGCTCTCTTTCTCTTTCTCTCTTTGCTAGTAAGTGAAGAAAAGCTTAAAAACGCCGAAAACCGGCATTTTACAACTTTCATGCCATTTTCATTTCTAGCATTATCAACACTCTCACAACCATCCACACATCTTCTAAATGACATATAGAAGGTGTATGACTCATCAAACCATCAAAAAACCTTAAAAATCAAAAAGTCAACTTTCTTCCCACCATACTTTGACCAAAGTCACTAAAATGGCCAAAACTCATTCCATATAGTTTCTTGTCATCCTAACCCCTCTAACACCTCACCAATAACATTCCTCAACCTTCCAAATAGCTAGAAACCCTTGGAAACTCTTATTTTGACATTTGGCATCATAAGTATATTGTTACTTAAAAGTGAAGAAAAGGCTCAAGACAAGGTGTGAAGTATAAGTCTCTGGTTTTCTCAACTGTTCCAGCTTGATTAAAAGAGTCATCAAGAGGTATGTGACTGATCTTTGTTAACTTTTGCACCAATTTTCATGAGTTTGCATTTTTGATTCATCTTGGTGAAATTTTGAACTATGTACCTTTAGTTGGATCTCATGGCGTTTTTGTTTGATAAATGAGAGGGCTCTCATGAATACCACCATACATGCTAAGTGTTTTCTTGTCAAAGTTTTATTGTGTGTTGTTGCTGTCAAAAACAAATTTTAGATTGTTGGAATTTTGGCTATGTCTTGCTTTGCTAAGGTTAATGTGTTTTTGCTTTTAAGTATGAAAATTGTTGTGGCTGGTTGTGTTTGTGAGCCATTTGATTTGTGGTGTGTGAACTGAACTGTTTAAGCCAATACATTAAGTCTATTTTGGAGGGAAGGGTTGTTTTTAACAGTTTGGTAAGTCAAGCCCCAAAACTGATTAGGAGTAGAATGTCATGATGAGAAAATGATGGTTTTATACTATTCTAGCATGTGCATCTCTGAGGTAAGAATAAGAGAAATGGGGAGGTTGCTGTCATCAGCATAGGGGCCAACTTGGCTTTAGTTTCTGTGACAGTTCGAGGATTCTTGTTTTGGACCTTAGGGTTTGAGGTTTGATTCACATGCTGTTTGGCCTGAAGTTTGAGAAAGGGTTTATCATTTGGAGTTCATTTGTTCTTCCTACTAACTGCCATTAATGTTGAAGTACATACTGAGAAGTTGGGTAAGTTGGTTTTTTTTTAAAATTAGGTTGCTGTGTGGTTTACTAATTTCTTTAGAGCTGCAGGGGTGTTGCTTTTTATCAAGTTGGCATTGGATGGAACCTTAAATATGGTTGCCATCAAGTATTGGATTGCTGATTAACAAAAGGATGTTACTGATGCAAATTAAGATTCTGGTTGCAAATTACGAGTTGGTGAGGCTTAGGCTGTTTTGTGCTCAGTACATAGATGAGGTATGATAGGTACTGAATTGGGTTTATAATGAAGTGTGAGCCAAGATTCTGCTGAGAGCTGCCAATTTGGTATGTGACAGTTGGAGTTACATTGAGATGTTTGATTCAAAGTTTGCACTTTGGGAGATTGCTTGATATTGAATATGTTGGGTAACTGTTGCTGAAGCAGAGGTGTATCATAAGACCACTTTCACTTATTGATAGAAAGGCATGTGGATTATTCTTTTGCTTCATCATGTGAGAGTTTAGAACACATTTTTTTGGTATAGAATAAGAAACCTCAGTTTTTTGGGACTATTGCCTAGGACCATGGCATGTGGGTACTCAGACTGATGTTAGTGATTTGAGTTCACTTCTCTTTTCTCAAACTTGGACCTCAACCCATAGTGGAAGAATCAAGGTAGTTTTTTGGTCTGTGTCAAAAGGATCCAAAGCTGAGTATGATGGAAGACCAAAATCAGGTTGGTAGGTGCTTATGTTGAATGTGTTGGTGGCTGCTAAAGTGATCCATTGAACCACTTTCAGTGTTAGCCATAGGAGGTTTGTTGTTCTATTTGACAGTAGGGAAAAGTTCAGTTTAGGTTTGATTTTGGTTCATTTCTATTGGTGTGTAGGAAGGAGATTTTGAGGATTGTTGATAAATGTGTGCCTTTTCATTCTGTGCAGAGCTGCTGTTAGGATGTTTTGACCAGTGGTTTAGGTTTTGTTTGATTGCATTATAAGTGTTGATTAGAATTGTAGGCACATCACACATGTTGATTTCATTCATGCTGCCAGTAGAGTAGAGGTTGTGCTGCATTTCATTTAAGCCTGTCAAAACAGTTAGCACATCATTTTTGATTCAAACATTGCAAAACAGTTTGTGATCCTTTATACATACTTATGTATACATTTTAAAGATGGCTAGATGCTCACCTTACCATTTCTGTGCCTAATACTCAGTTCACAATTGACTTGCACTCCAAAATCACTATAACCATTCACATCACCATTTTCTTGTATGAACTGTTTCTCACTCAAATTCACATTGGAACATGTCTTACTCATCATTTGTGAACTGTGAGCATCACTATTTGAATTCAAAAACTAGCTGTCACAAACTTTTTACCTCAATATGCATTTTCCACCAAAACAATGCCACTTGACACACTACTTTCACAAACTGTTGGCATTTAGCATACTTGAAGGTTTAGAATCATCCTTCACAACTTATGTGGTCTGTGTAGGTGTTTGGATTGATTTGAAAATATTTGAATTAAGTTACTCATCACAAAGTGCATACTTGCCTCAGTTAACTAACAGCATCCCTAATTGTGTTTTAGTGCATTTCCATTGAACTGTAAACAAACTTTTTGCATCATATAAGTATGGCATCTGAGTAAATAAATGTTAATTGCCAATTTCACTTCATAATGTATCTTCAAAACACCAATTTCCTGTTGTGACAGTCTGCATCAATTTGGTATCTTGTAACCTAGGGTCTCAATTCCAAATGTTGTTTTGAAAGTATCTACATCAATTGAACACATGCCTGTAACTAGCTTGAGAATTTGATTTAGTGTAAGTATGTTTGCAGCCTGTTTCTACATATTGAGAAGGTTTAATTTAGGTGACATAGCATGCTTGGTTAATTGACAGGTCTGATGATTAATTTTTGATCATGCTGTTTTTTTAGTTTGTCTAGAATTCGCTGTGAGTAAGTTTGATCCCTTGTGACTAATTGATGTTTAGTATGGCCACTAATTTATCTTCATGACAGTAGACTTGAGTTATCCATTGTGTATTACTAGGTTTTTGGCAAGATTACTACAATTAACACTGTCATAAGCATGTTTCGAAGTTCATGATTGGGTCAGTCGCCATTATTAATATTGAACACATGTGCTGCTCATGCTTGTTGGTTCTCATCACATCTAGTTCTCCATTTGATGCCTTAAAGTGAGCTTGCATTTGGCGTAGAGTAGTTTAAAGGCAGCACTGTTTAGAACTTATTCAAATTCATTGTTAAAGGTTGTTTGTACTTGGTCTCACTTTGGATTGTTTTTAATTCTGATCCACAACTTCAGTCTATATTTCAAGCACTATTTTTGCGTTTACCATCGTATTCCTCGGTGTGAGCGTGGTTTTGAAAAATTATGGGCATCATTGTAATCATTGTTCAAATTCAAGTATGTTAGACTTCATTTTTGCTGAAATTAATTGTGATTTGATAAGGTTGTAATCCAATCCGCATCTGGCCGTGTTTTGATGTTTGTTCTGCCCAGAAAACGCATGAATCAAGCAGTATGTATTTACTGGGGTGGCTAAATACACGGATGTATCGCCACCCCAGTGGTTCCTACCTTGCCCTTAAAACGCCTTCAAGCCTTGTGTCCTGGGTTCGAGCCCCAGCGAGGCACCTTTTTTTTATCATTTATATTCTTTTCTCGTTTTAACTATTTTCCCTTCTTCCATTAATTTTGTTGCACACGCGTGTATTGGCCTGGTGGATAGGCTGTCTGCTTGTGAGTGTAAGGGCGTGGGTTCAAACCCTGCCCATGCCCCTTTCTTTTCATTTGCTTGGTGAGTTGCTTATTTATTTTATTTTCATAAAATCAATCATTTTTCGAATGTTCATAACTTATTCATTTTTCGTCTGTTTTGACTCGTTCTTTTTGCAAACTTTTCCTTGTGATGTCTAGTCTTGTTTAGTGGTTTAAAATTTCATGATTAAATATTTCAACAATACTTTCATGTATTTGTTAAATTCACTCTTAGATTATCACCTTGCGTCCCGATTTAACTTACCCTCTATGCCATGTTTGTCTTGTAAGATTTATGGGTATTTGTTTATGTTTGTTAACATATTGAGACTTCATTATTTTGTTGGTTGTCACCATAAATTTTCATTCCTCCTAAATTACGAGGTTAAACTAATTTATTCATTTGTTTATATGGTTGTTACCTTCAATATACTTCCATCTTTGTGAAGATATACCTCCATCTTCGTTAAGATATGCCATTAGTAACATTGCTTGTATACCTTAGTTGAAATCATTCATCTAACTGGAATTACTTGCTCATTATAATGTGCTTACCCATTTTAGATTGTAATCATTGTCTTTTATATTCCTCATACTTGAATAATTCATTACCTCCGCCTTTGACTTTGAAAAGTCATTTTTGAGCCTCAGTTAAGATCAAAAGTCATAAGCCATTTGACTTTGCTTAAGGTCTAAACAACCTTCCCCCTCACTAGGAGTGTTTACAACTAGAACCCTAGGATAGAGTTGTTAACTCTATGTAAGGATCATGGATATGATCAGTTACTTCCCCCTTTGAGTGTTACAATATAGACATAGAGAGTTTTGTGAAACTCTACACAAACATTATTATGTTTGTTCCCCTTTGAACCTTGATCATAATCAAGTGTTCTTCAACCCTAGTGAGGTGAACTACGATTGCTCTGATTCTATCCTAATTAGGATACGTAGGCAGAGGACGCGATGTCTTTGCGAGCAAACTTAGAAACAGTCTTAGGTCTTCATCTATCATAACCTTCACCTTTTTACCCAATACCCAAACCTTAGCAAATATTTAACAAACTTAGCATACAAACAAACAAAAGGTTCCTGTAGAGTACTACAGATGTTTAGGATGTGAAATACCTACCCTATGCATAACCAACCCCCGATCCCCGAATCTCTTAGCGTTGTTATAACATCGCGCAAAAGGTTCTTTCTTTCTTTAGACCTTTCCTTCGGATAAATTAAAGTCCGGTTGTAAAAGAATTAAGGTTCAAGTTAATTCAATAGCTTGATATCCGATTTTCACCCCAACAGAAATGGCGACTTCACTGGGGACACTTAACTTGAGGGTTTAGCCTATTTTGTTTGTTTATATGCTATATTTGTGAATATTTGCTTAACATGTATATTTGTCAATATATTTGTTTATGTGTTGGGTATTGGGTGCTTTGAGTGGTGAGACGGTCCTACACCCGGACTTGAGTGAAATTATGATAGGATGGTGGTATATTCAAGAAGGCTTATAGGGAGTTGATTCCCGACCAAGCTGACTTGAGAAACCACCGCTCAGTGTAGGCCCTCTTGGAAGTTTTAGTATTGTTGATCGAGTATTCGTGAAAACAATACTACTTTCAACGAAGGAGCCTATGACACTGTGGACTTTTAGAATACATTCTACCCCACTTTGGCCTTATTAGGACGTAGTGCGATGACTATAAGGAAGTATTTCCGAAGTAGTCGATACGCGATACTACACTCAGACAAGATTCTCTTGAGAATATTATCAATTACCAAGTAATTTGGGAAGTCGATAATATCCGAAAGATGGGTCGATGACTCTGGGAACTTTGTAGAACCCGTTCGGCAGGTACAATCAATCCATAGCGCGATCTTTAGGGATGGGTAGACCTTTGAACTCATGCTTGTTTTTAACCCTAAACCTATGTTGTGTGCATATGCATCTTGTTCATGTCTTCATATCATCATGTCATCATATCATTATATGGTTTCATGGAACTCAGACTTTGTTGTTTGTAAATATCAGAGGTCGTCATGAACATTGAAAGAAAGAAAACTTTGAAGTACACTTACAAGGGTTTTAGCCTAGATGATTTGAAAAGGTTGAGCACCTTGGTGGCAGATTCAGAAGGATTTCAAAGCCGATACGGGAAGCTGTTGCTACTCTTGAAAATAAAAATGGATAGTGGACTTCTCTCTACCCTCCTCCAGTTTTATGACCCGCTCTACCATTGCTTCACATTCCCTGATTATCAGCTAGTACCCACACTAGAAGAGTATTCGCAGTTAATTGGGTTGCCTATCCTTGAAGAATCTCCTTTTCCGATTGTAGAGAAGGACCCCAAAGAGCAGGATATCGCCAAAGCTACACGTTTGGGAGTGGATGATATAAAAAAGAATCTGATTACAAAAGGGGGAGTCTTTGGGTTAAAAGCAGAATTCTTGGTTGAGAAAGCTCAATACTATGCAGATCATTTAAGCATGGATGCATTCGAAGCTATCCTTGCCTTACTCATCTATGGTATATTCTTGTTTCCAAGCTTTGAGAATTTTGTGGACCTCAATGCCATCAAAATTTTCTTAAAGAAGAACCCTGTGCCTACCTTGTTAGCAGACGCGTACCATTCTGTTCATCTGAGGAACTTCCATAATGGAGGAATGATCACTTGTTGCGCTCCTTTATTGTACAAATGGTTCACTTCACATTTACCCAAAGCCAACGCTTTTTGGGATCCAAAGAAAGGATGGTGGTCACAAAAGATCATGGCTCTTACCCATTCTGATATTGATTGGTATAATCGTGATTATGATGGGATAATGATTATTGACAGTTGTGGGGAATTTAGCAACGTACCTCTTCTCAGCATCAATGGAGGGATCAGCTACAATCCGATACTTGCCCGCCGACAATTGGGATACCCTCTAAAGGACAAACCCAAAAGTGTTCAAGTAGAAAGCATCTTCTTCAAAGAAGGGGAAGACAGTCAAGGATTAAAAGAGAAAATTCTAGAAGCTTGGAAGCGTCTGCATAAAAAAGGAAAGAAAGATCTTGGAAAACTCAACTGTATTTCTTTAGAACCTTACCTCCAATGGGTTCGAAAAAGAGCTGTCACACTAAAGATGCCGTATCCTAAACAAGAGCCTATGGCCTTAAAAGAAGAACGCCCGTTGGTCTTCATGTCTGAAGAAGAAAAGTTGAAAATTGCTTTGGTCAAAGCACAGCAAACTGAAGAAGCTTGGAAGCACAAGTATCAGATAGTCATTGAAGAAAATGCAGAGCTCTGGAGACAACTCCAGTCAAAAGATGAAGAAATCCTCTCTTGTAAGAAGAGAAAAGCACTAGAAGAGCCTTATAAGCCTCAGTCTAATCCATGGAAGATAATTGTGGACAGACTCATCATTGAGAAGACTCAATTGGAAAGAAAGATCGAGAAACTCAACCTCAGGCTGCTAGGAGAACCTTGATAGATTGCGCCAAATTGTTTAGTTAAAACTCTTGTAAGAGGAAATAATGTTTTGTAATCTGTTTTGTTTATTAATGAAATGACGATTTCCGATGTTCAAAAATATCTGAGTTCCATGACAATCATGTGCATTTGCATTCACACTTCTTCTAACCATTCAAGGAAATTCAACTTTTTCTTTACAGGCAACAACATGGTAAGAAGAGGCATGCTTCGAGTCCCGGATCTGAGATTGGGCCGTCTAAGAATGCTAACCAGACTTGTTCGAAATCCTGCTGCTTTCATAGCCAAATATGGGGACCTACTGCCATTAATAAGCGCTCCAATCAATGAGCCCATGTTGCAAGCTTTGTTGGAGTTCTATCATACAACTTACCACTGCTTTGTGTTTCCAGATTTTCAGTTACTCCCGACCCTCGAAGAGTATAACGCTTACTTGAAGATCCCATGGACTCTTACACTCCCTTATGGAAAACCAAAGAAAAAGGACTTAGCTAAAGCCCTGCATATCAAGCTGGAAGACTTACCACCAATGAGGGCGAAAGCAGGGTGGTATGGAATGGATGCCGGGCCTCTAATGGAAATGGCCGAGTATCACTTTGAAAGTCGAAACCTGGGCATTTTTGAGGCAATTTTGGCACTACTAATATATGGACTGTATCTGTTCCCAAGCAATTACGACTTCATCAGCGAGGAAGCAATACGTCTCTTCATCCTCAAAAGTCCGGTCAACACAATACTGGCTGATACTTATGTGGTCATTCACCGTTTTGCCTTGTATGATTGTGGGCGATACTCATGCTGTCTTGCACTACTCGACCGATGGTTTACTTCTCATCTGCCAAGGACCCATATCCTTTGGAGGCTTCCTACCAAAAACGCTTGGGTTTCTAAACTTGTCACTCTCAGACACCATGATATCACCTGGTACGATACTAGCATCGGCGACCAAATCATGATTTCCAGTTACGGAGATTTTCCCAATGTGCCTCTCATTGGGATAGAAGGGGTGATCACTTATAATCCTATCCTTGCTAGGCGTCAACACGGGTATCCTACCGGGCCAGAGCCTGAACCAGAACTGTTGAGGCCCCGCTTCTGTGAGACAGGTCGCAACCAAGAACTAGAAGCTAATGCCGAATACGCTCAAAGAGATCCACACCTCATGGGCCCAACTCCAATGGAGAATGCGAGTTGCCTAACCACCAGGGGGTACCTGCTATGGTCAAAGGAAATTGCTTTAATCATGTTCTACACTCACGACTATGAGATAACCATGGAACCTGAAGTCCCCGCGACTAGGGAAGAACTGAAATACGCTTTGGTTAAAGCGCAAAGGGAAAATGAAGACCTGTGGGAGATTATCCGCCAGGATCAAGTTCATGCTGGGGTCCAAGAAGGAGAAGGGTCGTCTTGTTAGATTGGTTTTTGTTTCGTCATTTCCCTGCTTTCCCTAAAAAAAAAAAAAGGATTGAAATCCTGTTTGTTGCATTTACTTTCATTGTAAGAAAAGTCTTGCTTTTTAGCAAAGACCACTCTATTGTAATAGATTTCCAGCTATCAAATGAAAAACGCTTTTTAAAGCATGTCATCGCATGTTGGTCTAACTTTTTGTTTGTAAACGAAAATTTTGAGTTTCCTTGAATGGTTTATGCATCCGCATTCGCATGTCATCCTACATCAATCTTGCATTTGGGGTTCCGCAGCTCATCTTTTGTTATCATCACAGAGAGAGAGAGAGAGGAGAAAAGGAGTCACGCTGAGTACCCACCGATACAACACACGGTCCCAAGCTCAAAAGAAGATGGCAGATAATGATCAAAGGTTCGACCGAATGGATAATGACATTGAAGGGATCAAAGGGGACGTCAACCAGATCTTAGAAGCCCTCAACATGATCAAAGCAAAAATGGATACACAACCCACAGTGGTCTCCGAAGTTGCCACAATAGCAGCCAATGTCACGACGGCTCCTGTTACTTCAGCAGAGTTTCCCTATGGCATGTCCCGGGATTTTGTACCACCTTTCAACGGCATGCAGTCTTCAGGTCTCAATCCGTTGTTCGACTCAACAATCAGAAACCCCATTTTTACTACAGCAGGTGGACCCACCACAGTACGACCAGTCTTCGCCAATCAACAGCCAATCTTTGATATACCCGATGGATCCGAAGCTGAGGACGAAAAACACGAAAAATTAAGGGTAGAAATGGACATCATGGCCAAGAGGATGAGGGCCATTGAGGGAAATCACGTCTTTGAATCTGATGCCAAGGATCTATGTCTGGTATCTGGACTAGTGTTCCCTCAGAAGTTCAAAATACCGATCTTCGACAAATATGAAGGGACCACTTGTCCTAAAGAGCACTTAATCATGTACTGTAGGCGGATGGCTCCGCATATTGAAAATGATAAACTGTTAGTACACTGTTTCCAAGATAGTCTAAAAGGAGCTTCGGCCAAGTGGTATCTCGGTTTAGATCAAGCTAAGATTCACAGTTTCCAAGACCTCTCAGATGCTTTTATTCAACAGTACAAGTACAACATGGACCTAGCTCCAGACCGCCGTCAGCTTCTTAATATGACGCAGAAAAATACCGAAACCTTCAAAGAGTATGCGCAACGGTGGCGCGGAACTGCAGCACAAGTAGAGCCTCCTCTTACTGAGAAGGAGTTGGCAGATTGGTTTGTGGATACAGTTCGACCCGAATTCTATGAACGTTTGATCAGCAGCGTTACAACAAACTTCTCTGATATTATGGCAGTAGGGGTTAAGGTAGAAGCGGGTTTGAAGAGCGGAAAAGTGACTACTTCAAATGTTACTTCAAGCGCCAACACGGCAAAGAAGCCAATCAGCTTGTTCCACAAAAAGAAAGAGGGAGAAGTGAGCGCAATCACATATGGAAAGAAAGTACAAAGATCTCGAAGCCTCCACCAACAGTACCAACCATCATATGTAGCGGCAGTGACCCCGGTTTTTCAGCCTTCCTCGCAGCATGGTCCCCAACCTGGGGCATTCAACAATCAACATCAGTATCAGCTTGGCGGTCAGCAACAGTATCGCACCAGTAATCAACAACAAAACCAGCAGCCGCGGAGTCAACAACCTCAGAACAGGGCCCCAAGGGCAAATTATCCAGCAAATAGGCCAAAGATACATCCTATTCCAATGAGTTACACCGACCTGTTTCCCATGCTAGTAGAAAGAGGTTTGGTTAAAACAAGAAAATTGGGTGCTCCACCTAATCCACTCCCGTTCTATTATGATGAGAATGCTCGCTGCCCATTTCATGAGAATGCTCCAGGCCACAATCTCGAAGGTTGCTTCGCCCTTCAGCACCTAGTTCGTGAGCTTATCGAAAAGGGAACTCTATCCTTCGAAGATAATCCGCCCAATGTTAAAAGCAACCCTCTTCCCAATCATGGTGGAGTCAATGCCATTACTGAAGAAGGGGAGGGGTCAGAAGATAAGAAGGTTACCACTGTTGGTGAGATCAAAGTGCCATTAGCAGACCTGCACAAACGCCTCGCTCAGGCGTGGTTACTCAAGACATCTCACGAAGATTGCAAAGAATGTATGCTGAATCCTGAGGGTTGTGACGCTGTGAAAAAGGATATTCGAGCTATGATTGAACAAGGAATGATAGAAATCGCTAACCGAAAAAAGGAAGAAGATGTGGCAGTCATCGAGCCTGTGTTTAACATACCAGGAGAATCCAACAAGGGAGCTAGGTCCAGAGATGATAACAGTAACAAAAACTACAAGAATATTCGGCCAGTATTTCGTGATGACGAACCCCCGAAATTCGGGAGAGGACAGACTAGGTTTGAGCCAAGAGGAGGATTCCAGCCTCGCCCAAGAGCCGTGACACCAAAACAAGATTATTCATGGTGTGAAGGGATTTTCAAAGAAAAGAAACCAGTAAGTGTGGCCAACATCGCCGGTGGAAGAAAAATGACCCGGAGTGGTCGTATCTATCAACCTCGAACGTACAACGAGGCTCCTCCACCAGCAGTTTCCGTGCAAAAGACGTCTGTTCCTGAGAAGCCTGTTCCGGAGACAACCACCGACAAAGAGCCTTTAAGAAAAGAAAGTCTCAAGAACGATGAAGAAGAATTCCTGAGAATCATCCGGCGAAGCGATTATAGGGTGGTGGACCAATTGAATCAGACACCCTCCAAGATCTCGGTCATGGCTTTGCTTTTAAGTTCTCCAGCACATCGCCAGGCATTACTCAAAATCCTGACACAGGCCCACGTCACTAAAGATATTACAGTGGGGCAGTTCGACTCCGTTGTAGCAAATATCACTGCCTGCAACACTTTGAGCTTTGATGATAATGACCTAACGACTGAGAAGCGCAAGCACAATCGTGCCTTGCATGTATCAGTCAAGTGTGAAGCGGACACAATGTCCCGAGTTCTTGTGGATACTGGGTCAGCACTCAATGTAATGCCTAAAAGAACTTTGGCCAAGCTGGCGTATCAAGGCGCTACCATGAGACCAACCTCTCTTATAGTCAAGGCGTTCGACGGATCCAGGAGAACCGTGATAGGAGAAGTTGATCTCCCTGTTCTAATTGGACCGCAAATCTTTGAAATCACCTTTCAGGTGATGGACATAAATCCGGTTTATAGCTGCTTATTGGGAAGACCCTGGATTCATACAGCTGGCGCTGTCACTTCCACGCTCCACCAAAAAATGAAGTTTGTTGTAAATGACCAACTAGTCATTGTCCATGGAGAAGAGGACTTGATGGTAAGCAACTTGTCATCCTTCCGGTATATTGAGGCTGATGAAGACTCTCTCGAAACAGCTTTCCAAGCACTAAAAATAGCTCACGCTGTTCTAGTGGATGAATCAGACATAACCCAAAGACCATTATTTACCTCTGCTCAAAGTATTAAGGCAGCACTGAAAGCCGGAGTCCCACTGGGTTGGGGAGAGGTCATCGAAGTAAATGCTCGGGCCAAGAATGATCGACAGGGGTTGGGTTACAAACCAACTCCGGAAGGCGAGCCGGAAGAAAGCACCATGAGGAAGAAGTCCTTAAAAGAGATATTCACCAGCGGCGGTGTACAAGTTAATGCCATTATTTCTGAAAATGAGGACGGTAATCTGGATCATCTAATAATTAGAGGAGGAGGAGCATTGCGCAATTGGGAGGCTGTGGAAGTTCCCATCTTTTTACCTTTAGAGTAATTCATTCTGCCTGTTAGCTTTGTGTCTTTCTTTAAAAATTTCTCGGTCTTGCCCAAGACCTGTGAATTATTTTGTACTGGGCCACTTTGCAAAAATTGAAAATCATTAATGAAAAAGTGTTTTTGTTAAAACTCTTGTTATTTGTTTGCACATCACTTTCACTCTTTTTTGGAAAAATGGCAATCTCTTTTGGAAAATAATAAAAACCACCCTTCATCTGCATGTTTGTGTGTGAGTGCCTAATTGTTCCTAAATAAAACATGCAGAATACCCCCATCAACCACAGAATCCTATGATCATTCGGTTCCTTCTATTAGCGGTTCATTCGTCTTTCAAGCTGAAGAAGAGAACGAAGAAGAGTTAGAGGTCCCAGAAGAGTTAAAAAGAATAGCTGAGCACGAAGATGATTATATCCAGCCCCATAAAGAGCAGACAGAAGTCATCAACTTGGGGTCAGAAGAGGACAAAAGAGAAGTCAAGGTTGGGGCGTCATTAAAGCCAGAAATCAAAGACAAGTTGATAACAATCCTCAGAGATTTTGTTGACATATTTGCTTGGTCCTACCAAGATATGCCAGGGTTGGATACTGACATTGTCATGCACAAGCTCCCCCTGAAACCAGAATGTCCTCCGATCAAACAAAAGCTTCGCAGGTCGAGACCAGATATGGCACTTAAAATCCGAGATGAGGTCAAAAAGCAAATAGATGCTGGTTTTCTAGCAGTATCCAAGTATCCAGAATGGGTGGCCAACATTGTACCGGTCCCGAAAAAGGATGGCAAGGTCAGGATGTGCGTTGACTACAGGGATCTAAATAAAGCAAGTCCGAAGGATGATTTCCCATTACCACATATTGACACTTTGGTAGATAACACGGCAAGCTTTGCAGTGTTCTCATTCATGGACGGATTTTCGGGTTATAACCAGATAAAAATGAATCCAGAAGACATGGAAAAAAACAACTTTCATCACACCATGGGGCACCTATTGTTATAAGGTAATGCCTTTTGGTTTGAAGAACGCAGGGGCAACGTATCAGAGAGCTATGGTCACACTATTTCATGATATGATGCACAGAGAAATCGAAGTGTACGTGGATGATATGATTGCAAAATCCCAAAGTGAAGAAGACCACTTGGATCATCTACTAAAGCTATTTGAAAGACTCCGAAAATATCAATTGAGACTAAACCCAGCCAAATGTACCTTCGGAGTTCGCTCAGGCAAGCTACTTGGTTTCATCGTTAGTCAGCAGGGAATTGAGGTAGACCCTGACAAGGTTAAAGCGATTCAGGAGATGCCTGCTCCTAAAACTGAGAAACAAGTTAGAGGCTTCCTTGGACGTTTGAATTACATCTCCAGGTTCATCTCCAACCTGACTCCTACCTGCACACCGATCTTCAAGTTGTTACGAAAAGATCAAACAGTGGTATGGAATGAAAACTGCCAGGCGGCGTTCGACAAAATCAAGCAGTATTTGCAAGAACCTCCAGTGCTGATTCCTCCGGTACCTAGAAGGCCTTTGTTCATGTATATGACCGTATTAGAAAGTTCGATGGGCTGTGTCTTGGGACAGACTGATGAGTCAGGGAAGAAAGAACATGCAATCTATTATCTAAGTAAGAAGTTCACTGATTGTGAGAGTCGTTACTCTCCCCTGGAAAAAGCTTGTTGTGCGTTGGCATGGGCTGCTAAACGTCTGAGGCAGTACATGATTTGCCACACTACGATGCTGATTTCTAAGATGGACCCCATCAAGTACATCTTTGAGAAACCAGCTCAGACAGGAAGATTAGCCCGATGGCATATGCTCCTATCAGAATATGATATCCAGTACGTTGCTCAGAAATCCATCAAAGGGAGCATTTTGTCAGAACACCTTGCAGAGTATCCTATGGAGGATTATCAACCGCTCAAGTTCGACTTTCCCGATGAAGATGTGATGTATATTCAGCGCACGAAACCAGAGCCTGGTCCAGAAGAAGGTCCCGAGCCAGGGTCCCGTTGGGAGATGATGTTCGACGGAGCGTCAAACAAAAATGGACATGGCATCGGAGCTGTTCTGAAAAATCCAACTGGAGGGTACACTGCGGTCACAGCCCGACTCTTTTTCTCTTGTACAAACAACATAGCGGAATACGAAGCCTGCATCCTAGGATTGGAGGCTGCCATTGATCTCCGTATCAAAATTTTGGAAGTAATTGGTGATTCTGCTTTAGTGATATACCAACTCAAAGAGGAATGGGAAACCAGGGATGAAAAATTGATTCCTTATAAGACCCACATCCTAGAGATGGCTGAGTATTTCGATGAAATTACTTTCAAGCACGTACCAAGGGCGGAAAATCACATTGCCGATGCATTGGCCATGATGGCATCCATGTGGAAAGTCCAGTTCGTCAACGAGGCACCTCTGATTCGCATCGAAAGAAGGACAGTACCCGCATACGTCATGGCAATAGACGAAGAACTTGGGGAGAAGCCATGGTTTCATGATATCAAGAATTTCCTTCAAAACCAAGAGTATCCCGCTGACGCATCCACAATTGACAAAAGAGCGATACGGAGGTTATCATCTAAATTCTTCATCAGCAATGGCATCTTGTACAAAAGAAACCAGGATATGGTCTTACTCCGATGCGTTGATGAAAATGAGGCGAGTCTCATAATGGCCGAGGTACACGAAGGAACTTTCGGCACCCATGCAAATGGCCACACCATGGCTAAGAAAATATTAAGAGCGGGTTACTTCTGGTTAACTTTGGAGACGGATTGCATACTCTTCGCTCGAAAGTGTCATAAATGTCAAGTTTATGCTGATAAAGTGCATGTCCCTCCACATCCTCTCAACGTGATGACGTCACCTTGGCCTTTTGCAATGTGGGGCATAGATATGATCGGGGCAATAGAGCCTAAAGCCTCTAATGGCCATCGCTTCATCCTTGTCGCAATTGATTATTTCACCAAATGGGTGGAAGCAGCGTCATATGCAAATGTGACAAAGCAGGTGGTCGCACGTTTCATTAAAAAGGAAATTGTATGTCGATATGGTATCCCTAACCAGATCATCACTGACAACGGGTCGAATCTGAACAACAAAACAATGAAGGAACTCTGTGACGACTTTAAGATCAAACATCATAACTCGTCCCCTTACAGACCTAAGATGAATGGCGCAGTTGAAGCTGCAAACAAAAACATCAAAAAGATAATACAAAAAATGGTCGTAACTTACAAAGATTGGCATGAGATGTTACCATTTGCTTTGCACGGATACCGGACATCAGTACGCACTTCGACAGGGGCAACTCCCTTTTCCTTAGTGTACGGGATGGATGCAGTGCTACCCATTGAAGTCAAAATACCTTCCTTAAAGATCTTGACGGAAGCAGAGTTGGATGAAGACGAGTGGATAAAAGAAAGATTTGATTCGTTGAATCTCATCGACGAAAAAAGAATGACGGCCATGTGTCACAGTCAAATCTATCAACAAAGGATGGCCCGGGCATTCAATAAGAAGGTTCGTCCCAAAGAGTATAGGGAAGGAGAGCTGGTGCTTAGAAAAATCCTACCTACACAAAAAGACATGCGTGGCAAATGGATGCCCAACTACGACGGCCCTTTCGTTGTGAAGACTGTTTTCTCCGGAGGATCTCTGATTCTCGAAACCATGGATGGCGAATCACTCAAGTATCCCATCAACTCGGACGCAGTAAGAAAATACTACGCCTGAAAACGGAATGCATAAAAGGAGGATCTCAATGCCTCGACAAGAAAAACCCAATGTTTGAAAGATGACGGACGCTGGGGCGGACTCCTGTGCAGAGTATTAGAAGAAAGGTCAAAGCTTGTTGTTCTCGTCAGAAGCAGCAAAACAAGTGAACTGATAGTCGGAAGGACCAAATCATTATGGGATTCTGTAATCTTTTCTGTTGCCGTTTTTCAAAACTTTTAAAATCCCCAAGGCTTTGTCTTTTGTAAAGTTCTTGTCCATCAATAAAATCAGTTCTCTTTTTTTGGCCAAATCATTGTTATGATCTGCTATTTTTGTTATGCAATTTCACTTATTTGTTAATAAGAATTTTTTATGAAAGCAAAGTGTTTTGAAAAACCTAAGTCTTGTTTTAAAAAGAAAAAAGGAGAAAGCACAATTTGACAAAATGATTGAAAAGTTCCAAAGGTAATATGATGATATTACACAGTTCTTGAAGTTGTGAAAATCGCTGTTGTCTTTGACCGAGATAAATACGTCCGATAGAAATTCTAGCTAGACTTCTTCCTTGCAAGATTATGGGGGACATTACTGAGGAAAAATCGTTATCTGTATCAAAGAAGGAAGTGTCACCTGATTTGAGGCATTTTTGAAGCTCAGCGTGATAAGTTCTCTCTTTATTGGATTTTCTTTTGTCCCTCCGGTTTGTTCTGTGTCTTGCATACAGCATCATGCTAGCATACACATTTGTTTGCATTCCCACCATTGAGGTCCTTTGGTCGTTACCTTTATCTTTGTTTTGTTGTTACAAGTTCGTTTTAGAGTTGACACCCTGGGATTTCCTTATTTTTGTTCTGGGAGAGTAGTGGTGACTAGCAATGTTTGGTTTATACAAACAGGGGGTTATTACCAATTTTCACCTTCGATTGGGTTACCGCTAACAAACTGAGAAAGACTAGTGGTCACTAGCGCGTATTCAGAACTAACTATGTTTGGTATAGTAGTTTGGTCATCACCAGCAATTTTCCAAACCCATTCGTCACTGATTCGGTTATAAGGCCAACCAATTGTCATTGGAGTCCTTTTGATTTGGTTTTCACCAATCTGTGCTAAAAATCTAGTGGTTACTAGTATTGCCTTTTAAAACCAACGGTCATTGGTACTTGAGTTGGTCGTCACCAAAATTCCCTAAAAAGTCCAATAATTATTAGCATCGCCTGGAATCCAATAGTTATTGGTATCTGTTTGATTTGGTTATTACCAGTCTTTTTGAATCTAGTAGTTGCTAGTATTACCTTCAGATCCAATTGTTATTGGTGGCTTTTTGATTTGGTTATTACCAATCTTTCTAAGTCTAGTGGTCACTAGCATTGCTTGAAAAATCTAGTTTTCACTAGCCGTATCCAGTACCAGTTGTTATTGGTATACCCCTGGATTTGGTCGTCACCAGTTAGCATAAGTCCAATGATTATCGGCATCGCTTAAATCAGATTGTTATCACCACTTTGGTCTGGTCATTACCAAACTCTGTGAAAATCCAATGGTCATTGGTCTCCTGGGACTCGGTCGTTACCAATTCCATCTGTTAAAATTCAATCGTTATTGGTACCCTTTGATTTGGTCATCACCAGTCTCCTCTAAGTCCAGTAGTCACTAGCATTGCTTGAAAGCTAATTGTTACAAGTTGATCGTTACCAACTTCCCCAACCGAAGTCCTGTGTTTTATCAATATCGTTTGGAATTCCCAATTGTAATTGGAACTTTGGTTCTAGTCGTCACCATCACCCCAAGAAGTCTAGTGGTAACTAGCACCTTGAAAAAAGACCGTTTGTTGTTCTGAACGTCACCAATATCCCTTTGAAGCTTTTTGCTTTCCCCAGTCGAGTCTCGGAGGTCTAGTGGATACTAGCATCCCCGGTGCATCTGGTCTCGTTTCTAATATTTTCCTGAAGATCCCGTTTGAACTCTTCGTTATAGGAAATTTCTCATCTGGTTACCCCCAGTGAGGTTCGTGTCTCCGTTCCGTCTTTTCCCCGGTGAAGATTTGCTTCCCCAGTGGATTTGTTCCCCAGCGAAGTTTTCCCCAGTGGGTTTCTTCCCCAGTGAAGAATTATTATCTTCCCCGATGGACTTCCTCATCTGGTTATCCCCAGTGAGGTTCGTATCTCCTCTCCTCAATGAAGATGTGTCTTCCCGGGTGAAATTTGTGTCCCCTGCGTGAGAGATTTCCTTGAACAAGCATCATTAGTCATGTTTGAACTATCTTGCTTACTTCGCTCGGAATCTTTCCCCGGTGTGTTGGATCCTCGTGAGTGGTTACTCGTCGTTTCGTCGTTTTTTATTTTACTCATGTGTCCGCATCTGTCTTACATTCAAGCATCATATGACATCATTTAGATTCATGGCATGATCGCATTTGTCCTTTTGCATATCATCGGATTTAAGGGACAAAATTTCTGGTTTGCTATATTTAAATACCTTTCACACGATTTCATGAGGATTGTCATCTCTCATTACCATCGAGTGAAAATATTTAAATAGGGGCAGCTGTTGCACCCCAAATTTTGACCCCTTATATCCTCTTCATATCATATGCATTTATTTATCTAACCTTAACAAGTTTCAAAGTGTATTTTGTCAAGACACAGATGAAACGGGGCTCCGCACTGATAAAATCGAAGGTTCGAGGATTGGGCAACCATCGCTTTGGGATGAATCATTCATGAAATAAGATCAAGAGTATCATATTGGACCATGTGTGAGTTCAATTTGAAGTAATCACCCACAGATGGGGTGCAGTGCAGTTCAGGGTACCCGATTAGGGTTTTCGAGCAGGAAAAGTCAACCATAGTTTGACTTTGGATTTAAAGGAAGGTTCAATGATGCAACTTTGGTCCAACAAGTTTATAAGGCTTATTAAAGTCCCCCCAAAGAGTTTCAAAGTCTTGGAAGCTCCGAAGCATGAACAGACAGTTCGGTAATCGCCGATCGATCGTACGGTTGACCGAAAAGTCAACCCCCTCAAGTTTTAGGAATTGGACTTCAAGTGGTGAAGCAAAGTTGTTCCTTATGTCATGAGGGACCTACATATCAATTTTCACGATCATCGGATCAAAGACGTGAGAGTAATTGGAAAAACCGGGAAATTAGGGTTTCGAAAGGGGCTAAACCCTAACTCCCTAACCGCACACCCGATTGAAGTGGTTCAAAGCTCGCCGGAAAGCTCTTAACAAGTCCTACAAAAGTCCTATACTAGTCCACTCTCAGAAAATGCATGGAATTGGAGTTATCATCAAAATCGATTTTTAGTACAAAACACTTAGTGAAATTCTGAAAATCTGGCTGCATTAAAACTTGTTTTTTGCTGACTTTAAGGGACTTTTCAACCAAGATGCACTTAGATTTGGAATTTTTGGCAAACATGAATGTTGTAGAACTACATAAGGGCTTTCCAAAATGTACAAGAACTCCCCAAGAGGAGTTATGAGCTGAGAGTTATGAAGTGTGAAAGATGGGCCTGTGCACTAGTTTGTTAACTTGCCTAAACCCAACATAAACTTGGTTCCCAACCATACACTTCATCTCTAACCATGGATGGACATCTGATATGATGAATTTAGAGGTTGGAATAGACAAATTCAGAAGAGAATCCAAACAAGTACAAGATCTTGAGCAAAATCCATTACTTTAATAGAAGAAAGTACAAAGGTACAATAGGAGAGAGATGGTTTGTGGCTGCAGCATGAGGGTGCTGTCCTTTCTACCTCTATAGTCACTTCTTATAGCTTAATAAGATCTGGTTTTAGAGGCTAATGACCCTTGAAAGCATGCACCATTTGCAGAAAGAAAATCACACTTGGATTCACAAAGATTTCCCTTTCAAAACTCACTCCAAAAATGGAAGTTACCAAGCTGCCCTCACCCTCATTCCTCCTATAAATAGAGGCATTCTCACCATCTTCAAATCACACCAGAGTTGCTTAAAAACACCAAGCATTACAGCTCTCTTTCTCTTTCTCTCTTTGCTAGTAAGTGAAGAAAAGCTTAAAAACGCCGAAAACCGGCATTTTACAACTTTCATGCCATTTTCATTTCTAGCATTATCAACACTCTCACAACCATCCACACATCTTCTAAATGACATATAGAAGGTGTATGACTCATCAAACCATCAAAAAACCTTAAAAATCAAAAAGTCAACTTTCTTCCCACCATACTTTGACCAAAGTCACTAAAATGGCCAAAACTCATTCCATATAGTTTCTTGTCATCCTAACCCCTCTAACACCTCACCAATAACATTCCTCAACCTTCCAAATAGCTAGAAACCCTTGGAAACTCTTATTTTGACATTTGGCATCATAAGTATATTGTTACTTAAAAGTGAAGAAAAGGCTCAAGACAAGGTGTGAAGTATAAGTCTCTGGTTTTCTCAACTGTTCCAGCTTGATTAAAAGAGTCATCAAGAGGTATGTGACTGATCTTTGTTAACTTTTGCACCAATTTTCATGAGTTTGCATTTTTGATTCATCTTGGTGAAATTTTGAACTATGTACCTTTAGTTGGATCTCATGGCGTTTTTGTTTGATAAATGAGAGGGCTCTCATGAATACCACCATACATGCTAAGTGTTTTCTTGTCAAAGTTTTATTGTGTGTTGTTGCTGTCAAAAACAAATTTTAGATTGTTGGAATTTTGGCTATGTCTTGCTTTGCTAAGGTTAATGTGTTTTTGCTTTTAAGTATGAAAATTGTTGTGGCTGGTTGTGTTTGTGAGCCATTTGATTTGTGGTGTGTGAACTGAACTGTTTAAGCCAATACATTAAGTCTATTTTGGAGGGAAGGGTTGTTTTTAACAGTTTGGTAAGTCAAGCCCCAAAACTGATTAGGAGTAGAATGTCATGATGAGAAAATGATGGTTTTATACTATTCTAGCATGTGCATCTCTGAGGTAAGAATAAGAGAAATGGGGAGGTTGCTGTCATCAGCATAGGGGCCAACTTGGCTTTAGTTTCTGTGACAGTTCGAGGATTCTTGTTTTGGACCTTAGGGTTTGAGGTTTGATTCACATGCTGTTTGGCCTGAAGTTTGAGAAAGGGTTTATCATTTGGAGTTCATTTGTTCTTCCTACTAACTGCCATTAATGTTGAAGTACATACTGAGAAGTTGGGTAAGTTGGTTTTTTTTTAAAATTAGGTTGCTGTGTGGTTTACTAATTTCTTTAGAGCTGCAGGGGTGTTGCTTTTTATCAAGTTGGCATTGGATGGAACCTTAAATATGGTTGCCATCAAGTATTGGATTGCTGATTAACAAAAGGATGTTACTGATGCAAATTAAGATTCTGGTTGCAAATTACGAGTTGGTGAGGCTTAGGCTGTTTTGTGCTCAGTACATAGATGAGGTATGATAGGTACTGAATTGGGTTTATAATGAAGTGTGAGCCAAGATTCTGCTGAGAGCTGCCAATTTGGTATGTGACAGTTGGAGTTACATTGAGATGTTTGATTCAAAGTTTGCACTTTGGGAGATTGCTTGATATTGAATATGTTGGGTAACTGTTGCTGAAGCAGAGGTGTATCATAAGACCACTTTCACTTATTGATAAAAAGGCATGTGGATTATTCTTTTGCTTCATCATGTGAGAGTTTAGAACACATTTTTTTGGTATAGAATAAGAAACCTCAGTTTTTTGGGACTATTGCCTAGGACCATGGCATGTGGGTACTCAGACTGATGTTAGTGATTTGAGTTCACTTCTCTTTTCTCAAACTTGGACCTCAACCCATAGTGGAAGAATCAAGGTAGTTTTTTGGTCTGTGTCAAAAGGATCCAAAGCTGAGTATGATGGAAGACCAAAATCAGGTTGGTAGGTGCTTATGTTGAATGTGTTGGTGGCTGCTAAAGTGATCCATTGAACCACTTTCAGTGTTAGCCATAGGAGGTTTGTTGTTCTATTTGACAGTAGGGAAAAGTTCAGTTTAGGTTTGATTTTGGTTCATTTCTATTGGTGTGTAGGAAGGAGATTTTGAGGATTGTTGATAAATGTGTGCCTTTTCATTCTGTGCAGAGCTGCTGTTAGGATGTTTTGACCAGTGGTTTAGGTTTTGTTTGATTGCATTATAAGTGTTGATTAGAATTGTAGGCACATCACACATGTTGATTTCATTCATGCTGCCAGTAGAGTAGAGGTTGTGCTGCATTTCATTTAAGCCTGTCAAAACAGTTAGCACATCATTTTTGATTCAAACATTGCAAAACAGTTTGTGATCCTTTATACATACTTATGTATACATTTTAAAGATGGCTAGATGCTCACCTTACCATTTCTGTGCCTAATACTCAGTTCACAATTGACTTGCACTCCAAAATCACTATAACCATTCACATCACCATTTTCTTGTATGAACTGTTTCTCACTCAAATTCACATTGGAACATGTCTTACTCATCATTTGTGAACTGTGAGCATCACTATTTGAATTCAAAAACTAGCTGTCACAAACTTTTTACCTCAATATGCATTTTCCACCAAAACAATGCCACTTGACACACTACTTTCACAAACTGTTGGCATTTAGCATACTTGAAGGTTTAGAATCATCCTTCACAACTTATGTGGTCTGTGTAGGTGTTTGGATTGATTTGAAAATATTTGAATTAAGTTACTCATCACAAAGTGCATACTTGCCTCAGTTAACTAACAGCATCCCTAATTGTGTTTTAGTGCATTTCCATTGAACTGTAAACAAACTTTTTGCATCATATAAGTATGGCATCTGAGTAAATAAATGTTAATTGCCAATTTCACTTCATAATGTATCTTCAAAACACCAATTTCCTGTTGTGACAGTCTGCATCAATTTGGTATCTTGTAACCTAGGGTCTCAATTCCAAATGTTGTTTTGAAAGTATCTACATCAATTGAACACATGCCTGTAACTAGCTTGAGAATTTGATTTAGTGTAAGTATGTTTGCAGCCTGTTTCTACATATTGAGAAGGTTTAATTTAGGTGACATAGCATGCTTGGTTAATTGACAGGTCTGATGATTAATTTTTTATCATGCTGTTTTTTTAGTTTGTCTAGAATTCGCTGTGAGTAAGTTTGATCCCTTGTGACTAATTGATGTTTAGTATGGCCACTAATTTATCTTCATGACAGTAGACTTGAGTTATCCATTGTGTATTACTAGGTTTTTGGCAAGATTACTACAATTAACACTGTCATAAGCATGTTTCGAAGTTCATGATTGGGTCAGTCGCCATTATTAATATTGAACACATGTGCTGCTCATGCTTGTTGGTTCTCATCACATCTAGTTCTCCATTTGATGCCTTAAAGTGAGCTTGCATTTGGCGTAGAGTAGTTTAAAGGCAGCACTGTTTAGAACTTATTCAAATTCATTGTTAAAGGTTGTTTGTACTTGGTCTCACTTTGGATTGTTTTTAATTCTGATCCACAACTTCAGTCTATATTTCAAGCACTATTTTTGCGTTTACCATCGTATTCCTCGGTGTGAGCGTGGTTTTGAAAAATTATGGGCATCATTGTAATCATTGTTCAAATTCAAGTATGTTAGACTTCATTTTTGCTGAAATTAATTGTGATTTGATAAGGTTGTAATCCAATCCGCATCTGGCCGTGTTTTGATGTTTGTTCTGCCCAGAAAACGCATGAATCAAGCAGTATGTATTTACTGGGGTGGCTAAATACACGGATGTATCGCCACCCCAGTGGTTCCTACCTTGCCCTTAAAACGCCTTCAAGCCTTGTGTCCTGGGTTCGAGCCCCAGCGAGGCACCTTTTTTTTATCATTTATATTCTTTTCTCGTTTTAACTATTTTCCCTTCTTCCATTAATTTTGTTGCACACGCGTGTATTGGCCTGGTGGATAGGCTGTCTGCTTGTGAGTGTAAGGGCGTGGGTTCAAACCCTGCCCATGCCCCTTTCTTTTCATTTGCTTGGTGAGTTGCTTATTTATTTTATTTTCATAAAATCAATCATTTTTCGAATGTTCATAACTTATTC
This sequence comes from Lathyrus sativus, assembly GCA_963859935.3. Lineage (NCBI taxonomy): Eukaryota > Viridiplantae > Streptophyta > Magnoliopsida > Fabales > Fabaceae > Lathyrus > Lathyrus sativus. Next base: position 178,267,152 of record OZ012736.1, on the reverse strand, counting down.
ATTTTTCGTCTGTTTTGACTCGTTCTTTTTGCAAACTTTTCCTTGTGATGTCTAGTCTTGTTTAGTGGTTTAAAATTTCATGATTAAATATTTCAACAATACTTTCATGTATTTGTTAAATTCACTCTTAGATTATCACCTTGCGTCCCGATTTAACTTACCCTCTATGCCATGTTTGTCTTGTAAGATTTATGGGTATTTGTTTATGTTTGTTAACATATTGAGACTTCATTCTTTTGTTGGTTGTCACCATAAATTTTCATTCCTCCTAAATTACGAGGTTAAACTAATTTATTCATTTGTTTATATGGTTGTTACCTTCAATATACTTCCATCTTTGTGAAGATATACCTCCATCTTCGTTAAGATATGCCATTAGTAACATTGCTTGTATACCTTAGTTGAAATCATTCATCTAACTGGAATTACTTGCTCATTATAATGTGCTTACCCATTTTAGATTGTAATCATTGTCTTTTATATTCCTCATACTTGAATAATTCATTACCTCCGCCTTTGACTTTGAAAAGTCATTTTTGAGCCTCAGTTAAGATCAAAAGTCATAAGCCATTTGACTTTGCTTAAGGTCTAAACAACCTTCCCCCTCACTAGGAGTGTTTACAACTAGAACCCTAGGATAGAGTTGTTAACTCTATGTAAGGATCATGGATATGATCACTTACTTCCCCCTTTGAGTGTTACAATATAGACATAGAGAGTTTTGTGAAACTCTACACAAACATTATTATGTTTGTTCCCCTTTGAACCTTGATCATAATCAAGTGTTCTTCAACCCTAGTGAGGTGAACTACGATTGCTCTGATTCTATCCTAATTAGGATACGTAGGCAGAGGACGCGATGTCTTTGCGAGCAAACTTAGAAACAGTCTTAGGTCTTCATCTATCATAACCTTCACCTTTTTACCCAATACCCAAACCTTAGCAAATATTTAACAAACTTAGCATACAAACAAACAAAAGGTTCCTGTAGAGTACTACAGATGTTTAGGATGTGAAATACCTACCCTATGCATAACCAACCCCCGATCCCCGAATCTCTTAGCGTTGTTATAACATCGCGCAAAAGGTTCTTTCTTTCTTTAGACCTTTCCTTCGGATAAATTAAAGTCCGGTTGTAAAAGAATTAAGGTTCAAGTTAATTCAATAGCTTGATATCCGATTTTCACCCCAACAGTTGGACACTTTTTCATTTGAGGAGTGGAAGATAGAGATTTTGACCTATGTTGAAAAAGGACCTATAATTCAACTTTCCCAAAATACCCCTGGATTGCCAAGATCATAACTTGAGTTCCACAAATCTTCTTGAGGACTTCTAGTGCTCAAATTAAAGGTAAGATCAAGCCCTACAACTCTTATGTTGGCCAAGAATCCATTTGAAAACCCCTTGAGGGGAAAAAGTTGCTTGGAAGTCAAGTGACTTTCACAGATAAATTTCAGTGTCCTCTGGTGACCTGTAACTTGCAAGAACCATAACTTGAGTTCTACAAATCTTCTTGAAGACTTCTAGTACTCAAATTAAATCTATTGAGAAGCTCTACAAGTTTCATGTTGGCAAAGAATCCATTTGAAACTTGTATTTTGACTTATGTGGCTTGGAAGTCCAGTGCTATATAGGGGATTTTACCCTAGGAACCCTGTCTCAAACACCTCCAACCACTCTTGATTCTCTTGAACTTGATCTTGACTCACACATACACATGCCTTAACATATCAATCCATGACTTCCATGACCTAGAGCTAGGTCTTGATGCCCTTTCTTTGCTCTCCTTGACCTAGGGTTACCCAGATGAAACCCTACTTGTACACACCTCAACCATGGCTCTTGAACTTGATACAATGACTTGTCTAAGCTTCAATAGGGCTCTCTGGGCCTCCCATGAGATCCATACACACCTCAAATTCATAATTCCATGTTGATAATCTTCAATACACCTCAAGTTAAGAGAGAAATCCACCTGTGGGCACTCAAACCTCTCAAGACTTCAAATCACTCCTTGATGGCCTGGAAGGCTTCTCCTCTTGGATAACACACCTTGCTAAGCTCTTCTTTTGATAGACACCTTGATCCCTTGTTGGAGGCATGATATGCTATGATATGCAAATGATTAGACTGTGTATATGTGTTGCACCCTAAAATTTGACCAACCGGTGCCACTTTCGGTTTATGCTTCGACGCATTTTCGCATTCGCATTTGCATACTGCATACAGTGCATTTCCTCAATCATGGTGATTTTATCGGGATTACAGCCCTGCTGTCGCATTTCAGGTATCTCAGACCGGTTCGGATAATAGGAGGTTATTTTGGGAAGTCACGCGCTTCCTGGGTGTTTTCGGCTTACGCGGTGATTTTTAAGATATTCTGATGTCCGGGGTTTACCGCTTATCCCAGTCTGGCCTCATGTCCCCTTTTGACTGAGTTTAACTGCTTTAATAGCCTTTTCTTGGATTAATTGCCTTTATAGTTTTTCTAGATTTTTAAATAGTTTTTATTTGTTTTCTAGAATATTAAATAGTTAGTTTTTAGAATATTAGAATATATGTCTTTTAATAAATAGGATTTTAATAGAATTTTCTTTTAATAGATTTTAATAGTTTTAAATAGTCTTTTAGAGTTTAATAGATTTTTAATATAGAAGATTATAGAATAGTATAGATTTTTTAATAGATATTAAATAGATTAATGGATTTTATTAGCATTTTTAGAGTATAATTAGAGTTGTTAGATATTAATTGAATTTTCATATTTTTCATAGTTGTTGTACATATTAATAGATTGTGGTTAATAGATATTAATAGATTTTAATTAGGGTTTTAGAGCTAATGGTTGTTAGAGTTTTTAATTAGGTTTAATTCTTAAATTTTCAATTAGATTAATTAGGTTTTATTAGTTTAATTTTGATTAAGAGTTTTATTTAGTTGATTAGAGCATTAATTTCAGGTAAGCCATTAATCAGGTCACGTTCTCCTTTAATCATCCATTAGGTCCAGCATTAATCATGGTTTCAGTCCATTAATCACGTTTTGTTTCATTTTATTTTGTTTAACAGTCCAATCAGTCCACTAACCATCGCTTAATCATGTTTAGTCCTCAGTCCATAAAGATTAATGGGCCTTTATCCAATTCCGTGCAAATTTGTCACACGTGTCCGTATATAAGCTTCACCATGTGTACGCAAAAGAGCTAGCCACTTCATTTTTCTATTTCCTCACATCCTGCCACGTCTCACACCCACTCACTCTCTCCCTGCCAGCATGCTCCTACACGCGTCCTCCTTCCAGCCTCTTTTCCTGCCACGCGTTCAACTCTCAGACTCCCCAACGACACCTGGATCCCACTCACTTCCCCCCATCGCCGGCCATGCAACCGCCCACTGGACCACCCTCCGCCACCGTAACCATCACCGGACTTCAGTAGTTTCGCCGGAAACTGCAAATTCGCCAGAGGTTCATCCAAACACTGCGATCTTCTCGACTACCTTCATCCAGGCCTTCATCGGAGAATTCCTACCATCGCCGGAAAGTTCATCGGGACCGTCATACGTCTTCTCCAGAAAATCAAGATTAGATCTTCATTTTAGGTGTTCATCCAGAGATCTCCTCGCAAGAACTTCATCAAGTTCATCGCCTACACCGGCTTCGCATCAGTTCGTTGGGGCTTCACCAGATCTTCTTCAAACGAGCAAGAACACTCACGTTTTTTTCGTCTTCATTTTTATTCCGTTTCCAGATTTTTAAAAGCCCTCCGTAGAAGCTTCGTCATCAACGTCTTCTTCGAGAAGATTTCCAGGATCTTCATCTTCCAAGAGCGTTGTTGCGTATTGCTTTTCCAGGTATCCTTCAGGATTCTCGCTCAGAGCCATCTTCAGCGTAGATCTTCAATTATCCCCGGAAGACCTTCAAAGCTCCCAGATCGTCTTCAGATATCGTCCGGTTTGTTGATCTTCAAGAATCCACGAAGAACTCTCCAGAAGGCTTCCAGAATTCCTCGAGCTTGCTCCATATCCAGGTGCGTTCATTTGATTCCGTTCGCCTTCTTCTTTCCGACTGCTAGGTTAGTTCTGTCTTGATTCAAGCAGATTTAGGTTGATAAGGTCGTGGTGTAGTTTGTTTTCGTTTCAGAGAGTGGATTAAAGCGAGATCGATGGGTGATTTCATGAAGGTTTGTTAGGGTTTGGGAAGCGTTTGTGAAATGTGTGAGAGGTTTCTTCAGAGAATGGTCTGAGAGAGAGGTTAGGGAGAGAAAGGCGCATTAGGGTTGAGGTGAACAGTGAACGAGTTTTTGGGGTGAGGATTGGTTTTGTTAGTTGTTTGATTGGGTTAGGGTTTGAGTTTGGGCTGGGCCCAAATGATAGGGTTACTAAGACTATCCCCGTTTTACTCATTTCACCCCCCTGGCTGTATTTGCTGAATAAGAATTTTGTGGGCTTAGTGAGCATTTGATATCTGCACCCCCAGGATAGGCCCAAAGCTAGAACTGAACTGAATTATTGCTATTCGCCACCCCCTTGTTTTATTTTCTTTTTGATTTCTTTGTTTTTGTTCATGTTAGAAAATAATTCATAAAAAATAGTAGGATTATCCAATTAATTCCCTTCTTTTTTCTATAGGTTCATAGTTCAATTTAGGATTTTATGGTGCGAAAATATTAATTTGATCATGCATTTTCATTTTTATTGCATTTTAATTGGTTTTGAATATTGATTTGTGATGTGTCTGCCTTGTTGAGTTTAGTTCTCTCACTTGGTATTGAATTTTGCTTTAGTTTTTTAGTATGTTGTAATAGACTAATGCATGCTCCCCATAGGATTTTCATAGATTTTATAGAGATTGATTGATGTTGTTTTAGGGTTAGAGAGTAGAGACCTCATTACTTGCTGGTTAACCCTTGACCATTCCATGTTAGGGATTGTTTAGTAGCCTTAGAAGTTGACTTAGGATTTGAGATTTGATCTTGGGATCATAGAGGCATGTAGGTTTCCCCTAGATTTTTGGTAGATTTTTAGAAGCTGTTTTGCTATTTTTGCTTGAGCTTGAGAATAGGAGAAGTCTTGAGGGCTTCTGACTTTGAAGTTCAACTGTGGTTGAACTTTAGAGATAGTTTATTTTGGTTTGAGGGCCTGTGGTTTCTTCTTGAAGATGGAGGCTGGATGAAGACTTGATGGAGCTTGCAAGGGTGTATAGATTGAAGACCTAGTTTAGGAGCTTGCTCTCTTTCTGTGAGGTTTGAGATCCTGAAGTTTGAGGGAAATTTATGGTACTTTCCTGAGGAAGGCACTATGGATGTCTTTCATTCTTTCTTCTCACCTCTTTCTTAAGTATCCAATGATGTCGGAGCCTTCATGTGAGTTTAGTTTCTCCTGAGGAGGAATGTAAACCGATCACAGTTGTTGAGCCACATGGGATATGATTCCTAAGTGGAAGCCCCCTAGTATTTTCCAGAGGAAGGCACTATGGGTCTGTTCACTTAGTTCCCTTAGTTCATGTAGGATTTCTCAAGTATCCAATGATGTTGGAGCCTTCATGTGAGTTTAGTTTCTCCTGAGGAGGAATGTAAACCGATCACAGTTGTTGAGCCACATGGGATATGATTCCTAAGTGGAAGCCCCCTAGTATTTTCCAGAGGAAGGCACTATGGGTCTGTTCACTTAGTTCCCTTAGTTCATGTAGGATTTCTCAAGTATCCAATGATGTTGGAGCCTTCATGTGAGTTTAGTTCCTCCTGAGGAGGAATGTAAGCCGTTCACAGTTGTCGAGCCACATGGGATATGATTCCTAAGTAGAAGTCTCCTAGTCCTTTCCTGAGGAAGGCACTATGGGTCTGTCTACTTAGCTCCCATTCTTTGGTAAGCTTGTCTTGAAGCTTGAAGAATGGGATTGATTTCTCCCTTTAGGGTTGTGCTTAGGGCTTTGCTTAGAGATTTGATTAAGGTTTAGTGCAGGGCTTTTGCTCAGGGGTTTGATTAGGGGCTTTGTTCAGGGGTTTGATTATGGTTTTGTCTAGGGGTTTGATTAGGGGCTTTGTTCAGGGGTTTGATTATGGTTTTGTCTAGGGGTCCTGCTCAGGGGTAGTTTCTTGCTTTTGGATAGGAGTTTGCCAGGCTGGTTGGCCTTCTCTTTGTGTTGATTGATTTGTGTGGTGCTGTGCTGCATTAGACTTGGGGGTTCATATAGATATTTCTGAGATAGGTGCATCTTAGAAGTAAGCCTGCTTGTATGCATGAGAAGTTGAGGTGGTCCTCCTTCTGCTTGATTGTTATTGAGTGGCTTTGCTTGTTGGTATTTGGTAGAGCTGAGCTCCCTTGCCTCTGTGGTTTGTGGCCTTGGTGCCTTGATTGTTTGGTTGTTGCATTCATGCATATTTCCAGTATGTCTTTGCTTTGCAGTGTTTCCTGTTTGCTGTTTAGTGCTTTTGCCATGATCCCTTAGGAGCTCTAACTTCTCCGCTGTGGAGGAGTTATGATAGACATTAGGTTGGTTAACCAGGCATGATAACATTAGGTAGATTCCCCTTTTCAACCATAGTTTTAGGGTGTCTCTTTCCTTTCTCAAAACAACAGAAAAACACTTAATAAAGGATAAAACAAAAGTGAATTCATTTCTTTCGTCAAAAGATTTGAACAAACATCAAAACCTTTTGTCCTCCTGGACTGTGAAAACCCTTAGTTAAGGTGCATTTTCCCATAAAAAACACTTGAACAGCTTGTGTCGTGAGTAAGTCGAACTACGTTTGCTCTGATCTTCCATGCCGTGTGGAAGTACGTAGGCACAGGACGCGACGTCCTAGAGAGCAACCTTCCCCCCGTCTAGACGTAGGTAGTCGAACTACGTTGACTCCGACTTTCCCATTGCACGAGGGAGTACGTAGGCCCAGAACAGCGTATGTTCTGTCGAGTCCTGTCCTTTTCTTTTCTTTTCAGACTGACCACTAGCATAGATAGATAAACACACCCTTTCCTTATAAACACCAAGCGTGGATCCCGTCGAGTACGACGGACGTGAGGGGTGCTAAAACCTTCCCCTTGCGTAACCGACTCCCGAATCCAGGTTTTGGTTGCGACGACCATACCTTTCCCGTTTTTTGCGAGGTTTACTTTGAGCGTTTCCTTTCCCTTCGTTGGGATAAATGACGCACGGTGGCGACTCTTCTGTCATGCCGGCGCTGATTTTCGCAGTAGCGACAATATGATGTAACTATGCAAATGAAATGCAATGAAACATAAATCAGGCAAGAAAAGGTTGAGCAAATTTTGGGGTGCAACAAAAGGCATGACCTTATAACAATAGGTGCCCTAGGGTGTAATTTAATCTGTCTTCTCCATGTCGGTCGGATCCATCTTTATCTGATTGTAGCCAGAAAATCCGTCCATGAACGAGAATACTGCAAAATTGGCTGTTTTGTCCACCAGAGTGTCGATATGTGGAAGAGGGAAATCGTCCTTCGGACTAGCTTTGTTTAGATCCCTATAGTCAACACACATTCTAAATTTGCCATCTTTCTTTGGGACCGGCACAATGTTTGCCACCCATTCTGGATATTTGGATACTGCTAAAAAGCCTGCATCGATATGTTTCTTGACTTCATCTCTGATCTTGAGAGCCATATCAGGTTTTGATCTTCGAAGTTTCTGCTTAACTGGAGGACATTCTAGCTTCAAGGGGAGCTTGTGCATAACAATGTCAGTGTCCAACCCTAGAATATCTTGATAAGACCAAGCAAATATGTTGACATATTCTTTGAGGAGTGCTATTAGCCTGCTTTTGACCTTTGGCCCCAACGATGCTCCAATCTTGACTTCTCTTTTCTCTTCTTCAGACCCCAAGTTGATGATGTCAATCTGTTCCTTGTATGGCTGAAGATAAGCGTCTTCATATTCAGTCATCCTCCTCAATTCTTCTGGGACCTCCGAGTCTTCATCGCTCTCTTCTCCGGCTTGGAAGACAGATGAACCACTAGTAGAAGGAACCGAATGATCATGGTATTCTGTGGGTGGTGGAGGTGTTATGCATGTTTTTATAGTTTTGAGAATGATCAGACACACACACATAGACATGCAGATGAAGGTTTTTTTTTAAGTTTTCACAAAAAGTTTCCATTTTTCCTTTTAATAAAAAGAGTGAAAATGATAAGCAGGAAAAAAAAAACAAAAGTTTTAGCAAAAACACTTTTCATTAGTAGATTTTTCAAATTGCAAAGTGGCCCATACAAAATGATTCACAAGCCTCGGGCAAGACCAGGAATTTTTAAAGAAAAACAAAGCTAACAAGAAAAATGAATTACTCTAAGGGTAAAAAGACAGGAATCTCCACAGTCTCCCAGTTGCGCAGAGCTGCTCCTCCTCGGATTATCAGGTCGTCGAGATCACTATCTTCTTCTTCTGCTATGATGGCGTTTACTTGCAATCCTCCGCTGGTGGAAATCTCTTTCAAGGATTTCTTATTCATGACGCTCTCCTCTGGCTCATCTTCGAGAGTTGGTTTGTAACCCAACCCTTGTCGATCATTCTTTACTCGAGCATTGACTTCAATGATCTCTCCCCATCCCAATGGGAGTCCGGTCTTCAATGCAATTTTAATGCTTTGAACAGAAGCGAATGATGGACCACAGGTTATAGCCGACTCATCAACCAGAACAACATGGGCTATTTCCAGTGCTTGGAAAGTCGTTTCGAGCGCGTCTTCATCTGCCTCAATGTATCTGAAGGAAGACAGGTTGCTCAACATTAAGTCTTCTTCACCGTGAATGATGACCAACTGGTCGTTGACAATGAACTTCATTTTCTGATGTAGAGTGGAGGTAACAGCGCTCGCTGCATGTATCCATGGTCTCCCTAACAGACAGCTGTAGACTGGATTAATATCCATTACTTGAAAAGTAATTTCAAAGATTTGTGGACCTATCATGATGGGCAAATCAACTTCTCCTATCACTGTCCTCTTGGAACCATCAAAAGCTTTTACGATAAGAGATGTGGGCCTTATGTCAGCTCCTTGATAAGCTAATTTAGCTAAGGTTCTCTTTGTCATTACATTAAGCGTAAATCCTGTATCGATGAGCACCCTGGCTAATGTATCCTCCTCACATTTGATCGACACATGCAAGGCACGATTGTGCTTGCATTTCTCGATTGTCAGATCGTTATCACCAAAGCTCAGAGTATTACATGTTGTGATGTTTGCCACAACGAAGTCGAATTGCCCCACTGTGATGTCTTTCTTCACATGAGCTTGCGTCAGGATCTTCAGCAAAGCTTGACGATGTGCTGGAGAGCTTAACAGTAACGACATAATGGAAATCTTGGACGATGTATGATTTAGCTGATCTACCACTCGGTAGTCACTTCGACGAATAATCCTCATAAATTCTTCCTCATCATCTTTAAGACTCTCTTTTCCTTTGGCGATAGGTCCTTAGTAACAAATTCTTTTGGAATGGATTCCTTAGCGACAGCGGCTTTAAGAACGGGAATCGTTGGTTGAAAAACTGCAGGATTTTCTCGGGGTTGATACACACGACCGCTTCAGGTCATTCTACTTCCACCAGTAATGTTGGCTACATTTCCCTGTCATCTTTCTTTGAATATTTCTTCACACCATGAGTAATCATCCTTTGGTGTTATGGCTCTCGAGTGAGGTTTGGATCCCCTTCTTGGCTCGAACCTAGGTTGATCTCTCCCAAACCTGGGTGCCACATTATCACGGAACACTGGCCGGACATTTTTGTTCTTGGTTGTATTGTTGTTGTTATCTATGAATACAACACTCTTGCTGACTTCTTCGGGTATATTGAATACGGGTTCAATTACCGCTACGTCTTCCTTTTTCTTCCTGCTGCTGATCTCTAGCATTCCTTGGTCAAGTAATGCTCAAACATCTTTTTGCACAAGGTCACAACCTTGTGGATTTAGCATACATTGCTCACAGTTCTCATGAGACGTTTTGAGCATCCAAGCTTGAGCGAGTCTTTTGTGCAATTCTCCTAACGGCACATTGATTTCATCAATAGTAGTAACAGTCTTTGTTTCAGATCCCTCCCCTTCTTCAGTGATATAGTTCACTCCATCATGGTTCGGTAGAGGGTTATCCTTCACATTTGGGTGATTATCTTCAAAGGACAGAATCTTCTTTTCAACCAGCTCGCGAACAATGTGTTGGAGCGCGAAGCATCCTTCCAAGTCGTGTCCGGGAGCATTTTCATGGAACGAGCAATGTGCACTGGCATTGTAGTAGTATGGCAAAGGATTAGGCGAAGCGCCTAATTTCCTCGTTTTGACAAGTCCTTTCTCTACCAGCATAGGGAACAGATCAGTGTAGCTCATAGGGATGGGCTGTATCTTTAGCCTATTACTTCGTTGATTAGTCCTTGGAGCTTGAGCCTGAGGCTACTGCCCTTGCTGGTGGTACTGCTGATGTTGATTGGGTGCCCCTTGTTGAGGACCCTGATGAGCTTGCAGTTGAAAAACAGGCGTTACTGCTGCTACATAGGATGGTTATTGATATTGTTGTCATTGATTCTTTGAACTTTGTGCTCTCCCTCCATAAGTTACAACACTTACTTCACCCTCCTTCTTCTTGTGGAAGTTACTAGCCGGATTTTTTGGTAGCACTAGTGCTAGAATTGACAGTTGAAGTTGTCACTTTTCTGCTTTTCAACCCTGCTTCAACCTTTACTCCTACGGCGACAATGTTGGAAAATTAGTTGTAACACTGATGATTAACCTTTCGTAGAACTCTGGCCTGACTGTGTCTACAAACCAGCCCACTAGTTCTTTTTCTGTGAGGGGTGGCTCTACTTGAGGTGCAGTCTCGCACCATCTTTATGCATACTCCTTAAAAGATTCGGTGCTCTTCTGCATCATACTGAGAAGCTGACGGCGATCTGGAGCCAGATCCATATTGTATTTGTACTGCTGGATGAAAGCGTATGATAAATCTTGAAAACCATGGATTTTTGCCTGATCCAAGCTCAAGTACCATTTGGCCGATGCTCCTTTGAGGCTATCTTGGAAGAAATGTACCAACATCTTGTTATTCTCGATATGTGGAGCCATCCGCCTGCAATACATGATTAGGTGCACCTTGGGACAAGTAGTACCCTCATACTTAACAAACATAGGCATTTTGAACTTTGGTGAATATCAGTCCTGATACCAAACACATGTTTTTGGCATCTGATCTAAAGACATTACTCCCCTCAATAGCCCGCATTCTTTTAGCCATAATATCCATCTCTACTCTTAGCTTTTCATGCTTCTCATCTACAACTTCAAACCATATGGTACATCAAATATTGGCTGGTGATGGTTGAAAACAGGTTGGACATGAGTTGGCCCTCCTGCCTGAGTGAAGATAGGATTCGTCATCATTGGATCAACTTGTGGTTGAAAGCTAGACAGTTGAGGATTGTTGATTGGTGGTAGGAAATCCCTGGACATGCCAAAAGGGAATTCAGTTGTCGTAGCTGGAGCTGTTGGAAGATTTGCTGTTGTTGTAGCCACTTCAGAAACCATTTTGACCTGCGTATCCATTTTTTGCTTTAATCACATTAAGAACCTCCATGATTTGACTGACATTATCCTTAATCCCCTCGATGTCGTTATCTATTTGGTCAATCCTCTGATCGTTGTCTGCCATCCTTCTTTGAGCTTGAACTTAGGTGTTGTATCCATGAGAACTCCGCATGACTCTCCTCTTTCTGGCAGACAAGAAAAACAGATGAGTTGCGAACTCAATGCAAGACCAATGCAGAATGATATGCAAATGCAAATGCAAATACAAAACCAACCATTCAAGGAAAAAGCAAATTTTTTTTATAAACAAAATTAGGAACACACGTAACAATGTGCTTTAAAAAGCAACTTTTCATTGATAAATCAAGATCCATTACAATAGATGGCCCTTACTAAAAAGCAAGACCTTTATTACAACAAAAGTAAATGCAACATATGATTACAATCTTTTTATGGAAAGTAGGAAATGGTGAAGCATCGGTCAATCTAACTAGATGATCCTTCTCCTTCTTGAGACTTGGGTTGAGCTTGATTCTGACGAATAATCTCCCATAAGTATTCACTCTCACGCTGAACTTTGATTAAAGCATACCTCATTTCTTCCCCAAGCATAGGAACTTTTGGCTCCATTGCAACCTCATAGTCACGAGTGTAGAACATTGCTAAAGCTCTCTCCTTTGACCAAATTAGATAAGCTCTAGTATTCAAACAACTTATGTTTTCTTCTGCGGTCATCCCTTGCATGTGAGGACGCCACCAAGCACGGCTGGCTTGGGCTTCTAGCTCTTCGTCGTCACCATTTTCAAAAAAATAGGCATTTAGCATCTCTGGCTCTGGCTCCGGCCCGGCTGTATATCCGTGTTGGCATCGAGCAAGAATTGGGTTATAGTTGATAACTCCTTTTGTACTGATGAGAGGTATGTGAGGGAAGTCCCCACAACTTTGAATCATGGCTATACCACTGATTTTGGGATCGTGCCAATTGACATCATAGTGGTTGAGAGTGATTAACTTTGCGATCCATGCGTCCTTGCTATAGAGGCTCCACAGAACATGAGTCTTGGGCAAGTGAGAAGTAAACCACCTGCTAAGCAAAGCGGTACAGCATGAGAACTGTCCAAGATCATACAAATTATGGTGGTGGATGACAATGTAGGTGTCTACTAGCAATGCATTCACAGGATTTTTGATAATGAAGAGAAGAATAGCCTCCTAACTGATGAGCTCATTATAGTAGGGAAATAGGTACAAGCCGTATATCAAGAATGCCAAGATCGCCTCGAAGATACCCAAATTCCTATTTTCGTAGTGAAATTCAGCCATTTCCATAAATGGTCTCGCCTCCATTCCGAGGAAACCACTTCTGGCTACCAAATTAGCAGGTAATTCATCTGGCCTGAGGTGCATTGCTTTGGCAAGGTCTCTTCTTCTTGGTTTCCCATAAGATGCCTTGAAAGTTAGAGGAAGCTTTAGGTAAGCCAAATATTCTTTTATGGTCGGAAGCAATTGGAAGTTCGAAAAGATAAAGAAATGATATATTGGACTGTAGAACTCAATGAGCGCCTACAACATGTTCCCATCAATTTAAGTGTTAAGTAATGGAAGAAGATCTCCATACTTTGCGATGAACGTGACGGGATTCCTAACAAGGCCGACCAAGATCTTGAGGTTGTCTAACTTCACATCTGGAAATGGGAGTCCACTTCGTCGTACCATGTTGATGTCTGCAAAGAAAATTTTGAATTTCCTTGAATGGTTAGTAAAATGCAAAGATGCAATGCAAATGCGACTGGTTTTACAAAACTCAGAAGATTAATTTGTGTCAAACCCTCATTTCATTAAATATTGGTAAAAGTTACAACTTTTGAGATACAATACAAAAAGTTTAAATTACATCAAGAGACTAGGTTTCACAGCCTAAACTAATGACTTCAAACACGAGGCCTCTTCAACTTCTTCAAGATTGCATTCTCCATTACCAACTTATGCACTATCCCTTTCCAGGCTCTGGAGGTAGGAGGGATATTGGAGTATTCATGATTGCTTTGAGTGGGCTTGATACTAGAGAAAAATAAATTCTCCTTTGTTGTTTCTTTATCAATCACTCTTCATTCGAGCCAATCTATCAACTCATCTTTTTCTTGCACCTCTCAGACGAGTCTTGTTGCTTCAGAGGAGAGCGAATGATACTTTCCTTCCCAGGTGTCTCTCTCAAGTTGTGCTCTTGCAAAAAACTCTTGATACTCCTCCATCTTCTCAATGGTAATGGTAGAGGATGATGACGCGATGACAAACTGCATGTCCTTTTATGGGAGATACGACACCTTCAAATCTTTTGCTCTAGATTGGACCCATTGAGTAAATGGCTTTAAAGCTATGCAATTTCTTTTCCCCAGATCTGTTTTTGTCTTTTTATGGATGTTCTCCCAAGCATCAATTGTACTTTTTCTTACATTTTCTGCTACCTCGGCATTGAGATAAAAGAAACCAGATAGGAGCACATTGTTGGGTTTGTCTTTCATCGGAAAGCCAAACTTTCGTTTAGCCAAGGCTGGATTGTAATTGATCCCTCCTCGCACTCCAACGAGTGGTATATTTGGGAAACTTCCATAATGATCAAAGTAAACTCCTCGGTCGTATGTGGGATCATACCAATGAATATCAGCTTGTGTTAAAGAGATTATCCTTTAAGACCATCTCCATCCATTGGGATTCTCTTTGAAAGCGTTGGTTCTCGGAAAATGATTGACAAACCATATGTATAACAGAGGTGCACAACAGAGGAAAGCTCCTTTTCCTTGAAGTGTCCGATGATGAATTGAATAATACATACCTCCTAACAAGGTAGGCACAGGGTTGCCACTTAAAAATATGATAATGGAAGGGAAATTGACGAATTCCTCTACCTCGGGAAACAACACTAGTCCATAGATTAACAAAGCTAGTACTGCTTCAAACGCATCCATACTCCCTTCTTTGGCAAGATAGGTAGCTTTCTTGACTAAGAAATCTGAATGAAAACCTGCTACTCCTTTTTTGGTTGCACGATGGGCTTTAGTTTCAGAAGCTTCAAGGTGAAGAGCATCTGCAATTTCTTTTGGTGAAGGTAAGCTTTCCAGTCCACTGTAAGGCTTCTGATCCTTCACAGGAACTCCCATATAATAGGCGTACTCTTCCAAAGTCGGCATCAACTGATAGTCGGGAAAAGTGAAGCAATGGTACAACGGATCATAGAACTGAACCAAAGTACTGAGAATCCCTTCTTCCATTCCTATCCTAACTAGGCTTAGGATCTTTCCATATCTCTTTCCAAAGTCCTTTGACACCATGGTTCCTAGCTTTCTTAACTCGGAGGTATCGGGCTTCTTGAAAATGTATCTCTTGGTGTTTCTTATTCCAATATCCATGATATGTCTAGGATCTTGCACAAAGAGATCAACTGAGTTTTACAAAACTAATCGCAATATGAAATGCTATGATGAGATGATGGGATGATGCACACACCATACAAAAGCAAGTATTCACAAATACAATGCATATGCATACGTAAAGGCTCCCTAGGCTTAAAGTCAAAGCATGGAGTCAAAGGTCTACCCATCCCCAAGGATTTGTACTATGAGTTATTTGTACCTGCCGAACGGGTTCTATCAAAGTTCCCAAAGTCATAGTAAATCCTTCAGATATTGCCAACTAACGCGACTACTCACATGAGTCAACAATATTCTCAAGATAAACTCGTCTGAGCGTAGCACTGCGTGACAACTATTGAGGGACTACTCCCTAACAGCTTCTGCGCTACGTCCTAAAAATGCCAAGTGGGGTAAAAGTGCCACTAAAAGTCCTCAGCTTCGCAGACTCGTATTGAAACAATTAGTGAATACACGACTACTCATGCATTAGTAATCATCTCAAAGAGTCTCCACTGAGCGTGATTACATCATATGTCAGACATATTGGGACTACTCCCAATAGCCCAACTATTGATCATATCACAATCCTATCTCACGTGTCACTAAAATCTGGGTTAGAATTTATCTTACCACTCACAGCATACAAATAGATATATTGACAAATATACATGCTAAGCAAATATTTACAAATATAGCATACAAATAAACAAAATAGGCTAAACCTTCAAGTTTAATTTGCATTTCCCCAGTGAAGTCGCCATTTCTGTTGCGGTGAGAATCGTGATACCAAGCTATTGATTAACTTGAATCTTAATTCATTAAACTCACAATTGGACTTTGATTTATCCAAAGGAAAGGTTAAAGAAAGAAATAACTTTTGCGCGATGTAACAACAACTAAGAGATTCGGGAGTTGGTTATGCCTAGGGTAGGTATTTCACATCCTAAACATTTGTATGTTTGTATTCTATACTTGTTAAATGTTTGTTATGGCTTGGGATTGGGTATAAGGTTAAGGGTGTATGTAAAGACCTAAAGATAGTTTCTAAGTTTGCTCGCAAAGATATCACATCCTCTGCCTACGTATCCTAACTAGGATAGAATCATAACAACCATAGTTCGCCTCACTGAGTATAGATGAATACTTGATTATGATCAAGGTTCAAAGGGGAACAAACATAACAATGCTTGTATAAAGTCTAATAAAACTCTCTAGATCTATATTGAACACTCAAGAATGGGGAGTAAGTAATCATCACCATGATTCTTACATAGAGTTAACCAACTCTACCTAATTCTACGTTGTGAGACCAATTGATTCTAATCAGACCAAAAGGAGGGAGGAGGGGTGTGCTCGTCAAGATATCGCATCTTGTGCCTACGTATTCCCATTAACCAATGAGAAATCAGAGCGTCCGTAGTTCGGACATGACTAAAGAAGAAGAACTCTAAACCTAAGTTCTAAAGGTAAAATGGCTCTATCGAGGCCTATAAGGGTAATGAGCTATCTATGACCCGGAGGTCAATAGAGAGACTTTCCTTTGGACACAAGGGAAAAGAGGAGGCAACTGGATGAGAACTAAAAAGTTCCATAATGGGGAATAACTTGACAAAGTATAAAAGCAAATAGGCATTCATTCAAACATGATGAATATATAAAGAGTATAGTAACAACCAAGAAGAGATATATGCAAGCTATGCAATTAAGTATTTAATACTTCATGGGGAATTTCAATAAGTTCAAGGTAACAACCATAAATGAAGCAAGCCCTATTATATTAAGTTCTAACAAGACTTCTAAATGGGTGAGGGATCAAATGAAGGATGTACTCAGGAGGTCACAACAACAAGAGGTAATATGGTTCACAAACACACAACTGTAAAGGTAAATCAAACAGATGCTTACAAGCAAAGATTGAAATGCAATAATCAAAATCTTGTCAATCCTACCACCATGCACGTGTGAAAATTAAAGGAAAAGAAAAGACAAAATATTCAAAATGCTGAAAAATCATAAAAATGCTAAAAAAGTGTCCTCGCTAAGGATCGAACACAAGACACGAGGCATGGAAAGATACATGAGATACAAGGCATAACCACTGGGGTGGCGATACATCCAATGTATCAAGCCACCCAATTGAAAATTATGCCTAACAAGGAAAGTTTCTGGGCAAAATGCAAGGCAACCACAAGGTCAAAACCTCAAAAACGATTTCACTCAAAATCACTCAAATCTCAATCAATTTAAAACACGACTGAACATGCAAGTATGAGTTTGAAATAAATTTTGAGGTTCATGGATTAAAACAGGTGTACTTAAGAACAAGTAAAGGTCTGCTCACACTTTAAATACAATATAGAATGAGTTTCAAAAGAAAGATCTATTCAAAAGACATTAGAGAAAAATATTGGCATGTGAGTTGCATTAATGAACATGAGTTGGACATAACCAAAACAAAATGATCAAAATAGGTGAGTTCAAGATTAAACAAAAGTTTGCTCATGTTTGAAATGTATTACTCATGGATTATGTTCAAAGAAGGATCTAATTTTTGCCATGAATCAAAAGGTGATTGTCAAATTGTAAGTTAGTGAAATGATTTAAACTAGACTTGGTATATGTACAATGTTACAACAAATGACTCAAAGACATTCAATGACAACCCTCTATTCAACAAACCCTCACAAGCAAAGCACGTACAAGAAAACCTACTAAGTACTACGTCCTAGCCTCACCTAGACTACCTAAAACCTGTCCTCATGGACCGGCAAGCATTAGGCACAACAAGTCCACTAAGTGTAGAAAACCTTATGACAATAGTCAATCCCTTCATCTCATAACAGTAACAGTTGGTCATCATAATGCCAACTTTAAACACTAATTCAAAAATTCTTTTTAAATGAAAGCTACCAACTTGTTAAAACAATCACAAACCATTCTTTAGTATGAGCAACAAATTTAAACAGCAAGCAATGAGTTGACAAGCTTAAACTAAAAAAACAAATCTTGATGACACAATTGTGAATCCCAACAATGACAAAGTCAAATCATTTAACAAAACAACTCAAAACTTCATTCACAAAGATAACTTACAAGCCTATGACAGTAACACCTTATAACACAAATACAAACTCCTTGGCATAACAATACCAACCATCCAAACAGCAACCCTAATACCAAACTCTAATGACAGTTGCTACTCCAAACAATAACATTTAGTGTGAGAGCCAATTTCTAGCAGCAAGAGTCATGAGTTGACAAACTCAGACTCCAAAATAGTTTGACAACATAATTGTAAATTGGACATTACAATGTTTTAATACATTCAATCATGCTTCAAATATAGGTCAAAGATATTCTAACAGCATAAACAAGTTTAAAACATAAATAAGCATAGCCAAACATAACAATGTCAAACCTTAAAGATCAGATGCATTATATGACATATGACAATCACAAGTTTATGATGACGTGTACAAATATATGCAAATCATGTTCAACAATTTTGGATGATACATATATGAGAAAGAGAAAGAGTTAGAGGAAACCTACCTCTTGTAGACCTCCAAAAGCAAGCTAGTAGCCTTGAGCAAGATGTTCCCCCCTCCTTTGAGCAAGCTTGTGAAGTTGCTTCTTCTTGAAGTAACAAGTGGTTTTTTGAGGACAGTTTGAGCAAATGGATTTCCAGTTGTGGTTTAAGGTTTCAAACAGCTAGTGTGACATAAGTAGAAGTTGTTCAAAGTAGTGGAAATTGATCTAGGTAGTGAAATGTTCCATATTATGCATAAAAGTCAAACGTAAGTGAGTGTGAAGTTGACTTTTGGATTTGTGATGTTTTTGATGGAAAAAAAGGTTAGGACACCTTCTAATAATGATTTTAGGTTTGTGTGGATGGTTTTTATGGTGGTTGAACAGTTAGAAGTGATGCTGGTGTGAAACTTGCAAGAAGGCAATTTTAGTGATTCTGTGACTTTCTTCACTTACAAGCAAAGCAAGATAGAATGAGAGATATGTTTTCTCTTGGTTTTAGAGGGCTTTGATGTGTAGAATAAAATGATATGGAACTTCTATTTATAGGAAAAATGATAGGTTAGGGCAGATTTGTCCAAGTGGTATTCAAGGTGGTTTTGTTGAAAATCTTGGCAAATCTAGGTGATGGTTTTGACTATGTGGGCTTTGCTTGCTTTCAAGGTGTTTATCCCCCTTAAACCAGATAACAATGAGCTGTGAGAAGTGACCTTAGAGTGAACAATGACACCCTCCAAGTTGCAGCCACCAACACTCTCTCTCATGGTGTACCTTTATTACTTTTTTTAATAAACAAATGGATTTTGGAAAGAACTTTGGATTTGCTTGGATTCCTTTATGATCTAGTTCATTGAAAACTCTAATATATCATATCAGATGTCATTCCATGGTTAGAAATGAAGTGCATAGTTGGAAATCAAGTTTATGCTGAGTGGTGACATGATGACAATCAAGTGTTTGGAGCCAACTTGTCCTCTTCAAAACTCTGAATTCACAAGGGCTATGGAGGAGTTCTTGTACTTTTTGGAAAGCCCTCATTATGCTCTACAACTTTCATGTTTACTGAATTTTCAAATTCCAAGTGGAACTAGGTCAAAGACCCTTTTGAAGTTGGCTGAAAACATGTCTTAAAAGTGCCAAAAACATAGAATTTTTCTAAGTGTTTTCTCCCTCTTGTGATGATTTTGGCTGTAACTCCAAATCTGTGCATTTTTTCCTATAGGCCACCTTTACACTTTTGTAGGGCTTGCCAAGACCTTTCCAAAAAGCTTTGAACCACCTCATTTGGATGTGTGGTTAGGAAGTTATGGTCCTGCCCCTTTTAAAATCCTAATTCCCAACTTTTTCGATTACTCCTCAATCCTTGATCCAATGGTCACAACACTTCATGATTAGATGTAATATGTTATTAGGAACATATTTTCTTTAAACTTTGAGGTCAAATTCCTTTTGGACAACGAGTTGACTTTTCAGTCAAACGGACCGATCGATCGAAAAAATCCTGAATCGACTGTTGATGTTCTGGGTCTTCTGAGGTTTTGAAACTTCTTGGGTGGAGTTCACTAAGCCATATTAGCTTCATGGACCATGATTCCATCATTATAAAATCTTTTAAATCAAAAGTCAAACTACAGTTGACTTTTCCTAATTAGAAACCCTAATCGGGTGTCCTGGACTGCACTGTTCTTGTTCTTTGGTTGACAAGCTCTAATTGGATTCATACTTGATCCAATATAGTATCTTTGATGATGTAGATACTTGTTTCATGGAGAATCAACCCAATACATTGACTGATCAAACCATCTAAACCTTGATTCCTAACTGTAGGGAACCCTAATTCACCTGTATCTTGATAAAAACAAACTTGAAATAGGTTATAGTTAGATAAATAAATGAAGATGATCCTAGAATGATAATGAAGATCTAAGGGGTCAAAATTTGGGGTGCAACACGTTTTTTTACAACATTTGATTGTTTTTTCCATTGAGGACTTTATGATGAGGATTTAAAGATCTCCTCTTTTTGTTATCCCTAACTTTTTCCTGAACTGTTTCTTTCGAAGCTTACACTCAGGAAGATGCCCCGGTTTTTTCCTAAGTCTCCTTCATAGGTTTTGACTTAGTGGGCCTCTTCTTTTGATATTTCTCTTTTTTTTTATAGAAAGAAAGTGACTTTTGGACTCAATGATTATAGTGAACCAATAATAGCTTTCAACTTAAAAGACATCTTTGATACTTGCTTGTTGTGTGTGAAGTAAAACTTGTGAATGCAGCATTTATTGAAAGGTGTCTTTCATGAACACACAACCAAGTAAATTGAGAACTACCCATCCCAATATAATTGTGGGTTTTTGCACAGAAGAAACTCTAACTTCTAGGCTTAAAGGGGTAGACGATGGACTAACTCGTTATTTCTCCAGTGTTTGGGAAATTGAAACAATGCCTTACATCATCAACAAAGTTTTGATCTGAAAGCATACCAACATCAATTATGGGTATTACATTTTTATCACCCTCCCTCCAATCTTTGTATAATCAAAAGAAAGTGGACAAGAGGTATATATTTTTGAAAGAGAAAGCATAAATATGTAAATAACAGACATAAAATGAATTGAATCAAAATATTGCAATGCTCATTTCATTAGCATGGAAGTACAAACATAATTTGAAAGCAACAACTAATATAAATAAAGGAAAATGCAAACAATAAGAAACATGGCCTAGTGACTAATCAGTAACAGGGATGAGCTGGCCTATCTGAAACATTGGCTTTAGAAGGATAATCTGGATGAAGTTGACTGAAGCTTCACTTTTCATGCCCTGGAAGAGGATTGTTCTGGACATTAGGAGCAACATCATGGAAAGTGAGAATCTTGTCTTTGATCAAATCTCACACTCTAGCCTTCAGTGCATAACAATTTTCCAAATCATGGCTTGCAGCACCTTGATGGAATGCACAATGGAGGTCAAACTTGAAACAAGCTGGAAGAGGATCTAGAGTAGGAGGTAGAGTCCTAGTGGTAATCCAACCTCTATGAAATATAGCAGGGTACAATTCATCGTATGTCATGAGAATATGATCAAAGTGAGTCCTATTGTGATTCTGGTTTTGTCTAATAGTCGGACGTGGAGGAGCTCGAACGGGTTGAGCAACAAACATGAGAGTAACAGCGGCAACAACAGGTTGATTAGCATACTGAGATCTGTGATGAGGTCTTGTCTCCTCAGTCAAGACAACATTGGTTTGGTCTTCTCTCTTCTTCTGGAAATTTCCAAAGGATTTCTTTGCACCATTAAAAGATTCATAAGTTTTAGACACTTTACCATTCTTGACACCTTCTTCGAGTCTTTGGCCAATGGTCACCAAATATCTGAAGTTTGAGGAGACAATACCAATCATATTTTCCCAATAGAAGGGAGACAAGGTGTCTATGAACATTCATGTGAGTTCTTTCTTTACCAGAGAAGGTCCAACCTGAGAAGCTAGCTCTCTCCAACATTGAGCATACTCTTTGAAAGATTCTCTCTCATTCCGAGACATATGTTGAAGTTGAAGGTGGTGAGGAGTCATGTCAAGGTTATACTTGTATTTCTTTATGAAGGCATTAGCAAGATCCTAGAAGCACTAGATACCGTTCTTTTCAAGGTTCATGTACCACTTGAGTGAAGCTTCACTCAGAGTGTCTTAAAAGCAATGGATAAGCAACTTCTGGTTGTTGGTGTAAGAAGTCATCTTTTTGAAGTACATAACTAGATGAGCTCTTAGACATGAATGGCCTTTGTATTTCACAAACTCGAGAATCTTGAATTTGGCAGGCATGG
Source organism: Lathyrus sativus (assembly GCA_963859935.3). NCBI lineage: Eukaryota > Viridiplantae > Streptophyta > Magnoliopsida > Fabales > Fabaceae > Lathyrus > Lathyrus sativus. Next base: position 178,244,864 of record OZ012736.1, on the reverse strand, counting down.
CAAGGTCAGAAACGAGGCACATGTTATCAGCATCGACATTGAAGAAAATAGTACCTTCCATGGCTCTGAGTCTCTTGTATATAGTCTAAAATTGTTCCCGGACATCTTCAGGTTCAACAAAATCCTCACAATCTTCACCTTGAGCACTAGCAGCATTGTACTCAAAGAGAGGAGTCTCATAGGGAGCTCGGGTAGTCTGGGTTCTGAGAAAATAGGAGCTTGAAACACTGGTCTAGGAGTTTGACCAATCATAGAAGTAGTAGCAAGAGGTGGATAGTAGTTATGGGGTAAACCAAACTATGGCCATGTAGAAGGTGGCATTTAGATAGGCTGAGGATTAGTAACAACGCCTGAAACCTCCTGGATAACAGTTCTTTAAGGTTGCTCCCCTCTGACAATCAGGATTTGGAGCATCTCAGGAAGCTTAGCCATGCCTGACTTTAGATCATCAATCTACATTCTAATCTCTGTATTATTTTCTTCTTGCTTTGACATTCTGCGTGTGATATTAGCTCCAGTCCTGTATTGGTGATGAGGAATTAGCATGATGATTAACAAATGACGCTGGAAGATAGAGACAACTTGAATGAGTTACTGGAAAAATTGGATGTATGCATGAATCATGCAAAGGATGCAAATGATATGCAATGTCATGTAACACAGGATACATATCACAGTAACAAGATCAACAGTTCAGGATCACAAGCACAGAGTCTGGGTGAAGAATTAACCACATGGTCTGCACTAGGGGTAAAGTAGCTGCACAACAGGTTCTAACAAGGTTCCCAAAGTCATCGATCCTCCTTTAGATATTACTAGCACACCGATTACTCGAGAATCAATAATATTCTCAAGAGAACCTCATCTGAGTGTAGTATCACGTATAAAATAATTCAGGTTTACACCTTCATAGCCACTGCACCACATCCTAAAAGGCCAAGTGGGGTAAATGAGAAACTAAGGTCCTCAGCTTCTCGGGCTCCCAGGTCGAAAATAGAAATGTTTTCATGATTACTCGTTCAACAAATACTACCCTCAAAGGGGCCTCCACCGAGTGAAGGATTCTCAAGTCAGCTTGTTCAGGATTACTCCACGCAAGCCAACTTGACTATACCACCCTCCTAATCATAAGATCTCTCAAGTCCAGGTATATGACTTATTTCACCACACAAAGATCATCACCCTAAAAAATATAAAACACAAGCAAAAAAGAAAACAATAATAGCAACACAAATAGAACAAGTTAGGTTTAACCCTCTTAACAGTGCTCCCTAGTGAAGTCTCCATTCTCTATCACGGTGAGAATCAAAGACCAAAGCTATTGGATTATCTTGACTCACAAAAAAAAAGATGACACCACCGAACTTTTATTTTTCCAACGGAAGGGAGAAAATATCGAACAAAAATCCTAAGTAAACATGCAAAGAAAAAAGTAAGGCCTAAAGCTAAGTAAAAGGGAGATCAAAGGTATGAGGGTTGGTTATACTAAGGGAAGGTACTAGCACCCTAAGCATCTGTGAAATTCTGGTATACAGATCAAAGATGTCCCAAGAAATGTTGAGACATTGATCTTTGTATAACTAAACAAGGACCTAGCAAAACATACCAGAACAAACTGATATGCCGTAAGCAAAACAGTGCGATGACAAATGTTTTGACATCTGTTAAAACATGTACTTTACAGCAAGAGACAAAACTAAAATATTCATAACAAAATGATAAATAATGCTAAGATATGGTGACCCAGTTCGTGGAACAACAACACCTACATATGAGGGCTACCAAGCCAAGAATGAATCCACTATTAGTAGTATTAATTTAGAGCTAAACTCCCTCATTTACAACTCCTCACTTAATCCCTAACCAGTACAATTCTATCTAGAAATCACCATCTAGATAAGACAAACCCATCTCAATTCCTAAATCACCTCAGTGATATCTAACAGTCACAACCTCCGGTGATTGTATCAAACTATTAAATTGAAAGACACCCCTCTCAATACAAATATTCAGTCAAGACTCTTGAATAACAATCATGCATGGATTTACTTAAAAACTTCATCCAAGAACAATATACAATTCATTACCTACAAGTTTCTGAATATGTAAAACTATGTCTACCACAATGTATCAACTGATACAAAGGGTGACTTACAACCCAAAAAAGTACACGAATCTCAAAACTCTAAACCCATATAATTACTTTACAAGAATTCGTTACAAGTTCTCTCTCTCTCTCTCTCTCTCTCTCTCTCTCTCTCTCTCTCTCTCTCTCTCTCTCTCTCTCTCTCTCTTCCCTCTCTCTCTCTCTCTCTCTCTCTCTCTCTCTCCTCTCTCTCTCTCTCTCTCTCTCTCTCTCTCTCTCTCTCTCTCTCTCTCTCTCTCTCTCTCTCTCTCTCTCTCTCTCTCTCTCTCTCTCTCTCTCTCTCTCTCTCTCTCTCTCTCTCTCTCTTTTATGCCCTTGGTCTTGGTCTTTCTTTTATAGCCTTTAGCAGTTCATGGGCTTCGAAGTCTCTGTCCAATCATTCATTGATCCATGTTCTGATTGCACCTTAAATCTTGGAACATATCTGCAACAAATATGTTGCACCTGGCCAAGATGTTGAGTCCACAATGCTTGGACATCTTGTTTGACATGTTGTTCTTTACATATTTTTTCTTGTTGGAACATCTTGTGCAACCTCATGTTTTACCAAAATTTAGTCAAATCTTTGGAGCCTTAAATCTCTCCCTTTTGACAAATGTTGGCTAAAACTCCTTTTGCACAATAAACCCAGGAAGTAAGGCGTAAAAGAGTAGAAATTCCTGAAGTCATTTTAACCAGCTTGTAATGAACCTCCTGGAAGCTTTCATTCTTCATGTACAACATGCATCACCTGTTGTACGACGAGTATCCTGAACCCTGATATACATGAGGAAGAAGATGCAACCACTCCCCCTAAAAACCATATCCTTCATTATCCAGGTCAGGGTTTAGAGGAGCAGGCCCGAATTCTGAATAACTCAGAACACAAGACACAATTGTGTTCATAACTCATATCTCAAGACACAAAAGGAAGACTCAGAAAAGAAACTGAGACACAGATAGGATGTTGGAACATCCTCTCCAACGTCCTTAGAAAAGAGTTGCAAGGACAGAATCAAACCCAAACAAGAGATCAGTTATTTGTTACAATGAGTAACACACAACTGGGATAGACACACAACCTATCTCCCTCTTTTTAGCCCAAAATTGACAAAGATGCCCAACACAGGTCCATACCCACATGGTACTTACCCAAACCCGAACAAAAGCCATTAAGACTCGACACAGCAAAAGAACCACAACCTGAGACTAACGAAGCACATACCTCGTTTAAATACCCAAGCAGTTAATCTAGGAATTAACGTTCCATAGAAGTTACTGAAGAACAATTCAATGAGGACATAAATTTAGGTAGATAACTTCATCATAAATAAATGTGCACCGCGCAAATCAAATTTGATTGTTTCAACTTTAGAAAGAACCGTCCAAGGAATGTGCATGTACCAAGACACATGTTTTACACGCCTTCTTTAGAGCATGCTTACACCATCCAAATAACCACAAGTCTGAAACAATGTCTTGACATCTAGTTAGACTTTGTCTAGTCTCTCTCTTAGATAATTTAAGCATAGTCAAAATGCTTACCAATGAACTTCGTGCATACTCCTTTCATCCAGAATTAGAAGGTCCTAATCATGATGTCCAGACAGTATGTGTGACATCTCCCATTTATCAACAGAAGCTTCCATGGACCTTATTCCAAATTGCAGAGAAAAATAAATTCTCTCAGACAATATCCAATCCTGTTTCTCAGGTCTCTTCTAAGACACATGAACATAGTTGAACTACTTCAAAACCTTAATGTGTCAAGCTCACAAGTAGAACCTATTAGGCTAAAGCACCAACACACCATGATGTTAAGACATTTAGGCTGACATCACAATCTCACATGAATCACATGAACACCTTCATGCTCATGAAAGAAAGAAACAAAATAGGAGCACCACTCTTGTACCATAACCAAAATACTTCTTGGATTGGGATAAAAAATCAGCATTGATCATTTTCCCCCTGAACACATCCACACATTGTATAAATCTGTTTTGAACCTTACACTCATAGACAACCTTGTTCTTGAGAGTAAATCCAAACAAGCCTGGAATATTCACATTCCTGAAAGAGGCATACACATTCTCTTAACTCCCTAGTTAACCAAAATGTCATCCACACTTGGAAGACATCAACCCCCTTTTCCATAAGAAGAGAGATACATCTTCAGCCTGCTTCCTTCTTAAGGTACAACCTGATACAATCTTTTTTGGAGATACTTCTAGCAGAACCTACTATCTACTCACAGATACTCAGAATCCACACAATCTTGACCAGCAGCTCTAAGATGAAAATCAAACTAAGTCATCCTCCAAGGAAAACTAATAGCATAAATAATGTTCCAACATCACTTAGGGCATCAACACCAATCACAGGACTTACCATTTGCATAGTAATTCTTACACCTTGTTAAGATACACAAAAAGATCTTAATAGGTCACAATATCAGCTAATTAATATTCAAACATAGATCATAGTCCCATCAAAGAAGACATAATATTATAGAGAGAAATAAACTCTCACGGGCCTTGTGAAGCTTCAACCCAAAATCACAAAGTTCAAACATCTTGTATGACATTACAAAGTTAGCTCCCATCCTTAAGCATCTAAAGAGGAGACTCCCTCTGACAGATACCAGTATGATTGACAATAAGGATAAAAGTATAGATTGAGCATCAAACCAAAAACTGACTTCTCTATGTGGTCTAATTCTCATCGCTCTTCAATCTTATATCCTCCACTTTTCACAGTACACCACAAGCCAAAGTACATCAGTACTAGCAAGAGCTAATGTTTCAACAGCTGATGACATCATAAACTTAGGCTTGAGTAGGTACTTCCTTGGAGAACACTCAAATAACATTTTCCTTCAATGTAACCAATCAGAATACCTACCATAAGGTCCTTGATCATGTGGGAACAACAGAACTTGAGCATCCGGTACTAACACCCCCTTACCCTAGACAGAAAACTCTGTAACACTCATATCAAACATCTTAGATGAGACTCCAAGAAGAAGATATAAAAGCACCAAGCAATCAACAACTCTCTTGAGCTTTTGCCATTGCATGATTCACAAAGGTTGAAATAGACTTTAGCACTAGCCATATAGCTAGAGAGTAACCACTCCTAAGAAGATAAGCTAACAACATGATGGTACAACTCCAATGCACATAAGTGCCTTCATCTTTAACATCCTGATGATCAGTCCAATGTCAGAACATTTGATTTACATCAATGACTTGACTAGCCAATTGATGAAATAACACACGCCTGAAACAACCTTGAAGGTCTAACCGTTAGACTTCTAGACATTATCCCACCTGGAGAGTCTTTTCAACCATGATAGAATAGAAGTTCTATGTTCTCGTAAACTTGATCATGAAATCAAGTTTGAGTAAACAACCTTCATCTTGTGCATTGAAAGACAACAACCAGTCCTTTTCAGGATAACTCAAGAGAAGGAACAAATACCTTGATGACAGTCTGCCTCATGCACAATTCTCCAAGGAAATGATCCACATACGATTAGTGTCCCCACCAAACTCAAACTAAGAGAAGAGGTAGTCACGACTATCAACAAGATCACTCATATTCAGCTTTGAAAGACCAGAATAGTCTTCAAGATGTCAGAGTGAATTTCTCAAACATGTTTCCTTGACATCCATGTGCACAGAAACTTGTTGAGATGTCTTCGCGGCCCTTCAGCATAAAGTATGCCACAAGATCCTTCAATGAAGTACCAGAAGTATAGCTCCCGATCAGAAATAAACTGACCTAAAGAAAACTCACCAAAGTCAATGATGTCTTGATCTTCATCTTCACAAGCATACAAACACGAGACAAAACTCTTGGATAAAGGCTTCCTAGATTACAGACCAAAAGACTCTTTAAGACTAATCTGGAGAAAATTTCCAACACTATTGATAAACACACATTTGTTTATCCTACAGAACATATGCTACATCCCTCATTTGTCTGAGAAGATCACTCCTTGGATCAACAAGATTCTGTACGCACTCTTCAGAAGTGATGTTTCAAAATATGGTTGAGCATCATGTCCTTTTCTCATGATCAAGTCATTGGATCTTGATTTCTTGCCCTGTTTGAAGCTGCACCTTCAAGAGTGACACTTTTGACATCACCAATCAAGAAGGACAATCAATTAAATACTTGTTAAAGCCACAAATAGCAATTGATTTTAAATCCCAAATTTGTATTCTTCAGTCACAAAATGTCATAAGACACCCCTCCTTACTCAACCAATAACCTAGAAAGAAATCTTTAAGGCATAAATATTCCTTAAAATACCATCTTCTCTTTTGAACACATTTGTGCCTTTATGAGTGGACTTGAGAGAGGACTCAAGTATCTTGGGAAACCCTTCATGGTACCTGGTTGACCTCGTCTCCCAAGCAACATAGAACGATCCTTTAGAGGAAGACATCACAATACTTACTTCAGCACCATCTTCAACAAGCCAAGACAAATGTCAGAACATTTTATAAGACATCATGATTAACACAAGTAATGGATGATCTTATCATACAATCTCCTTCGTTGTTTAAAAGACAATAAAGCATCTTCCCTAGAACTCATCCAGAAACAAAACACGATGCCTGCTCTGATACCAATTAAAATTCTATTATACAGATCATAGACGTACCAAGAGATCTTGAGATATTGATCTATGCATAACTAAACAAGGACCTAACAGAACATACCAGAACAAACTGATACGTCGAAAGAAAAACAGTGCGATGACAGATGTTTCGACATATGTTAAGACATGTATCTTACAGCAAGAGAAAAAACTGAAATATTAAAAAAAAAAGATAAATAATGCCAAGATATGATGACCCAGTTCGGTGAACAACAACACCTACATCTGGGGGCTACCAAGTCAAGAATGAATGCACTATTAGTAGTATTAATTTAGAGCTAAACTCCCGTGTTTACAAATCCTCACTTAGTCCCTACCTAGTAAAATTCTATCTAGAAATCACCATCTAGATAAGAGAAACCCATCTCAATTCCTAAATAACCTCAGTGATATCTAACAGTCACAACCTCTAGTAACTGCATCAAACTATTCAATTAAAAGACACCCCTCTCAATATAATATTCAGTCAAGACTCTTGACTAACAATCATGCATGGATTTTCTTAAAAGCTTCATCCAAGAATAATATACAATTCATTACCTACATGTTTCTGAATATGTAAAACTATGTCTACCACAATGTATCAACTGATACAAAGGTTGACTTACAACACAAGAAAGTACACGACTCTTAAAACCCTAAACCTTTATAATTACTTTACAAGAATTCGTTACAAGGTATCTCTCTCTCTCTCTCTCTCTCTCTCTCTCTCTTTTTTATACCCTAGGTCTTGGTCTTCCTTTTATAGCCTTTAGCAGTCCGTGGGCTTCGAAGTCTCTGTCCAATCTTTCCTTGATCCACGTTCTGATCGCGCCTTAAATCTTGGAGCAGGTCTTTAACAAATCTGCTGCACCAGACCAAGATGTCAAGTCCACAATACTAGGACATCATGTCTGACATGTTGTTTTTTTTTACAAATTTCTTCTTGTTGGAACATCTTGTGCAACATCATGTTTTATCAAAATTTAGTCAAACCTTTGGAGCCTTCAATCTGTAGTACTCTACAGGAACCTCTTGAAATATTTGTGTTTTGGATAAAATTTTTGCTAAGGATAAAGATGGGGGAGAAATACAAAGACAGGCAAGGCAAAGCAACAAACATACAAGGAACATGCATATGACAATAAGTCAACATACACTCAATTTCCCTTAGATTAGGTCACAAGCATAAAAAGAAAGCAACAAATACAATCCACAGACACAGTAAGACATCATGTAATCAACATAGATCAAATTAAGACACAGACATATGGTAAAACATCATGTAATCAACATACATCAAATGAAGACACAGACACATAGTAAAACATCATGTGATCAATAGGTATCGATCATCAAACAAAATTGGCAAGTACATAGTACATGGAAAGAACATCATGTATGGTCAAACAACAAAAAATCAACAAAGGTACATGGTTAAGCATCATGTATGAAAGTAACAGATACATGGGAAATCATCATGTAATCAACAAGTATAAAGTATGATTAACAACAATGGGAATCAACAACATACATGGCAAATCATCATGCAAAACTCACAGACAAATGGCAAATCATCATGTAGAAATATCAACAAATACAAAGTACCTGGCAAATTATCATGTAGAAACATCAACAAATACAAAGTACGTGGAAGAGCATCATGTAGAAACATCAACAAATACAAACTACATGGCAAAGCAACATGTAGAAGCATTAACAAGTAAAATCAACAAAGTACACATGGCAAAGCATCATGGTAATACATCAACAAATAAAATCAACAAAGTACATGGCAAAGCATCATGTAGCAACATCAACATATAAAATCAACAAAGTACATGGCAAAGCATCATGTTTCAACATCAACACATAAAATCAACAACGTACATGGCAAAGCATCATGAGAAAGCGGCAAAGGTACATGGCAAAACATCATGTATGATCAGGGATTAAATTAAACCAACAAAGTATGATCAACAACAAAGAGAATAGATAACGTACATGGAAAAACAACATGTATGATAAAATGACAAAGAAAATCAACAAAGTACATGGCAAAGCATCATGTATGATAAAATGACAAAGAAAATCAACAAAGTACATGACAAAGTATCATGTAATCATCAAGAATTAATCAAGAAAAAACATCAAAAATTAAAATAGAATCGGGATCATGAGATCAAAAGGATCCAAGTCACAAACTCACAAAGTTAGAAATCCAAATCAATAAAGAAACTTAATAATAGAAATTAAAATCAAAGTGATCAAAAATAAAAACATAAACAATTAAGATCTAAACATAAATAACAAAAGATTAATAAATAAGAAAATATTTTTGAGGTTTTTTAATTAATTGAAAACAAATAAACTAATTTACCTAGATAATTACTATTAATTATAACCAACCTAATAAGAAGAATATTTTCAAATTTCTAAACTAATCTTATAAACTAAAAGAAAATTAAAAGAAGAAAATAAAATAAAAAGCGTATGTCGGCTGTTAGGGGTATGCAAAAGCCCAAAACCTAATCACACTTAAATCTTAACGAAATGATAATAAAAACATAATCAAAGTAATACTAATAATAAAAGAGAAACAGAAACCAAAGTTGCTGCATTCAAAGGAGGCCAGCGCTACCTTGGTTATTAAAAGTAATTATTCATGTTGTGTGACCATTGGAAAATTCCAAATAGAAAACAAAGAAAGATAAAGTGAATGAGAAACACTTACACTTTCTTCTCTCTCAAACGTCTTTTCCGACAGAAGAGCAAATTCTCTTTCTCGTCTCCCTCTTTTCTCTTGCGACTCTCTAACGGTCTTTCACAGTGCGGTGAAGATTGTATATGGTTTGTGATAGTGATAATGGCGAAGGTGTTCACTGAGTAAATGATGAGAACACTAATATTGGGGATATACAGCGGTTTATGTTGGTTGTTGGAGAGCTGATAGTGTTGTCGTTACTCTTTGTTGTTCGAAAATGATGAGGGAGTATTGAATAAGAGGTGATGTTGTGTGTAGTTGCTATGTGAAGGTCATGGAGTAACAATGTGAGGTTGAAAGCTTGATCCAAAACCCAAAGTGAGGGTGTTATGTATTTTTGGCTGGTAAGTGATGGGAATGGCGATGAAGAGTGAGGTGCTAGCCGAAGATGTTAAGGTGATGGTTATAGTATGGCAGTGGGTGGAGTTAGAAGCTTGTGAGGTGTATGTCTGGAGGAGGTTGAAGTGGGTGGAAAGGTGTTCGAATGAGGGTGATAATGGGAGAAATAGTATGTGTGTCTTGTGTTTATGAAGTGAGGTGATGGAAAGTCAAGTGTGGTTTTGTGTATTCATGGAGGGAATAATGCGCTGTGTCTTATAGGTGACACTGAAATACTGTTGATGTATGGGTGAGAGAAATGGAAGACGGTGAAAGTAAGTAAGTAAAAAGAAGAAGGTTGTGTTGTGATATAGTATCGTGTGGCTGGTATCGGAAAGCTACATGGTGTTTCCTCTTTTTTTGGTTTGTGTTGTTTGTGGTATGAGAGTGAAAGTGGATGAAGAAGAAAAAGTGTTTTATGTGGTGGTGGTTATGGAGGTGATGAAAATAGGAGAGAGAGAGAGAAGGTTTGTGTTTACTGTAGTGTTTTTTTCAAAGAGAAAAAGGGTGAGGATCCGCTTGGCTTTGGAGGTTTAAGTGTGGAAAAGTTGCAGTTGTCTCCATCGTGTGGTTCACATACCCAAATAACATATTGGTTTTTTTCTTTGAATTTCAAAAATGAGAGAAAGTGTTATGGTCAAAGCCTGCTGTCGCTTGGGTGTGTATGAGGTGTTTGGTGCAATGCTGGTTTTTTTCAAATCAACTATTTATCCATTACTATTCATTGCTACCAAACTTCCTAATTTACCCTTTAGACCAAACTAAAACATGCCTACTAAAAGGAGTTTTCTGTAATTAACATATTACCCAATCTTAGACTTCATGAGAATTTGTCTTTCTTCCACATGCCAACATCCTATTGATCTGATAATTACACCAATTTTCCCTCTCTTTACATTGTTTCAAACTTCTCTCTCATCTTTTTTTCCCCTAAAAAAAACATAACTTGACGGCGTCCCTCCCCCTTCTCCCTCGTCTTCCTACCGTATGCTTCATTTCACCATTTTCTCTCTTCTCTCTATTTTCTCTGCAAACCCTAGTGCAGCCGCGACTTTCACCACCTCCTTCAAGAGTTCAGCCGCAAAAGGAGTTCTAACGGCGCCCCTCCCCCTTCTCCCTCGGTTGTTGATTGAATTTTTTTACACTTTTTTCTTAGATGAATATGTTATTTGTCTTGGATGCAAGAGTTCAGACACAATACTTTCAAAGGAGAACCGTCTCTTCTTGCTTCAGTGCGAAAAGGTGAATTTTCTATTACATCTCTACGTGCTTTTGATGTTTTACCATTCAACATTCTATAGTATTGGTATATTGCTTACAGTGTGGATCAGGAAGATCAGTTGCTCCAATCAAAGATGGTTTTGTTGCTCATGTTGGCCGAAGGACTGTAGTGTCATGATTTGGCACTACTTTTTGTTTGTGTTGAAACTGGTAATACGGTGATGCCTTCTTAAATAGATAATGGTGACAATAATATTTTGTACATTTTTTTAGTGTATAATTGTCTCCTGTCATGCCAGTGCAATGAAGAAGTTATGAAGATGTTGCTTAGAAAAATCAAGGGAATAGTTTAAAAATTGAGTGGGTCATGTCATTTGTTGACTAGATTCTCATGTAAGGTCGATTTAAAGAGACTAAATCATGTCGGTTGTTGATTATATTCATGTGTAAAATTAATTTCATGTTTGTTTGTTTTTTTTTTCTGTAGTGGTTGTTGTGACGGAAGATATTAGAGATCCTTAAGTTCCAGCTATTTTCATGTAAATTTACTCTATTAAATTTGATTACCCGCTAATGGAGTTCAATAAATTTAATCTGTTATATTATGATATAATTTGTTATTCTTTTGCAAAAAATTTGATTGAGAAAGGTAGGAGTACTGTATGCACAAAGGATTTCTCTTGGAACTATAAGTCAACTTTAAACTTTGCTTTTAATCATTTATGGTCTTCTGATGTTAGTTAGATTATATTGTTATGTTTCTCTTAATTGTGTAACATTAATTGGTGACATGAACATTTGAAATGTATAGTGTGATTGTGGAAGCTTTGATGGTGGATAGTTTGCAAAGACTGTGCTCATCTTTGTGAGTTAAAATAAGCAATAATTTCATTATCTACAGTGTATTTTTCTAATTCATTGATCAACAGGTTAGTGAGGAAGTCGAACATGCTTTGGTGAAATTGGACCATGATAAACTGGATGATAGGTATGAAACATTTAAAAATGACACCGCGCTTTATATTCAAATGCTAAGTGTTGAAGAGACACAGAGCTTTTCTCTCTCTATGGAAACCAAAGGAGATATCAAAAGCGATTTTGTCTTTTTCCAGTTTGCAATTCAGTATTCAAATGTGTTTCAGGATGATGTTTCAAGGGTTGTTACAGTTAGATTGCCTACAGTAGACAGTGTTTCGGGATATCTCGAGAGTGTTCAGGATGAAGTTACTGCAGTCCTCATTGCAAAGAGAACTCTGTTGCGAGCGAAAAACCAATATGTTGCTGTTGAGATGCGAAAAACAATAGATGAAAGAATCAAGGATATTGGTCTAAAATTTGGCACCTAATTACCCAAATCAAAACTCCATTGCTTCCCAAAAGAGCTGTCTCTCTTACCGGAGCTCCTTTTCCATCTCAGGAGACGACCACTATTGGGATGTATTATTGGCCATGAAGATGAGAGTTCTGTGCTGAGGAACCTGTTTCTAAATGCATCCTTTGATCTATTGCTCAGAATGGTGGCTCCCCGTTGTCTAATGCACAGGGAGGGGGAACTTTTGAGGAGCTACCGACTTATGATCTTGCTATGCAGTTTGATACTGCTGTTGTACTTGATCATGGCAGTGATGTCTTCATTTGGCTGGTATATGCCTCCTCTTGTCTTTTCCAGCATTAAATTTTCTTAGTTGGCCATGTGGATAAATTCTTGCAGTCATTGTTATTTCATGGTTTAGAGGTTATTGTTGGGTAATAATCTAAATCAATTATACTGTTTTTGCTATCCTGCCATCAAATTGTTAAATTGTTTTTAAATTTTCTTTCTGTTGTTTAACCTCTAATGATAATGGACTTGAAAAGTCATTGCATTATAGAATGTAGAAACCATAGTTGGTATGGTCACAATTGTTAATAATGTGCAGTATTGAGTGGTGCAATAGGTTAGAGTCAGATAGTGGCACATGGGTGATGTCTTCCTTGTTTCTCATCTTCATCTTCCTTTCTTATCTTGTTCTTTTGAATGGGAAGACCACCCTTTTTGTAGTCACCATGCCAGTGGTTGCCATTCCAGCAGCAATTTTGGCCGGTTACAAATGGTTAACCAATGGTGTTGCAACCTACATAAACTCCATTCTTAGTCTCTTGATTGAGAAGGTGCAAAACTGTCGAACTTTTTAGTAGTTAAATCTCAATAAACTTTTATGCTTAAGTTTTTGATGTTGCGTTTGAACATTTGAAGCATTTTTTTTTTGGGTGATTGTTGGAACCAACGAGACTTTTGTTATGTTTTAAATATGAGTGTATTTTATCATATACATTAGTTACTTGAGTATTGTTGTTATTTGTTATTTTTCTTATATTAAAATGTGCTGATTGTCATAAATAATCGTGGTTCTGGTGGAACGGATTTTCTATCCCTAGGGACATTGTATCAAGATTTTAGTTATTTGTTTTATTTCCTGTGATAGTGGGATTGTTAGTCCATTCACAAGAAGCTAGTCTGTAACTTTTTTATCTGGCCATACTGCAAGTTATTTATGCTAAAAGAGTTGTCTCTCTTACCGGAGCTCCTTTTCCATCTCAGTAGACGACCACTATTGGGATGTATTATTGGCCATGAAGATGAGAGGTCTGTGCTGGGGAACCTGTTTCTAAATGCATCCTTTGATCTATTGCTCAGAATGGTGGCTCCCCGTTGTCTAATGCACAGGGAGGGGGAACTTTTGAGGAGCTACCGACTTATGATCTTGCTATGCAGTTTGATACTGCTGTTGTACTTGATCATGGCAGTGATGTCTTCATTTGGCTAGTATATGCCTCCTCTTGTCTTTTCCAGCATTAAATTTTCTTAGTTGGCCATGTGGATAAATTCTTGCAGTCGTTGTTATTTCATGGTTTAGAGGTTATTGTTGGGTAATAATCTAAATCAATTATACTGTATTTGCTATCCTGCCATCAAATTGTTAAATTGTTTTTAAATTTTCTTTCTGTTGTTTAACCTCTAATGATAATGGACTTGAAAAGTCATTGCATTATAGAATGTAGAAACCATAGTTGGTATGGTCACAATTGTTAATAATGTGCAGTATTGAGTGGTGCAATAGGTTAGAGTCAGATAGTGGCACATGGGTGATGTCTTCCTTGTTTCTCATCTTCATCTTCCTTTCTTATCTTGTTCTTTTGAATGGGAAGACCACCCTTTTTGTAGTCACCATGCCAGTGGTTGCCATTCCAGCATCAATTTTGGCCGGTTACAAATGGTTAACCAATGGTGTTGCAACCTACATAAACTCCATTCTTAGTCTCTTGACTGAGAAGGTGCAAAACTGTCGAACTTTTTAGTAGTTAAATCTCAATAAACTTTTATGCTTAAGTTTTTGATGTTGCGTTTGAACATTTGAAGCATTTTTTTTGGGTGATTGTTGGAACCAACGAGACTTTTGTTATGTTTTAAATATGAGTGTATTTTATCATATACATTAGTTACTTGAGTATTGTTGTTATTTGTTATTTTTCTTATATTAAAATGTGCTGATTGTCATAAATAACCGTGGTTCTGGTGGAACGGATTTTCTAGCCCTAGGGACATTGTATCAAGATTTTAGTTATTTGTTTTATTTCCTGTGATAGTGGGATTTTTAGTCCATTCACAGGAAGCTAGTCTGTAACTTTTTTATCTGGCCATACTGCAAGTTATTTATGCTTGCAGACTGCAATCTGAATGGAATACAAGCCCAATGAGAAAGGGAAAACCTAATAGGAGGCACTACCAGAAACAACACAATTGGAAGGCTAGCCTGGATTTAGTTTGCACTAGGTTTAGTTTACCTAATGCATATTCAATGCTCTGTCATGGCTGGTGGAGACAATTTCAGAACAGACAATGAACCATTTAAGGTAACATTTCAATTATTATTATACCTTACGAATTGTTAAGATTCTTAGTGTTTTCATTGATTAGATAGAATCTTTTAATTACTTTTGGTTTTTACATTTCCATAATGAAGTTTCAAATGCAAAAATTTACCTAGGAGATTGTTGATATGATGAAAGAAGAATGGTTATATGAGTCTCAAGGTGGTCCAATAATTCTATCACAGGTAAATTTAAAGATACTACTAGATTTCTACTTAATTTAAACTTGCTTTTTATAGTATCTTGAAGGTTTTATTTATTGACTAGAACTTGTGATTTTGTATAGATTGAAAATGAATATAGACCTATGGAATATGTAATTGGTGCTCCCGGTAAATCCTAGACAAAATGGACAACAAATATGGCTAAAGGACTCGGTACTAGAGATTTGTGGATAATGTGCAAGTAAGATGATGCTTCTGAACAAACAACCTCAGTTGATGATAGTTCCTTCACCATGACTGGTCTATTGGATCAGTTAAATACAACAAGAGATTTAGGCATTTTATTTCTTCACAATTTTGATCTCTTATAAGAGGTTCATGTTCATTTCCTTCTTCCCGATCCAGTTTATTCTCTTTTAAATAAGAGGTTCCTGGTGTGCCTTTGGTTGATAGTTTGTCGGATATTTCAGAACCTTCAATGTTGATTTCGAATACTTTGAGGAATGTGGTTTATAATGCACTTCTGTCTCTTATTCATGGGAGGATATTGTTAATGATGTACATGTATTTTTGGATGAAGGTTTATTGGTAGCCACAAGATTGTGGTATTGTCATGTTGTGTGCTGAAGTTGCAAAATCGTGTTGATTTCATTTTTATTGATATTATTTTATGGTCTCTTTGCATTTAATGCAGCACTTGGAAACATGGGATATCAATTTCAACCCTTTATTGGAGAAGCATGTTTTGTCCTGGATCGAGTTTGCTGGTACAGTTTCATCACCCTCCCGCACACATAAACTTATGTTGTTAATGATTTATCTATGTTTGCTCTGCATGTTGATAGGTAATTTGTAGGTCACTTTGTCAGAGATAAGTTGCAAGATTTGAGAAAAAAGTTTGTACAAGAGCATGCTCAAGGATTAGTTGTAACAACACTCAATGAAGTGAGTGTATCCTCTTAATAGTTTGTGGAAACAATGTGGCATACTCTCCCATTGCTCACACATTTGCTATTGTGACGTCCAATTCTGCCTTCATTTATGTGGACAAGCAAAAGGTGTCTATCAAGGTCAGTTCGAGTACTCTTTTGTGATCTTAGTATCTTTAGATTGGGAGATGCTGATCCAAACAAGTTATTGAAATTTATGTCTTGTGCCAGGTAAAAACTCATTTGGAGGAGAATGGAATTAAAATCAAAGAGTATACATAAGTAAGCGTAGATGTGGCATTGCTTGCAATTGATGAGCTTGATTCCCTATTTACTGTCAATATTGTAAGTGGTAAACATCAAATAGGAGAAGAGAGTAGCAACCTCATATGGGATAATCCAGCTTCATGTTGTTATGCTCTGTATTCAAAACTGAACCCTGATATAATTCTCTTACAACAATCACCTTCGGCTCTTCCAAAATCTTTAAAGGTTCTATGTTTATACTCCTTTATAATGTTAATTTGGATTTATCACATACAATTTTGCTTGCTGTTAATTATTTTATTACTTGCAAAACCCAGTGGAATTGGATGGGTTAAGAAAGGCGCATATTTGTGACTTGTAATTTCTTTAACAATAATTTCTTTATAGTTGACATTAATTTCTTTGTTGTATCTTGTGGTTCTATGTACAAAGAAAATGCTATGGTGGTTTTCATGATTGTGGTGGTTGTAATGGAGTTCACTGTAGGTAAGTGGTTCTCTTTTCTCAATAACATCATTATTATCATGTGTTATGAAATTATGATCATAGCTTCATAGATATTGATTATGATTGTAGGGGGAACCTCATGCAAATGATATCATGTGTTAAGGATAATGTCCTATTTTTGTTTAAGCAAAGAATATCAGAAATTGGTGTTTTATGATAGAAGATATTATAATGTAGAATCGAGAGGGAAATGGATGCAAATTGGGAGTCAATATACTTAAGAAGCTGCCACAGGATCCCATGGCAGCAATATGCAAATGTGGGAGTTTGTCTTCACTATGTTCGTAGCATTACATCAATGTTCGTAGTTAGAACTTCAGGTGTACTAAATCATCTATCTCAATTGAGTTTCATGATGCATTTTTTGTTTTATTTCTGTCATATTATTATGTATTATTTAACATATGATTTGAGAAGACACCGATGTCAATCCTAATCTATACAATTATTCTTGCATCAAACTTGCATAAGTATCAAAAGTACCAAGTGTTATGACTAACAGCATAAGGAAAAACATTAATTTTCCCTTGAAGTGCTCAAACAATCTTAATGAAGCCTTACAAGACCCTGTGAATGCCTTGAAATCTTAGCCCCAACTTTTACAAGGCTCGATGAATGGTGGAAGTCAAACACCTAACTCTTACAAACTTGAAGAAGAAACTAGAGCCTCAATGAATGAGTGGTATGATTCCAAACATTGTGTTTTCACTGCTCTAAGATGATTTTGTTCATAACTCTAATCCTTTATATTTTTTCCTTTACAGTGGAAATGAAATAGGTCTTACACTATGGGATTCCTATGCAACACAATTTCAGGCTAGACACAAGATAACAATAAGCATTCATCTGAACCTGCAATTTTTGTTCTGACACATGCTTGGGTTCGATTAAGTTCGGGTAATTAGATACTACAATGGACTATTTTTAGAGCTATCTCCATTATATCCTAATAATTAATACATCCACTTTTGATTCTTTTCAGTCACTGGAAAGATGAACCTCTCTAATGCATGGAATGACTCTAAGTTGCTTGTCAATTACAACCATCCTCAAGTGACAGAATTCGTAGCAAAGTTTGTCACCCTGTCTATCTCATTTTACAAACATACATTCTATCAATAACACTATATACTTTGGTTCATTTTAATTGATTATTTAACAACTGTAATGTTCTTGCTTTGAACCTTAGATTAGGAGATACTGTTTCATCCAAGGTCAGTTCACAAGCTTCTGCTTTGCAAGGGTCATTTGCAAACAACACTTTCTCCTTTATGAAATATTTCAAGACCATTAAGGATATGATTTCTCTTCAAAATGTGAGATATATCCTTCTTTAACCTTCTAACCATGTTGCTTACATTGCATTCATTCAATTTCCATATAATGACATCCTTTTTATTGTTAACTACCTTAAAGGAAACTTTTGTCAACACACTTGGAACAACCAAGAGGTTCAAGACAAGTAAATTTGGGTGGTACTACGAAGTATGTCCTACCTGTAAGAAGACAAACAAGGAGCCTAGAATGAAATTCCTATGTAATTGTTGTGATATAAAGACATTATAGTTTAGTAGGAGCTTGATTTTTTAAAATGTAAACTGGGTTCATTTCTTTGCATCCATTATCATTAGGAACTAATTTGTTTTAATTACATTAGGACTTCTTGGGTGATGACTTCAAGAGCCAAGGATCTCATGTTCCTTATAATGTAACTGATTTCTCTACACAGGTGTGTAAACTATTATACTTAATATTTTACCTGACAAGTCTATTTGTTTGAGACCTAAATAAATCTCAGTAATCCGCAACATGGGCACCTAGCTCTATTATTTCCTTTTCATTAATAATATGCATCAGATGTTCACATCTATATGTTATTTTATGCTTATTAACACTTTGGCTACCTTAAAGGCTTCTCAAAGTGGATATGTTGTTGACTATGCAACACAAGGAGCACAAAATGGATTCCTAGGGAACTTTCTTAACCAAAATTCTCAAGCTGGATATTCACGCTTTGGTTCTAGAAATGACTTTATGTCTCAGGTTCCTGAAGTTGCTATTGAGAGCCAGTTTTTTTCCTGCTCAGGATGTTTTTTTACTTGTTTTGATTTTCCTTTTCTCTCAATTTACAGGACTATATGGGCCATGGATCTCAGGGCCTTTTCACTCAGGTGGGGTTCAGTGATCCCTTGCAAGATTATGCAACACAGAACCATTTCAATGTGGCTAATTCTAACCCACTTCAATCACAGGTTTCCTTAGTTCTAACTTTTTTTTCTGCAAAAATAAATAATAGTAGTAGTTGTTACTTTAAAAATCGAAGTCAATTGGATGCGGTCGTTGTTAACGCCTAATTCACTGACAAGCTTGATTGCCTTGTCATTGTTGTTTGGTGCATGAATTTTGTTGTTTTTCTTCTGGTAAATCCTGTGTTTTTTGCAGATGAATTCTCTCTACTACCAGCCATTTGCCCATTACAACACACAACCACTGAACATGCATGCTTCTCAGCCAAAGCCTCAGGGTTAGAGCTCCCAGAATCAAAAAATTCACTACAACGGTTGAGGAAGTTTGAGAGCTGAACGTGGCTTTGATGGGTTATAATCTTTGCAATCAACAACTGGGTTTGTGCTTATCTTTTGTGCTGCTATATTTTTGCATAAGACATCTGAAGGATTGCCTTTTTGTGGCACCCATAGTGAAGGATTTGATATAATATTTGCGTTGGTGGAATTGTGGGGGCATTGAGAAGATACAGTTAGGCACATTCCAGGCTGAAACATTAAAGGTTAACCCTGTTACCTTACTGAAGTTTTATATTGTTTGGGATCAAGGTGAAATTGTTAGTGAGAGCATTACATGGAAAGGTTTTGTCAATCGAAAGGGTTTCAATCTTGGATGCAGACAATGTTGTCGGTGAAATACTGAATATAGTAATCCATACAGTCTTATAATTGCCAAATGGATTAGTTGTATAGAAGGCAAGCCAGGAATGCGGTGAACCCTTTCACCTCTTCCTGACATGTAATTATACTCATATTTTAAGACATTAAAATGTGTCTGAAAGCTATATTATGCAACTCTTGTCACTCACTGTTTGTGGCGTATAAAGGTGTCATGATTGTTATTCTTGTAATTAGGTTTACTATGTGCAACCAGAGACTTGAATGCTGGAATTTTTAAATTACTTTCATCGCATGCAGAAATCATGCTTGATACTCGGTAATTAAAATACACAAGTGTTGTATTTTTTATCAGATGTTTCTGGTTAAATTTTATTAAATTTTTTAACTACAACCGAGCTTATTCAATCAATTGGATGATCCAAGTTAGATTTTTGAATAGAACAATATTTTGCTAGGTTTATTTATCTATTAGTTAAACATTAAGATTTTTTTTTGGAGAAAAGAGAAGAGAGAGCTTTGATAAATGAATTGAGTGAAAAGAATAGAAAATTTTAGAGGATTTTTGGGTTTTATGTTTATTCGTAATACAATTTTTTTTAATTTACGAGAATTAAACATTTTTTTGTAAATTTTGGAGGGTTTGGATAAACGGTTTAAATATATTATTAGTTATGTTATTTCAAAAATCTAAGTATATTATCATTTTCTACAAATTAATTCCTTTATATCCTACATATATGATTCGTGCAGTCCACGCTAATGCTATTGATAATTTGCATTGTACACTAAAGGTTCACTCTGAAATCCATAGTGTTATGGTTGGATATATTAATATGTTGTGATACGAGACAAAACCAATTAGATTCAAATAAGAAATCATGCATAAATATTGCTCTAAAAAATGAAAAGTCTAAAATTCTGATTATTATATATTTCAATCTTTTCACTGTAATGTTTAAAATCTTATTCAAATACTTCATAAAGTTACATGAGATACAATCAGTTAGTTTCGAATAAAAAAACATACATAAATACTACTGTTAATGTGCATTTGAATATAATTCAACTATCAACATGTTTAATACTATATCTCATTCTTTTCCTCATACCCGTGCGAACGCACGGGTCTTCTACTAGTGAAGTTAAAAAACAAAATGCCTTTTTGAAACTTAATTACTAGGTTTTACTAAAAAGATAAAAAAAATCAAATATTATTAAAATAAGAAAATGATAAATCAAAATAAAAAATAAAATAAACTATTAAAAAATCTAAATCTAAAATAAAAAATAAAATAAACTATTAAAAAATCTAAATCTAAAATAAAAATCTGGTTAAATAAAAAAAATATTATTAATTAAAAATTGAAAAGAAATCGGTTAAAGCGAATAATCGGATTGGTATCAAAGTGCTAGAAAAAATAAAATGAATACACCAAAATGATCAGCGCGAAATAAACGACTCAGAAAAATACATCGTTTGGTCAAATTTCGAAATAAACTTTCCCAGGTTAAAAGGCTCGGGCTGATCAAAATGCAACGAAAAGCAGTTGAAAAATTAAAACGAGCATGCCAGATTAAACTATGCAAAACGTAGATTAATATAACCGACGTTTGCAAGCTCGATTTTGAAACTTTTCGTCTACTGATTTTACGCACAATTGACTTTTAGTTTGACCATTTCAATTGTAAATCCAACAAGTTTTTTCTGGCTGATAATTTGGGCATTATGTATGATGAAAGACATGATAAGCTATGCAGATGATGCAAAGAGAATCGGGATCTTATGGATAAAAATTAGGGTATGACACATACCATATACAAGAGAGAAAGGGGTTTCCCCTGTTGAAGTGCACACGGATGTACGATACCCATGCAAAGCAAAAGGGAGCATCTCATGCTAGTCCTTGTATGTTACAACCATCTTCTGAATAATCTTCTTTATGTTTTTATTAGCAGCTTCAACATCCCCATTCATCTTTGGTTTGTAGGGAGAAGAATTATGATGCTATATCTTGAACTCATCACACAACTATTTCATTATCTTGCTATTCAGATTTGAACCACTATTAGTGATAATCTTGCAAGGAACTCCGTACCGACTGTTGCAACTGCGAAAAAACCAACGAAAACAAACAGAAGAGTTGCCATCGAACATTATTTATCCCAAAGAGAGGGAAAGGAAACAATCGAAGAAAACCTGAAGAAAGGGAAAAGACAAGGTCATCACAACCAAATCTTAGGTACGGGATTCGGTTATGCAAGGGGAAGGTATGGGCACCCCTCACATCCGTTGTACTCAACGGGATCCACACTTGTTGTCTAATCAAAAGGTGTGTTATCTAAAAGCTACTGCTAAACGGAAACGAGAACATAGAAAGAGAAAGAGACTCGATAGGGTATCGCCGCCCTATGCATACGTATTCTCTCGTGCAATGGGAAAGTCAGAGTCAACGTAGTTTGAGAAACTACGGGTGATGGGGGGAAGGTTGCTCCCCAAGACATCGTCGTCTTGTGCCTATATATCCTCATTTGGTATGAGAAACTAGAGCAAGCGTAGTTTGGGAAACGAAACCACAGGTTGGTTAAGTGTTTTTTTTAGGGACATTAAGTTTCCATTCCAGCAGTTAGGATCGATGCCTGTTTGCAGTAGAACGGAAAAGTAACACACTTTTTTTCTGAAAATGAGTTTGTAACACGAATCCCAAAGGATGAAAAAGTTTGAATTTTGTTTGTGAGTTTTAGTGAAGTAAAGACTCTGATATGGGAAAGAATGTGTTGCATATCGCCCACGGGGCGTACACTAGACACTCTAGATAAGTGAGGAGAAACCCCTCACTCATCATTTCCCATATGCTTAAGGCTCGTGGCGTACAATGTTAATCGTCTTTATTAAGCGTTTAGAAAGTATTTTGAGATGAGAAGAGAGAAAGACACACGAAAGGTATAAGGGAAACTTGGTCCTAACGTTGTCATGCAAATTGACCCTAAGGCCGGGATGCGAAAGGAAATTCTATCCTAATGTTAGCATGCAAAAGATGGACCTAAGGTTGAGGTTAAAAGGGACTAACCTACTTGTTATCATGCATGGATTACACTCCTAATGTCTATCCTACTCCAAGCTTAATTGGAAATTAAGTTGGACTAGGAAACCTAAGGGAACATGCAAAAGCAAGGCAAAAAGCAAGAAAACAAAGCAAAAACAGCAGCTACAACAGCGCCTCCTGCACAAACAACGATGAAATACATCAAGGTAGCACAACAACATCTAATAGCTACTAATTCAGCACAAAATCAGGTGTAGAAGGGCAGGCAGCAAACAAGCATAACAAAGATAGCATGCAAATTCAGAATAACACATCTGTAAAAAGCATGGCAGCAAACATGTTTCAACACAATCAACATAAGCAAGCATCAATCATGAACAAGTATCATGCAAGGATATACATACATCAACAATCAAACACAAATGTTCAACAACATTGCATCATCAAGAATCAACAAGATCAACATGCTTTTCATATTAATTTGAGCAATTAAACGATCATGCGACAAGAGGAATCGGAAGCGAATACAAACATGTATCACAAGTCCAGCAAGATAATCATTAATAATTAGCGATTAACATGATACAAACAAGCAAAGCATATGATCATCACATCAATTACACAACATGAACATGTTAAGCATTTCAAACGGAAACCAAAAGTCATGCGCCGAAGAATCCAAATCAAACAATCAAGCATGATGAAACATATAAAAAAATAGTCCACACAAATGCATCATATAAATCCATGAAGGTTAAAGGTGGAAAGAAGTCAAAACATGCTTGAAAACAAACAAAAATCACATTCTGGTCCAGTGTTAATCGATTAACCATTTGCTAGTGCAAATTGGTTAATCGATTAACCACTTGAAAATGTCCAAAATTACACTGGTTAATCGATTAACCCGTTTTGTACTACAACTAGTTAATCGATTAACACTACACCAGAAGCAGAAAAACAACAATTCAAAAGCACTTTCAGCAATTAATCCAATGTGCAATCACCCAAATGATCATGTAATCAATTATGCACAAATTTAATACCAAAAATCAGTGATCAAACATCAATCAAACTTAATCAAGAATTGAGATCACAAATCACATAGATCAGAATCACCAAAATAAATTAAAATTGAAGATCTACATTGTGATTATCCAAATAAGCTCAAAACAGAAATGGATCTAGAATTAACCAACCTTCAAAGCTGAGATTTGCTTTGGTAATTATTGATTTACAACAAATTGATAGATCCAAGCTAGAAACCCAAGAAATATTCAAGACCCAAGAACTTTCTTGCAATGGAAGTGAAGAGCAAGCCAAAATTGATCCAAGAATCACTTAAAAGCTTGCTTCCAAAATCATATCCAAATCCAAACGAAAATCAAATGATGAATTGAATATGATGGAGATGAATGATGTAGGTTTAGCTCTAGAATTCAAGGATTCCAATGAAGAATCAAATAATTCAAGAAGAGAGCTCTAATGGAGTTTTGGAGTGTAGAAAAATTGAGAGAATTTGAGAGCAAATTCTGAAGAATGAGTGTGAAATCTGAAAATTGGATATTTGGTGAGGTTTGGAGCCAATTCACTTAAATAAGCTCTTGGTTAGGTGTAGAATTATAGTTTGGAGTGAGTTTTTGAAAATTAGAATGGGATTAGGAATGGAAAATTGGATTGATTTTGAAATTTAATCAAAATTTAGAGTGATTCTAGATCCTTCTTCTAATGTAAAAACCAATTCAAAAGTGATCAAAAGGGACCCCAAAAGTGGCAGCATTGAAAATGCACGTACTTGTGCAAATTTTCCTTTGGTTAATTGATTAACCATTTGCTAGTGCGAATTGGTTAATCGGGTAACCACTCACAAATTTTTAAAAATGTGCCACTTGGAGGGAAACTTGCACATTCGTCCGTTTTCACCTGTTCTGAGCCCTGTTAAGCCTCTGAAACTTGCCCTTGGATATTATAACTGTGAAAATTCCTGAGATAATGTGTGACCTGTCTCCTGTGCTGAAAATAACTTGCTGAATAAAATAAAATCGGCCACTTAATTGCTGGGCAAAATAAATGTCGAAGCCTCTAACACTCGTTGTTTAAACTCTTGCAATAAAAGAGAGACCTGAGCCGTAGAAATTGTTGTGGTGAGAATCGTGATACCAAGCTATTGATTAACTTGAATCTTCAATTCTTAGATTACAACCGGACTTTAATTTATTCAAAGGAAAGGTCTAAAGAAAGAAAAACTCTTTTGCGTGATGTAACAACAACGCTAATAGATTCGGGGATCGGGGGTTGGTTATGCATAGGGTAGGTATTTCACATCCTAAACATCTGTAGTACTCTACAGGAACCTTTTGTTTGTTTGCATGCTAAGTCGGTAAATGTTTGCTAAGGTTTGGATTGGGTAAAGGGTATAGGTTAAAACCTAAAGATAGTTTCTAAGTTTGCTCGCAAAGACGTCGCGTCCTCTGCCTACGTATCCTAACTAGGATAGAATCAGAGCAATCGTAGTTCACCTCACAAGGGATGAAGAACACTTGATTATGATCAAGGTTCAAAGGGGAACAAACATATCCATGCTTGGGTAGAGTTTAAGAAAACTCTCTAGATCTATGTTGAACTCTCAAGAAAGGGGAGTAAGTAATCATATCCATGATTCTTACATAGAGTTAACCAAAATCTATCCTAAAGTTCTACGTTGTAAGACCAATTGGTTCTATCCAGACCAAAAGGTGGGAGAAGGGGGAAGGTTGCTCGTCAAGATATCGCATCTTGTGCCTACGTATTCTCATTGTCCAATGAGAAATCAGAGCGGTCGTAGTTCGGGGACAAACTACAGAATAAGGATCAATTTGTTCTTTCCAGACCAAAAGAGGGAGAAGGTTCTATCCAGACCTACGAGGGTATCCTATTGGTTCTATCCAGACCAAAAGGGGGAAGGTTCTATCCAGACCTATGATGTTTAAATCCTATTGGTTCTATCCAGACCAAAAAGGGGGGAAAGGTTATATCCAGACCTAATGAGTTAATCCTATTGGTTTTATCCAGACCAAAAAGGGGGGAAAAGGTTCTATCCAGACCTATTATTTAATGAGCTATCTATGACCCAAGGGTTAATAGAGAGACTTTCCTTTGGAAGGGAAAAGATGAGGCAATTGGGATGAGAACTAAAGAGTTCCATCACTTTGGGGAAATAAACTTAACAAAGCATAATCATTCACACATGATGAATATAAGGGATATGGTTACAAACAGGAATAATCAAGCATATTACAATAAGCAAGGATTTCAATCAGGATGAATGGTTACAACCAAAGCAAGCATTTAAGATATTACAATATCAGGCAATGATTTCAATCAAGATAGATGGTCACAACCAAAGCAAGTATCAAGATATTATAATATCATGAAATGGGGAAGTTCTTACAAGACTAAACACAAAGGGTGAAAACCACAAACATATCTTGATAAAGAATGGGGTACATCTTAATAAAGATGGAAGGGGATCTTAACAAAGATGCATCTTAACAAAGATGAGGCTTCAATAGGGCTTACAAGATGACGTGTATACTTACAGGCATCATGCCTAATCAAATAATGTCACAACAAATGTAAGTGAGAAATTCAAAACTTCATGGGAGAAAACTTTCAAGTTTTAATGATAATTACACACAAATGCTTACAAGCAAGAGTTTTAGTCAAACTCAAGTACACAAGGATGCTAACAAGCCAAAATCATAACTTTAAAATAAAACTCAAAAGAGAATGAAATTAAAGTTTTGAAATGAATAAATGAGAGATAGGAAGGTGAAAACCCTAAAAACATTCATGGTAGCATGTGAAATGCAAGTAGAAAGTTCACATTTATGAGTTTTAGGTTTATCTCTTGAAGCAAGCTTAAGCAATAAGAAAACCAGAGATATTGAGAGCTCTTACAAGGTCTTCAAATGTTCCTAGGTTGATGAATAGATGCTTCAAACAACTTCCAAGCAAGCTAGTGGACGAAATGCCTTGTAAATGAAGGAAAAACTCTAAAATCCAAAGATTTCAAAGACCAACTCACTCAAACCTTGTTACATAAGTGTGGAAGTGATTTGGATAGCTTCAATACATCATATTTGATGTGTTTGAAGTGTTTCTTGAGTTGGAAAAAGTTTGGAAATGGTTTTGGAAGATGTTTTGCAAAAATAGATTTTGAGGGATTTTGGAGACTTTAGTGAGATTTTGCAAGAATTTGGTGATTTTGTAAGGGAGAGAGTTCTAGATGGTTTATAGAATAGAACTGGTGTGTTTGTGATGTAGGAAGTGAGTTCTATTTATAGCCAAAGGCCTTGGATCAAGGTATGGGCAAAAGTGAAGCAAATTGCCAATTTTAACCTTCCATCATGAAAATCTTTGAGTTTTCCAATGCAATCTTCATCTTTGTCTTTAAGACACTCTAATAAGATATTCTCCATGCCCCATAGATTTTTTCCATCATACTTGATAGGATAGAAGGTGACTTGTTGAATTAAAGTTGATGATTTGACAAGGGTAGCCACCTTTTTTCTCTTTCTTCACTATTCACTTTTACAACTTGCATTAAATAATGATTTCCTTTGATCTTTGGTCCATTTTCGTGGGAATTGATGTTAAAAATGTTTATTAACAATGTAAACATCATAAATGAGGCTTAGTCTTTAATTAGCATCAATTTGGAGAGGTTTTGGAATAAAAAAAACTCATGTTGACCTGGTTTTGCGAATGTGAGTTTTTGCCAACTTGTGGACCTCGGTTCTCTCTAACCAGGAAGAGTTATGGAACCCACTTGTACTTTATAGAAAGCCCCAATTAGGCACTAAAATATTTATGCCTGTGTTAGGAATTCATTCCCCTTGAAACTAGGTCAAAAACCCTTGTGTGGTTAAGGAGTTATGGCTTTGCCCCTTTTGAAACCCTAATTCCCGATATTTGTAATTACTTCCTAACCCTTGATCCAATGGTCATGAAATTTTATGGGAAGGTGTAATATGAAATAAGGAACATTTTTGATTCACATCTTAAAGTCAAATTCCTTATTATTGAAGAGTTGACTTTTCAGTCAACCGTTCGATCAATCGGTGGCTACCGAGTCGACTGTTGATGTTCCGGGTATTTTGAGGCCTTGAAAATTCTTGAGTAGACTTTAATAAGCCATAGGAACTTCATGGACCATGAGCTCACCATTGGAACACCTTTTAAATCAAAATTCAAACTACAGTTGACTTTTCCTAATCGAAAACCCTAATCGGGTATCCTGAATTGCACTGTTCTTAATTCCTGGGTGACAACCTCGAATTGGATTCATACTTGATCCAATGTAGTATTCTTGATCTTGTTTATAGTTGAATCAATCCAATACATTGATTGATCAAACCATTGAAGCCTCGATTTTTGACGGTACGGAACCCTGATTCATCTGCATCTTGACAAAGATAAACTTGAAATGGGTTAAGGTTAGTTAATCAAGTGAGTATGATGCTACAATTATGATGAGGATCTAAGGGGTCAAAATTTGGGGTGCAACAGAAAATACCTTGATCCCATGTCCCAAGAAGTAATGCCATGATATGCAGAAATGTAAAATGGAGAGAAACATAAGCCAGTAGATCAAGAAATGATGAGGTAAATTTTGGGGTGCTACACCGACAAATAGTTTGGTTCTTGATAAATATGACCACAACTTACTTGGTCATTTTGGCATATGATGCCGCTTCAATCCACTTGGTAAAATAGTCAATAGCCACCAATATGAAACGGTGTACGTTCGATGCTTTAGGCTCAATCATTCTAATCTTGTCAATTCCCCACATGGAGAAAGGCCATAGAGATGAGATAACATTGAGAGTAGTTAGAGGCATATGAATTTTGTCAGCATAAATCTGACATTTATTGCATTTCTTCGCATCTTTGCAACAATCAAATTCCATTGTCAGCCAATAGTAACCTGCTTTTAACATTTTCTTAACCATAACATTTCCATTGGCATGGGTACCAAAGGATCCTTCATGAACTTCTTTCATTAACATGCCTGCTTCGTGTCTAACCACGCATCTGAGCAAGTCTGATAATGTGAAAATGTATCGAATATTTAGATCAAGTTTGCATGCTATTCAGAGTCATTTTATTGAGTTTTTGTACTTTTATGTCGTGTTTTGTCTTAATTGCAAGTACTTGTCAATCATGGAGCGTCCACACGAAGAAATCGAAAAAGGAGCAAGAAAAGGAAGAAAAATGCAGAAAAAGTAAGTTTCTGGTGTATGGCATTCGCCACCAGCCTAATGGTGTTCCCCATGCACCTCTCAGCAACATAATCTAAAACTTAAACTCACGGCATTTTCCATGAGCCTAATGGTGGTCGCCATGGCTGCGCAGTATCTGAATTTGAGGAAAAACAAAATTGGCCCATTCTTCCCCACTTCCCTATAATATCTCCATGACTTATACATAATTTTTGAAGACAATTACAACACCAGGCCTCTATATAAGACTGAATTTTCATAGTTTCAACATCCAAGTTCTTGTACGCGGAAGCTCTGGCATTTTAGTTTTTAAGCAGATATTTACATTCAAAGTGATAATCACTCGCATTGGGGGATTATCACAACTTTAGTTTGTAAGTTCTTGTACTCTAAGATCATAATCCTGCCAACATTGTTAAAGTCTATTTTATTTTCGTTCGTTGCACTTGAAGTTTTCCTGCATTTAATTCAAGTTTTCAAGTTTTTACAGTATTGATTATTATTCTTATTTATCGCATATTTCATTTGATTATCATGTTGTCTTTAATTTCTATTACCATGCTTGTTTTGTTTAAGTTTAAATCCATGTCTAGCTAAACATCTTTGAGTTCGGTATGTGAGGATCGTCGTTCTGACGAGACTCGATAATGAATTTGGCATTGACTTTTCTTAAATGATTTTTTGGCTTTAGTTTTCAATTCTAATTCAAATGTTTTTGCATGAGACTGAATAAAAATTAAAGTTCAAATCGATAGCGCGAGAGTTGAGATTCGAACCGGATAGTGGAAACTGGGCATTGATCCTAAATACAGCGAGAGCGCTTTAGGCATCAATTAGGATTTATTTAGTTTTCAAAAAATGCTTCTTAAAATATATTTTCCCATTTCTAAATCATATTTTAATTCTAGTTTTTAATTTTGTCTAAACTTAGTAATAATTATCCTTAGCTTTACTTAGTTCCAATAGATAACAATAGATTGATTATTCGTCCTTGTGGGTTCAATATCCTCTGTGCTGTTGTCGGAAACTAATTTAGTCAATATTGTGATTCCATTATTGTGTAGTATAGACTAAGGCAACAAATTTCCCCTTAATTCGTTAATTACATGCCAAGCACTCGCTCTCAAGGAGAAGACGTAGAGCCACCAATTGATGAAGTTAGGCGTTTTATTAATCTAAGACGCTGAATCCAAGAATTTCGAATAAAATATGATTTTCCTAATCCAAATATCCCATAATAGAACCAGAACCAAAACCAGAGCCACAACCAGTTATGGCTGAAAATTATAACCGTCTGTTAAAATACTATGCTGCTCCATCCCAAGATGAGCCACACAACAACATTGTTGCCCCTGCCACCAACCAAAATGATTTAAAGTTGAAACCTTCATTGTTACTAGTTGTACAACAGAAACATGGCACAAAACCACTTCCAATGGGGAGGTGAGAAAACTCTTACAGAGAAACCACCATTGAAGTGTGGAATGTACAAAGTTAATGACATCGACCACGTAATTAATGTCAAAAGATGGAGAGTTTGACTGTAACTCCAGCAACTACCGTATCTGTTGTGGAACCTAACTGCGATCTATGTGGGACCCATGGGCATAACACCTCTGAATTTCATTTGTTGGCTGGAATTCCAACCGACCAAGTAAACTATTCCCAAGGAAATCCGTACTCAAATACTTATAAACTTGGCTGAAGAAACCATCCTAATTTTTCCTACAAGAGAAACAATGCTTTGTTTGCTCCAAACTTGACACTAGTTGTTCCTCTAGGTTATAAAAAAGGAGCCTCTGCATCTCCTCAAGCATCTAGGAAGTCCAATGTCGAACTAATATTGGAAACCTTATTGTAGCCCAAACCTAACAAAACAAGGAGTTTTCCAACCAACACCTTCACATGAGTGAACTGATGAAACAATTGTCGAGTAAGGTTTACACAATGGTTACTCATAGAAAAATGTCAGAAACCCAAATTTCTCAAGTGGCCCAACAACAAGCAGCAACAGCAGCCCCAACTGTATTATTTCCTGGACAAGCACAACCTAATCCGAAAGGTCATGCTAATGCTATGACACTGCAAAGTGGGACATAATTAGATGGGCCGATAGATACTAGAATCCAAAATCCACCCATGTATCAAAATTCTAGAAAAGAAGCTGAAAATGTGTAAAATGATGAGCAACCAGAAAACCAACTAACAATGTACAGGAAGACAAAAACAAAGTGGTCGTAGAGAAAGAAAAACCATATGTGCCTCCACCACCATATAAGCCACCCATTTCTTATCCTTAAAGACTTGCTAAGTCTAAAAATGAAGGACAACTTAAGAAATTTGTAGAGCTTTTGAAACAACTGAACATTACAATTCCTTTCATATAAGCCATTACTCAAATGCCTTCATATGCTAAGTTCCTTAAGGAAATCCTATCTAATAAGAAAAATCTTGAGGATAATGAAACAATGACGCTCACTGATGAGTGTAGAGCTATAATTTAAAATAACATGCCTCTGAAATTAAAAGACCCAAATACTTTTTCCAAACCATATGTAATAGGAAAGTTTGTCATAGACAAATCACTTTACAAATTAGGAGCCAGGGTTAAGTTAATTCCCCTTTCCATATGTGAAAAACTCAAGTTAGGAGAAGTAAGACCAACAAGAATGTCTCTTCAACTAGCCGATCGTTCTATTAAATTTCCCATAGGTATGCTAGAGAACGTTTCTGTCCGAATAGGTCAATTCTACATTCCCACCGACTATATAATTATGGACACAAAGGAAGATTCTAACATTCCAATCATTTTAGGAAGACCCTTTTTGGCCACGGTTGGCACCATCATAGATGTGAAGAAAGTAAAGCTAACCTTTGAGGTCGGTGAAGAAAAAGTTGATTTCATTTTGGCACAATTCCTAAAGGCACTAGCTATAGATGATTCCTAGTGTTCCTTAGACATCATTGACGAATGCGTAAGAGAAATGGAGATGGAACCACCTAAGTATACTGAAGTACTAAAGATTCCAACACCTCTTATATTTGAAGATGATGAATGGCGAGAGCCATACGTGGACGACGATCTAAGTGAAAGTCTTGCACTTACTCCATATCCTATGCCTTGCCCAAAGAAACCTTATTTTATAGAACTTAAAACACTACCCAAAAATATTAGGTATGAATTCCTTGATAAAAAGCTTGAACGCCCAGTAATAGTAAACGCAGACTTAGGACAAATAGAAACTGAGAAGTTATTGCATGTCTTAAGGAAATCCAACTGCTTTAGTCTATAACATCTCAGACTTAAAGGGAATTAGTCCCTTTTTGTGCATGCATCCCATTATGCTAGATGAGGACTCCAAAACTTCCTGAGAACATCAGAGGAGAATTAATCCTATAATGAGTTACGTAATCAAAAGAGAGGTGCAAAAACTATTATAAGCAGGAATTATATACCCAATATCCTATAGCAACTGGGTCAGCCCAGTACACGTCGTACTCAAGAAGGAAGGTGTTATTGTTGTAAAAAATGAGAAAGGAGAATCTGTAGCAAAACGTATTGGAATTGGATGGAGAATGTGCATTGACTATATAAAACTAAATAAAGCCACTCGCAAATATCATTTTCCTTTATCATTTATTGATCAGATGCTCGAGCGATTGGCCAAACATTCTTATTTCTGTTATTTAGACGGTTACTAAGGATTCTTCCAAATTCCTATTCATCCTGATGACCAAAAAAGACTACCTTCACATGTCCTTATGGCACATACGCCTACCGAAGAATGTCGTTTGGACTATGTAACACTCCCGCAGCATTTCAAAGATGCGTAATGGCTATCTTCGCAGATTTTCTAGATGACATCATGGAAGTATTTATGGACTATTTTTCCGTTTATGGGCAAAGTTTTGAAGGTTTTCTAGCTAACCTAAAAATGGTACTTGAAAGAGGTGTAAAGGTTAACCTCATACTCAATTGGGAAAAATGCCATTTCATGGTTCGACAAGGAATCGTACTTGGACACATAGTGCCCGACAAAGGGATTGAAGTAGATAAAGCTAAAACCGAAGTTATAGAAAACCTTCAACCTCCGAAAACCGTTAGAGAAATACGCCAATTCTTAGGTCACATCAGTTTCTATCGATAAAATATCCAAACCACTAACTGGCCTATTAATGAAAGATGCTGAATTCATATTCGATGAGAAATGCTTAGAGGTGTTCCAACTATTAAAACATGCTCTGATTTCTCCACCTATTATACAACCGCCTGATTGGAGCAGACCATTTGAGATAATGTGTGACGCTAGTTGCTATGTCGTAGGCGCAATCTTAGGACAACAAAAAGACAAGAAGATTCATGTGATTTATTATGCAAGCAGAACATTAGAGTAAGCTCAAATGAACTACGTCACAACAGAAAAGGAACTCCTTGCTTTTGTGTTTGCATTAGATAAATTTTGTTCTTACTTAGTAGGAGCTAAAATAATTGTCTATTCTGACCACGCCGCTATTAGGTACCTACTAAGTAAAAAAGGACGCCAAACCAAGACTCTTGAGATGGATCTTGCTATTACAAGAATTCAATTTAGAGATCGAAGATAAAAAAAGGCATTGAAAATGTGGTAGCTAATCACCTCTCTAGACTTGAGAATATAAAAGCCAAACAATTTCCCATCAACTATGATTTCCCCTATGACCAACTTGTAGCCCAGTTAGAAAATACCTTAACTGACACAATTGAATGTTCTCAAATTAATCTTGACATAGGAAATAAAGATGTAATGGAAGCAGTCTTTACTAAGCCCGTAGTACCTTGGTATGCTGACTTTGGCAACCACCTAGCTGCCAGAGTGCTTCCATCTGAATTAACTTACCAACAAAAAAGTTTTTCCATGATTTAAAACATTATTATTGGGATGAGCCCCATCTTTTCAAGAGAGGTGTGATGGTATCTTCTGCCGCTGTGTCCCCGAAGAGAGAGTAGGCAACATAATATTTCATTGCCATGATGCACCCTATGAAAGGCATGCAAGCACGTCAAATACTTGC
This sequence comes from Lathyrus sativus, assembly GCA_963859935.3. Classification (NCBI taxonomy): domain Eukaryota; kingdom Viridiplantae; phylum Streptophyta; class Magnoliopsida; order Fabales; family Fabaceae; genus Lathyrus; species Lathyrus sativus. The sequence continues at coordinate 178,210,684 of OZ012736.1, read as the reverse complement.
GCAAAAATATTACAATCTAGCCTCTTTTGGCCTAACTTATGAAAAGATATCCACACTGCAGTTATAAATTATGACTGGTGCCAATGCACTGGGAATATCTCTAGACGCGACGAGATGCCTCAAAAGGGTATCTTACGTGTCCAAATGGATCAAGGCTATAGCCTTCCCTACAAACAATGCACGAGTTGTTATTAAACTTTATAAGAATACTATCTTTCATAGGTTTGGTGTGCTGAGACTCGTCATTAGTGATGGTGGCTCCCATTTCATTTCAAATATCTTTGAAAGATTGTTACTCAAATATGGATTCCAACACTGAATAACGACACCCTATCACCCATAAACAAGTGGGCAAGTTGAGATTTCAAATAGAGAAATTAATAAGATATTACAACACCAGGATCAAAACAACTTTAACACACAAATAAAAATGCTGAGATTTAAATGACAGAAAAGTAAAAAATAACACCAGTAGTTGTTAACCTAGTTCGGTGCATCTCACATACATCTGGGGGCTACCAAGCCAGGAAGGAAATTCACTATGATAGTATTAGTTCAAAGCTAAACTCCCCCATTTACAACTTCTCGCCTAATCCCTACCTTGTGCAACCTCTACCTAGAAATCTTCTAGATATGAGATTCCCCTCTCACTTCCTAATCAGTCATAGTCCCAGTGACAATTCAATAACAACCAACAATAGAAGTAGCACACTTCAAAGATAATACTTGGTTTTTCTTAAAAGCTTCAACCTAAAACAATACACTCTTGCTTAAAAGCTTAAGAGTGAACATTTAACAATTAATAATCAGTCTACCTCAATACATCAGAAGATACATGAGTGACATACAAAAAAAACACGTTAAACCCTAAAGACCAACCAAAACACGGCTAATCCTAATGCTCCAAATTCCACGGGTTGTTCTTCTTTCAATAGGGTTAGGTAGCCTTCAGTCCACTTGGGCTTGGGCTTCTTGAAGTGCAACAACACCAGGAATCAACTTTAAATCAAAGCAAAATCTCTTGCACAATAATAGGAAAAAAATACAAAGTTTCCTAAAAAGGCTTAAGGATCCTTTTTATGAAAACAAACATAATCTGTCAAAGTAGAAATTCCCACAATATACTCCCATGGATAACGCAAACATGTGAATCAAAACACACTCAAAAGTCACACTAAAAATACCAAAATAGTCATGTCCTAACTTTCTGGTATAACATATCCTAGCACATGTCACAACATTATGCTGAACATGATGTCTAATTGTCATGTCAGAACATCTGATTTAACATCTTGCTAGCAAAATGTTGTTTTACCAAAATGTAGCCAATACATAAATCACAGAACTTGCAATCTTCCCATTTGGAAAATTTTGGCTAAAACAACCTTATCACACATTAGAGGCATACACAGTGGAAACAAACAGAAACACAAACAACAAGAATCACAAACCCAAGCATAATGCTATCAAAATAATAGAGCACACCTTACATCACAATGTCAAGACACCTGGTCTTACATTACAAAACAATCAAAACAATAGAAGCTATATGAGTACATGTAAGCTTTGTACAAACTACAACTTTGCAGCTACATATCAGACAGGTACAAAGCTCCCCCTGTCATACAAAACAAGTACTCCCCCTGATGGGGAATACCCAAATCACAAGAAAAAATATACATGAAATATTGCAAGTTCATACAATAGAACTATACATCAAAAATACCAAACACAAGCACACTCCCTCTGAACATCACAACCAACTGCAGAGAATAATGCATTCTCCCAGACACAACATATGGTTCCACATTAGTAGCAGCAGCAAGCATGACAAGTTATCACACTCCCCCTAAAAAGTTGGATACAACCTGCAAAAACAATGAAAACTACTCTTCCTAAGCAGTAGTAAAACACAAGACATGAAGTCATGACATCTGATCCAACATCAGAAACAACAAAGATAATAACACTTTACTCCCCCTTTTTAGCAAAAAATTTACAAAAAGAACACATAGTAAATGTAAATAATCATAAATGGAACCACAAACATATGGAAGCACAAAAAAAATCATAAAGCATAAACACTGATGGAAACAAACAGTCAGATAAAAGTACACACATTCATAAAGCAACCACACAAACGGAAGCACAAATATAGATCCTTTTTAGATGATCTTCCATCCCTTGCCCCTATCAAAGACCTTTATACATTCCTTGAAGCTATCACAAGATTTAGGAGTGTTGATACTGAACTTCCCTGTTACAGTCTTAAAACATGTCTTCTTTAAAATTGCCCTTCTATCTTGCAAAGATATTTTGTCCCATCTACTAACATCCGTCACTTGCTCAGGTCTCCCAAGCATCAGAGGATAGAGGAAGGATGAAATATGTGTTGCATCTCTCCATTTCTATAATTGCTACAACTCCTTAACAATTCCTTTTCTCACTTCACAACTTATGTTCTCAAAAACATTTTCATATGAGGCATTAGTAAACACAACAGTCAGCTAATGCTGAGTGTCCACACACTTCAACAGCACAACCTTTGTCTTTCCTTCATCAAGATTCTTGATAAGTTGATCACACTTATTAGGACTCTTGTTCCAGATTGACTGGATGAAATATTTGACAGTATTCAGATCCTTACAATATAATGTAAAAACATCAGCCTTGTCGTCATTTTTCTCCAATATCTGCTTCATCCAAACTAATTGAAAGCATCCTCTTCTGATTTCACCATACTCAGCTCCAGTGGTACACCAAGAAACACATGTTTGCTTCTTGTTAATCTAGGCAGTCAGACTATTTGTCATATCACTCACTCATTCCACCTTGCATAATTCTTTCATCATAACCTTTATGTTGTAGAAGTAATCCATGTCACAATCCCTTGTTCCATGGATGCAATTCAAGATCTTCTTCTCTTATACAATAGGACTTCTCTTAGATTCAAGACATGATTTTGATACTTTCTTTGCAAACATATTAATGTTTATTTCTATAGAGTGTCTTACAATTAGATCTTTGGATTGATCTGAATGACCCTTACTAGAGAGATCTGACGTAACTTGAGAGTTATTTGACACAATTCTAGAGAATTTACAATTTTCTTCCCTTCCTGCCTCATCAGTCTGCACAGAGGATGTTCCAACATTGTCCTCAACAGCCATCCATTATTCTGTGATTGAATTATCAATCACTATATTGATAGATTCCATTGTCATCCTAGTCATGGAGTTAAAGATTCTGTAAGCTCTGCTGTTTGAAGAGTACCCTAGGAATATCCCTTCATCTCTTATGGGATCCATCTCACCCTTGTGATCTTTGTTGGTCAGGACATGGAATTTGCTTCCAAAAACATGGAAGTATTTCACTGTAGGCTTCCTTCCTTTCCATAGCCCATAGAGAGTGATTGAAGTGCCCTATCTCAGACTGACCCTATTAAGAATATAACAAGTTGCATTCATAGCTTCAGCCCAAAAGTTACTAGGTACTTACTTATCATGAAGCATTACTCTACCTGATTCTTGTATATCCCAAGTCTTTTGCTAAAAAAAATCATCTAGTTGAGAAGAAAAACTATAACTGATGTCTTCAGTCTCACAAAATTAAGTGAATTGGGTATTATCGCAACTGCGAAAAGGGCTGGCGGAAAACAAATAGAAGATTTGCCACCGAACGTTATTTATCCCAAAGAGAGGGAAAGGAAATGATCAAAGATAACCTAAAAGAACGGGAAAACACAAGGTCATCGCAACAAAATCTTGGGTTCGGGAGTCGGTTATGCAAGGGGAAGGTATGAGCACCCCTCACGTCCGTTGTACTCAACGGGATCCTCGCTTGTTGTCTATCAAAAAGGGAGAGTTATCTAAAAGCTACTGCTAAACTGGGTAAAAAATAAAAGAAGAGACTCGATAAGACATCACCGCCCTATGCCTATGTATTCCCTCGTGCAATGGGAAATTCAGAGTCAACGTAGTTCGGAAAACTATGGGTGATGGGGGGAAGGTCGCTCGCCAAGACATCACTGTCTTGTGCCTACGTATCCTCATCTAGTATGAGAAATCAGAGCAAACATAGTTCAGGAAATGAAACCACAGGTTGGTTAAATGTTTTTCATGAGTGACACTAACCTTCCATTCCAGCAGTTAGGGATGATGCTTGTTTGCGGTAGAACGGAAAAATAACGTACCCTTTTCTGAAAATGATTTACAGGACAATCTCGAAGGATGAAAAGATTTGAATTTGGTTTGTTAGTTTTAGTGAAATGGATTGAGTTAGTTTGAGACTCATGTTGCACTAAAGACTATGACATAGGAGCGAATGCATCGCATATCGCCCAAATGGCATACACTAAACACTTTAGACAAGTGAGGAGAAACCCCCCACTCATCATTTCCCATGTTCTTAAGGCTCGTAGCGTACAACGTTTTTCATTCTTTATTAAGTGTCTTAGTGAAGTTTGAGATGAGAAGAGAAGACACAGGAAAACACTAAAGGGAAACTAAAAACCCTAATGTTATCATACAAAATGGTCCTAAGGTTAAGATGAAAGGGAAGTCTACCTAATGTTATCATGCAAAAGATAGACCTAGAGTTGAAATGAAAGGGACTATCCTAATTGTTATCATACAAAGGATTGAAAGCCTAGTGTCTTTCCTAGTCCCATCTTAAGTAGAGGGACTAGGAATCCTAAGGGATCATGTGAGCAAGCACAAGTAAACAATATCCAATTTAATCACAAATGAAAACAAGGATAAAAGAAGTCTCAAAGAGAGAGGAGAATAAAGATGAAGAACAAACACAAAAGGGCAAACCCAAACAAGATGGACAATAACACCTCAAATCAATATATCATAGGTGCATCCCAAATCCACAACAAATCTAAAATGCAGACAAACACCAAAGGCAAAGCAAACCACCTAATGCTCAACCAGATGAATCAAACAAGAAGCAAAGCATCATGCATTCAAATGAACCAAGAGATAAGATGGGGCAACAATAAAATAAATCCAAATGGTATACATCCAATCATGAGTGCACCAGAGGGATCACTTGAGTTTGTCAGTCAAAGTCAAATTTCAAAGTGAATCAACCATCAACAACAAACACAACTAAGGGAACACCAAGAAAAATATCAAAAATCCCAATGAAATAAGGAGAAGTCAAGAGAAAATCACCCCATAAAGGATCAAGATCATTTATTCACCAAAATAAGCAAATAAAATCCAAAATAAAAAAACAAATAAAAGGAAGAAAAAACCTTAAAAAAGAAAAGAGGAGACCAAGGCATGAAGGAATACTCAAAGGCATCACCATAGGTCTAGGACCATCATAGGATCATGTGAAAATTTCTCAACATTTTCTAATGCTCAAAAACAATTTTAAATTAATAAAAATCAAGCAAATAAATCAAAAATATATGAAAATACCCAAAACAGAAAACAAAAAACCAAGAAAATCACCATAGGTTCAAAACCATCATAGGATCATATGAAAATAATTTCATAATTTTAAATGGCTCAAAAATATTTTTAAACCAATTAAAATCATGCAAAACAAATAAAAATCATGAAAAATACAAAAATGCAAAATAAAAAAGCATAAAAATATAAATCAGAAAAAGAAAAATATTTTGGTATTTTTCTGATAAAAGATGAATTTATTATGAATTTCTGAAAATAAAATGAATTAAAAAAAATTAGAAAAAAGAAATAAAACAGAAAAAATACAGCGCATTGGATCTCATTTCATTAAATGACGTGGCTGATCCAAGGATCAGAAAGCGCGCATCCACAGTGGACATTAGTCAGCTCACTCACACAGATCCAAGCAAAGTCAAAAGCACCAGATTAGAACAGGTGGCATGATGGACGGTGAGATCATCATCTTCAACCTCCAGCCACCTGAAACTACCAAGGATTTGCAGAAAAACATGGATCCTTCAAACCATAACCAATGGAGCTCATATTGGTTTCATTTGATGCGTCTTTTCAAGACGATATCAACCATATCATCGCGCCAAAATTTTTTAAACTACAACTCACTCGATTTGAAGAAAAACCAGAACAAGATTCAAACACGAATTTGAAAATTGAGCAACAAAACTCAACTACAACTAAAAACTAACTATACAAACATCATCAGCATGCTAAGGGCTACATTTTAGCAACAAATTTGAATCAAAATGGTTGAGAATTATACCTGTTGAAGCTCAACCTTGAAGCTCTGAAAATGGAGTTCCCTAGCTTGATTCAGGCCACGATTCTTCAAGCTCTTGATCTGGTTAGCTTCACTAAATTTTGGTGAAGCTAACTGAGTGGAGAATTTGAGTGTTGTGGAAATGGAAATTCGAAATTCAAGCTCAAGAGTTCAAATAGGATCTTGGCATAGTGGTTTTGGCTATCAAAAGCTTGTGGAAATGGGTGGAAATGACTCCCTATTTATAGGAGAAGCTATCTGAATCAAAATGGAGGGTGAATGAGGCAATTTGGATGGAAATCATGCACACCTGCAGCATGAGCAAAGTGTGACTTGAAATTGGTCAAAACTCACTCGAACCTTGCGTTTCAACGCTCTAATCACTTCAGGAAATTTGGTTAATCATGTTTAGATTGAATTTGTGGCTTAATTTGGTTATTAGAGGCCAATTTAAAAAATTTCAATTCTTACTTGAAGTGGAAATCAATCTTTGAAATTCAATTTTTGCAGCCATGGTTCTTGTAATGTAGGAGGCTTTTTGAGATGATTCTTCTTGCATTGGATAGAGGGAGATGCAATCTTTGCAATGTGAAAAGGAAGTATTGATTTAGCAGCTTGAGTTGAGAGATATGGTCTTCCAAAGTAGCCTCCATGAAAGAAGTGAAAATCACAAAACACTTTGAAAAATTTCAAGTCTTTTAGGGGCCAAAAAGAGACCTATAATATTTTCATGAAAACCAAGACCTTCCATGGGTTTTTAGCTCTTCCATATTGAATCAAAGTTATAGGGGACATCTTCAAGTGCATTCTTGAAAAGGAATAGGCTCTAAATGATGAAAATTGACCAAGTTATGCCCTTTTAAAGTTGACTAAGAAAACCTTCCAAAACTCAAAATGATCTATAATGTCTTCAAACTTTTGATGACTTTCCAAGCATAATTTGATCTTTCCTTGCAAAGAGAACTTGTTAGGGATGATAAGAAGAGTTCACTAGAAAAAGAACCACCCCAATATGTTGAAAAATGAAAGATTTATTCCCCTTTGATCATAGCATCCACAAATTTCTAAATTAGGTCAAACACCTTGAACCAAACTTGAATCTCTTGATGATTTCTTGCACCATAAGCCATGGTAAACCAACTATGATGTTGGAATGATGTTTACTTGAACCATATTTGATGATGATGAACTTTTGGGGTTGAGAAACCCACAAAGTCATATAGAACACCTTGCTTGAACTTGAAGAAACACAACCTTCTTGCTTGAGAAACAAACCATGATACCTTGATCCCCTGCCAAGAACAAATGCTATGCAAACATGAATATGAAAATGCAAAGAAACATAAGCCAAGAACACAAGAGAAGGTGAGAAAATTTTGGGGTGCTACAGGTATTCTCAAACTCCTTGTCATGATAACTTCTAATAATGACAATCCTACTCTTTTACTCATTTTGAACATTTTGACATAAATCTTTAAAAGCTTCAAAGATGTTTGATTTTACTTTAAGGAAGTTTACCCGTGTAAACCTTGAGAAATCATCTATAACCATATAGACATACCTCTTCCCACCCAAGATTTCTGCTTCCATGGGTACAATAACCCCCATATGGAGAAGTTCTATTACTCTGGAAGTAGTCTGATGGTGCAACATTGGGTATGACATCATAGTTTGCTTCCTAATTTCACACTCACCATAGACTTTCCCTTCTTCAACCTTGAGTTTTGGAATTCCTCTGATGGCTCCTCCAGATATAATTTCCTTCATTCTTTTGAAATGAAGATGTCCAAGTTTCTGGTAACACGCCTTCACTTCATCCTCTTGGGTTTTTGAACATGTGGTGGATTAAGCAGTTATCCGAGGCTCCCAAAGATAGAACTTGTCTTTAGACTTTATACCTTTCATCATAACAACATTTTTCTCATCTTTGACTAGAAATTCTGACTTGGATAAAATGACCAACAAACCTTGATCACACAACTGACTAATGCTGATGAGATTAACAGTTAGTCCTTTCACAAGAAGAACATTTTCATAGCTAGGTGGTCCAACACCCATCAATTTACCAACTCCTATAATTTATCCTTTAACTTCACCACAAAATCTAGAAGCACCTATGGGCAGGGACCTAATATCCATCAATAACTTCGGAACCCCTGTCTTATGTCTAGAGCATCCACTATCAAAGTACCAGTCTTCTCTAGTTGAGGCTCTCAAGGATGTGTGAGCAATAAGGTTAACACCCATATCTTTAACACTTCTCTTTTTGCTAACTGACTTATCCTTGGACTGAACTAAGGATATTTGATTTCCATACAATTTATAACAAAAGGGCTTTATATGACCATACTCTCCACATTAATGACATCTCCAACCAGATTGGTAATTATTTGGAGGTTCATTATGTCTTCCAGAATATTGTAACATGTGGTTAGACATTGTGACCATCTTCTTCGCCTCAGAAGGAAAGAAATTTTCTTTAGACATTTTTATTTGTTTATCATCGGGGAGATAATGAACTTCTACATCTCTAGTATGTTTTATTTGATCAGCCCTATTTTTCATCCTTAAGGAATTTGTTGCGTTATTGAGCTTGGAATTTAAGAGAGTTATCTCACTTTGAAGATGAGAGACAACACCTAAGAGTTCCTTCTTCTCATTCTTCAATTCAGCTATGGCCTTTCTCTGATCTTCCTCTATCTTCTGATGTTCCTCACACCTGTTGCAGCTTTCCTTGTAGTCCATATCCATATCTTCATAGAGATCATTTTCATCACAAGCTTCTACTTCATGGGCCCATATTCCAGAGAGAGAAGTAACAGGTTCAACAATCTCTGTGTTAGATTCATCTTATGACTCATCATCATCAGACCAAGAAACAGTCAATCCCTTTTTCTACTTCTTGAGATAGTTGGGACATTCTGGCCTAATGTGACCAAAACCTTCACACTCATAACATTGAATCCCTTTACTTTGATCTGACTTCTCTTCAATTTTGGTATTTCTTTGAGACTCATAGTTATTCCCGATGTCAAATGTGATGTCCTTGACACCTGATCTTCCTTTTCTGTCCATTCTCTTTAGAATTCTATTAAATTTCTTCCCAAGTAAAACAATGGTATTTAACAGACCCTCATAAGTATCCATATTATCTAGACCTTCTTTATCTTCAGCATTGGATACAAATGAAATGCTTTTGTGCTTCTTTTCAATTTTTTCATTCAAGGTCAATTCAAATGTTTGAAGTGATCCAACAAGCTCATCAACTCTCATATTGTTGATGTTTTGGGCTTCTTCAACGGATGTGAGCTTCATGTCAAATTTCTTTGGGAGAGACTTAAGAATCTTCCTAACCAGCTTTTCTTCTGATATCTTTTCTCTCAAGGAACTAAAGGCATTAGCTATTTCAAGAACATTCATGTGAAAGTCATGAATACTTTCATCTTCCCTCATCTTTAGGTTTTCAAACTTGGTAGTGAGAAGCTGAATTCTAGACATCTTTACCTTGGATGTTGCTTCATGAGTTGTCTTGATATTTCCCAAGCATTCTTAGCCACATCACAAGTGTTGATCAACCTAAACATGTTTTTGTCAACTCCATTGAATAAATCATTCAAGGTTTTGTAATTCCCAAGAGCTGTCTCATCTTCCTCCTTGGTCTAATACTATTCTGGCTTCAAGGTCTCCTTTCCATCATTATCTTTAACCAAAGGGTGCTCCCAACCCTTGATGATAGCTTTCCAAGTTTTTCTATCCATAGATTTTAAGAAAGCTACCATACGTCCCTTCAAATAGTCATAGTTAGTGCCATCTAAGACTGGAGGTCTGTTAACATTTCCTCCTCCTTCCTTCTCCATAGCACCAGAATACAAACTCCCTGGAGCTCACCTAAAAACATAATAGGGTGACCTGCTCTGATGCCAATTGAAATTCTAGCACACATATACTAGATGTCGAGACAGATGTCATAACACCGGGATCAAAACAGCTTAAACACACAAATAAAAATGTTGAGATTTAAATGACAGAAAAGTAAAAAAATATCACCAGTAGTTGTTAACCCAGTTCAGTGCAACTTACCTACATCTGAAGGCTACCAAGCCAGGAAGGAAATTCACTATGATAGTATTAGTTCAAAGCTAAACTCCCCTCAAAGCTAAACTCCCTCGTTTATAACTTCTCTCTTAATCCCTACCTTGTACAACTTCTACCTAGAAACCTTCTAGATATGAGATCCCACTTGTTGCACCCTAAAATTTGCCCAACCTTATTCACTTGATTTATGTTTCATTATCATTAGCATTTGCATATAGAGTCAGGTACATAGACTAATCATCTGCATAGCATAAGCATAGAAAGTCATTCAACAGGGGACCAATCATTATTCTCATCTCTAGAAGCCTATCAAGAGGTTATTATCCCAATTCAATCTCATTCAAGTCATCAGGAAAGAATTTGAAAGCAAAGAGTTCAGCAGATCAAGCCTTGAGTCCATCTCCTAGCTGAGGGCATCTGAGGATCAACAAGAGGATTGTGAGCTGTGAGTTGAAGGCATGGAGAGTATCTAGACATTATGAGAGACTTAGAAAGTCATTTGGAGAAGGAGACAAGTCATTGATGAGAGCACAAGAGCTACAGTTGAAGACAGTCAACTAGGGTTTCATCTGGGTCAACCCTAGGTCAACCCTAGGTCAATTGACTGATTTAAAGGGCATTCAAGTCTATTGGAGAGATGTGGGGTTCATCATTTGACATGGAGAATAAGGATATGTTGTTTAGCTAAGAAGAATTCAAGAGAAATCAAGGAGAGGAGGAGTTTCTAAATTAGGGTTTCTCTGTAAAATCCCCTAGTTTAGGTCAAATTTCCAAACAAGATAAGTCAAAATGCTAGCTTCAAATGGCTTCTTGGCCAACATGAAACTTGTAGAGGATCTCAAGACCTTTAATTTGAGTGGTGGAAGACATCAAGGAGATTTATAGAACTCAAGTTATGGTCCTTGCAAGTTACAGGTCATCTGAGGTGTCTGAATTTTTGTCTGTGAAAGTGACTTGACTTCCAAGCTAGTTTTGCCCCTCAAGGAGATCTCAAATGAATTCTTGGTCAACATAAGAATTGTTCCTCATTGTCTTAGCTTTCTAGAATGGCATGGCATGCCTTCATATGATGTGGAGAACTCAACTTATGGTCTTGGCAAGCAAAGGGTATTTTGGGCATTTGTGAATTACAGGTCATTTTAACCTATGTCCAAAACTCATACAAGGAGGCCTCAAATGAAAAAACTTACAACATCAAACTTGCTCCAAATGGGATTTTAAGTCTAGAAAGAAGGTCACAAATTATTGGAGAAGCTCATAACATGAAGTTGCATAATTGGTCAAAAGATGAACTAAAATCGCTTATAATTCAAAGAAAGTCAAGAGAAAAAATGGTTTGGGAGGTTTATGAGTCCAAATGGAGACTTCCAATATATGATTTTGAATGGAAAAACAATTATAAGAACAATGGTTCAAACACTTTTTTGAGTTTAGAAGGAAAAAAGAAAGTTATCTTTGGTTACTTGTAATTGAAGAAACATAACCAAAATGGATCAAAGTTGGAAAGCAAGGGAATGTGCAAGATGGATCTAGAATGTTCATATGGGGTCTATATATTCATGAAATGAGAATTTAGCAAGGGTTGGCTTCATTTTCACCAAGAATTTCACAAGCTTTCACATTCTTTTTCATTGAAGTTTCATTCCAATCTCACAAATTCTTCACCAAATATTCATCATAATCAACTTTCTCATACTGTTTCATCATCATAGATCCTAATTCAATCAAGAATCAAGTGTGAATCATCCATTTTCGAGCACCTTTTTCATCAACATCAAAATTGGAGTTTCAAGTGGACAGCATAATTCAAGCCAAGAATCATCACAACACTGCATACAGAATCAATACCTGAGTAATTTGATCAAGATTCAAGCCTTGGAAGCCTCAGATCCTCAATCTTCCATAGCTGTTTTCAAGCTTTTGCACCAGGTGAGTTTTCATTCACACAGCTCGATCTAGTTAGTTTAGCATGTTGTTGTTAGTTTAGATTTGATCTAGGTGGTTAGGAGAACAGTTAGGATGAATTTGGAATGATTTGGTGATGGTTGTTAGCAGGTGCAACAAACTGTTAGGGTTTAAATCTCTTAGGTTAGTGCATCATAATCTTAGCTTGATAGCGCAGGTTGATCACCATTAGGCATAGATTAGGTTAGGGTAAGTTTGAGGGAGAATTGTTGTGGTGCATCTCAGAGAACTTCCATGGTGACCAGAGTTTGATGCCATCGGGTTTGTTGATCTAGTGAATTTCAAAGCAATCTAGTGCCATAGGATTATAGAGGAAGAAATTCTGAGCATCTTTCATGTTGGAAGTATGTTGATTCATGGCCTGGTGATGGAGAACCGAGAGCTCGAATTAGAGCATGCATGGAGTTTCATGGAGGATGAAACCCTAAGTTTCAGATCCAAGGAAGGAGACACAATCGTGTCCGTTCAATCCGTGTTAGACCCTTGACTTGGAGGGAGATCCTGTGGCTCACATTTAATCTGATTTGTGGAGGGAGATTGCATTGGCCAAAACGCGCCGTTTCATTAATTGAAACGGGCGGGCCTCAGAATTTTATGCTATCCCCACCCCCAATGTATAGGCCCATTCCAGTTTGAACGTGAATCTGTTGCTAGTCTCACCCCCCTGCGCCTCTTTTATTTTTCATTATTTCTGAAGCGTTTTGGGCCTAATTCCAATTGCTACGCACACCCCTGGCTGTGTGGCCCACTCTGATTATAACTGGGCGTATCTGCTATTCTAACCCCCCTCCCTCATTTTTAATTCATTTTATTTCTTAATTCATTTTAATTTTTACCAACTTCAAAAATTCATAATAAATGCATAAAAATTCATTTTCAATCCATTCTTTTTACAATATTTTCTTTAGGATGTGTAGAATATTATAGGAAAATAAAATTGCATTTTTATTTTCATTTCATATTTTTTTCATATTTTCTAAATAAATGTCATTTTAAATAAATTCATTTCATGCATGATTTTAATAATTTTTGTTCTCTCACATGCTTTAATATTTTTTGGTCATTCTTTTTATATTGTTTAGATGAGATATTCAACTTGTAGAAATATTTTAGTTCCCATTTTTAGGAATTAATTTTAGGTGATTAAAATAGGTTTCAACATCATGAACAAACTAGGGTTTTAGGTGATGACTTAGGAGTTTGATTTCATTTCCCTTAGGACTTAGGGTTTGAATAGATTAGTTATGGGACTATAGGGGCTATGGGTAGCTATTAGACCCCTTAGAAAAAGTCAGGATTCCCCTACTGCTATTAATACTGTCTGTATATCTGTTGTCTGGTGTGATGTGCCCTCTGGGGATTGTTGCTTGTTTGTTTGGGTATTGGGTTTGTCTGGGACCCTGGGGAAGCTGAAGTCTTGAGGAGATGAAGATCATTGGAGATTCAGAGATTGAAGATCAACTTCCAGAGTTGAAGAGAAGATTCTTGCTAGCAGATGCTGAGGAGACTAGGGTTTAGGAGCTAGGCAGAGCTCTAGGTTAGAAAGTTTGTTTCTCAAACATGGATTGCCTTGTCTGCATCCATTCTTCTCTGTGATTCAGAGTCTCTCTAAGACACCCACCCCCTTCCTTTGGAAGGCTTGGTGATAGTGTCTATGAGATAGAACTCTTGAGAGAAAATGTCTCTTGTGTTAGAAGCAGTCTGTTCACCACCCTTGGTAGTCAACTGATTGCTTAACACCCAATTCACTCTTGTGACTAATCCCTCATCCTGGAGGTTTGAGCATGAAGAAAAGCCATTGCAGATGGAAGAATGATGATCAAAGCCCTTGCCTGAAGGCCATGGAGTTGGAGACTGGTGCTTGTTGAAGCCTGTAGCTGAATGGAGATTACTTGAAGCCAGATGTTGATTCAGAGCTGCTGATGCTGTTGTTGTTTTTGCTGCATTTCATTTCTGATGTATTGATTGGTTTTCCTGACTGTATTGTTTGCTGTTTACCCTGTTGGGTTGAAAGTGAAGCCTGTTCACTTTTGCCTATTGTTTTCTAGGTTCGAGGTTGAGTGGGACTCCCTTGCCTCGCTTGTGCTGTTGCATCCATGCATTTTACTGTTTTACTGTATATAGATCTGATATTGTTTCTGTTTCTGCCTATCCCTTAGGATCTCTGTTTCTCTCTGTGCAAGAGAGGAGCATGATAGACACTAGGTCTTAACCCATGCATGATAACATTAGGTTAGTTTGTTTCCCTTTGCAACCGTAGGTTAGAGTTCTGTCTCTTTCTTTCTCAAAACAAACAGAAAAACACATAAAGATTTCAAACACAATAAAAGACACTTCTTCCGTAAAAGAATGTGAACTCATCAAAACGTCATTTTTGTCCGCTTGGACTGTTAATCAAGAAAACTTTTTTCAGAGGGAATAAAATCAACCAAGACAAGCTTGTGTCGTCCGTGGCCCGAACTACGTTTGCTCTGATCTTCCATGCTGTGTGGAAGTACGTAGGCATAGGATGCGATATCCTAGCGAGCAACCTTCCCCTCCTTTCCCGTAGGTAGGCGAACTACGTTGACTCTGATTTCTCGTTCCAGGCGGGAATACGTAGGCATAAAGTGCGATACTTTGCCGAGTCATGTTTATTTTCATTTTATTTTCTTTTTCACCCCAGACCTTTAGCGTAGATAGAATAACAATCCATACCCGAAAGCAAGCGTGGATCCCGTCGAGTACGACGGACGTGAGGGGTGCTAATACCTTCCCCTTGCGTAACCGACTCCCGAATCCAGGTTTTGGTTGCGACGACCATACCTTTCCCGTCTTTGCGAGGTTTACTCTGAGCGTTTCCTTTCCCTCCCGTGGGATAAATAACGCACGGTGGCGACTCTTCTGTTCAGCCGGCGCCGATTTTCGCAGTAGCGACAGCTGGCGACTCTGCTGGGGATCCAACGTCCCCTGGCTGCTAAGGACTGCGATGGTTCTTATGCATTTGGGATCCAACGTCCCTTTGAGAGAGTCAATCCTAACGCTTGTTTTCCCGTCGAGGATTTTGTATGGAGTTATTGTATATTTCTAACCTTGTATTCTCAGCTTTATATATTGATTATTATTGCTGTATTTGGGGTGTGACGGGTGTTCTGATATTGAGAGATAAGCCGGACCTGGGCTTGAGTGCACCTAGAATTAGAGTAGAAATTAGTGGGCGCCCGCTTGCTTTGCTTGCTTTGGTGTCCCATGAAATCTACACTCAGACGAGGTTCCTCTGGTTGGCTTCCTGTCCCTTCCTTTGGTTGGCGTGGGTTGCTGGTTAGTTGGATTGTCGACTCTGGGGACCGATCATTTGGAAGTTGGCTGAGTGAGGCCTCTTCAGGATTTGGTGATGCCACTCCTTCTGGGAATCGTATCATCAACCCTGAAAGTCTGTGACGCCAACGACCGCATAGGATGCCGTACCTTGTGCCAGTTATAGGGCCGCCCACCTGTGAGGGGATTTTGGGGTTATGCAGGTAACTAGACCTTCAGATACCGGTTGTTTCTTGATCAAAGATCCTGGTTATTTATGGAGAGTTATGAGGTCTGTCAGAGGCCATTTGGGAGACGTGTTCTGAGGTCTGTCAGAGACCATTTGGAGAGTTCTGAGGTCTGTCAGAGACCAATTAGAGATGTGATTTGAGGTCTATCAGAGACCAGTCGGAGTTATGGTTTGAGGTCTGTCAGAGACCAGTATTGGAGTGTTATTTCAGGTCTATCTGAGACCAGGGTTTGATGACTTCTGGATGGTCTATCTGAGACCTTTCTTGATTGGGTTTAGGCTACTCAGCTGCAGCTTCGGTCCCCGTTGAATGTTACTTGCATTGCATTGCCTGCATATCCATTACCATTTGCATTTCACTAACGTGTGTCTGTGCTGCAGGTGCATTTGCATTTCCCTAGTTCTAGTGCCCCGACTTCTGTGTTTTGATCATGACTAGCTTAAGGAGAACGGTTGCTTACAAATTGCCTACGCCTGATATTGTTCCTCTACTTGGGTTGATCTCTCTTGCTGATGAGGGTGTTCGTAGGAGTTTCCGGATGAGCTATGGTAGATTATTGAGATTGGTGTGCAAACCTACAGAGGTAGAGTTAGATGGGTTGTATGCTTTGATGCAATTCTACGACCCTGCTTTGAGGTGCTTTACGTTCTCTGATTTTATTATGGGACCAACCTTGGAGGAATACGCTGAGTATGTTGAGCTGCCCGTGCAGAACCAGGTTCCATTCATTCACTATGACGCCAAACCCAAGCCGGAGGATTTGGCAAAAGCCTTGCATATTGATGCTTCTGAACTTGTGACTACTATCTCCCGTGGAGTTCCAGGCTTCTCACTCCAGTTCTTAGTTGGTAAAGCCCAAGAGTACGCCAAGAGCGGGTGCTGGGTAGCTTTCAATGCTGTGTTGGCTTTGTGCATTTATGGCATAGTTTTGTTCCCCAATATACCGGACTTTGTGGACTTTGATGCTTTCTACTTGTTTGCCGCTGGTAATCCTGTACCTACTTTACTCGGAGATCTCTACCACTCATTGCATTATAAGAATGAGAAGGGAAGAGGAAAGAACGTTCACCTGTGTGTGCCCTTATTGAGTAGGTGGTTTGAGAGTCACCTTCCTAAGAGAGGATCTGCTGCAGAGACTACAGTTCCAGTTGGTTGGCCAGAGCGTCTGATGAGGCTATCGTCGGAAGATATGGAGTGGTTTGATCGAGACCTGTTGGGATCTGAGCTCATCTTCAGTTGTTCTGGGTACCCTAATGTGCCGTTGATAGGAAGAAAAGGGTGTATTAATTACAACCCTTCTCTATTCATTCGCCAGTTCGGATATGCGCTGAAGAATCCACCTCAAGAGGAAGAAGTACAGGAATCTCTGTACTTCACAGGAGATCTGAAGGGAGAATTACTAGCCAAGTTGCAACGTGCCTGGACGCGTATTAACCGCAAAGGGAAGCCACTGTTAGGAAAGAATGACTGTCAGGCCTATGCACCTTATAGAGTTTGGATTCAGGAGAGGGCTAGTCAGTTGAAGATGCCGTTTCCAGATGCACCAACTCTCGTTCCCGTTCCGGTAGCAGAGCCGACTACTGTTTCTAGAGAGGCCTATGAACAGGTGGTAAAGGAGAAAGAAGCCTTGATGAAGGTCAACGAAGGGTTAGAGCAAGAGTTAGCCCAAGTACGCAGTGAGAAAAACAAGGCCGTATATGCTTTCCAACAACAGATCGAGCTGGTAAACAGGTTAGGAGCTGAGTTGACCGAGGAGAAGAAAAAGCGTGAACGTCTGGGGCAAGAGTTCAGAAGTTCCCATGACATGCTGGAAGCCAAAAAGAAAGCGCTCGATGCAGCACACCGAGAGATATCCTCTTGCAATAAGACTTGGAATGCTACACTCACCAACAACAAGAAGAGGGAAGATAAGCTGAAGCAGCAAATCTCCGACCTCGAAGAGAAGTTGAAGTCTAGCATCAAGAAGTGTGAGGAGGAAGTGATGACCCGGTATAGTGTCCAGCATGCACTGAACAAGGCAATCAAATCCAGAGACGAAGCAATGTCCCAGAAGCGAAAGTTAGAGAATTGCTTCGGAGAAGCAACATGGGAAGAAACTGCTGAAGACGTACGCCGTGTCCTTAAGAGGAGGAACCAGCTTGTTGAAGGGATGCTTGACCGACCAAGCCATCCGGAGACCAAGAAGTTGATAGAGGAGTACCAGACTTTTGGGAGGATTTGATTATCTCATGTAGTAACTTGTATGCTTTATTTGCATAGTGCTGACCATCACCAGGATTGTTGGTTGAGGTCATGCCTTCTTTGTACTCTCAGTGATATTGTACCCTGGGTTTATTGATTCTCCTTGCAATATATGAGGCTTTCTATGATTCAGCTCCGATATTCCTATTGTCAGCACTGTCACGGCACCGGCACCTTCGCACTAGAACTGGGGGAATGAATTTCCCTAATGCACAGACACATTGCATTGCATTCATATTCATATTGCATAACAGGTAATCTTTGAATGGTGTCTTATCTCCTGCTCTGTACCAGGTACTTAACAGGATTCCAGATCAACATCCGCACCGCTATTCTACACGCTCCAACTGTCGGAAAGTCATGGACCAAATTCAGAACGAGATGCAGGATGTGCGCGAGAAGCTCGCCCTCTTCATGCAAACCATGGAAGCTATAGCAAAAGGGCAAGAGAACTTGCAGGCCATGGTCCAGCCTTTGTTGGCTCGCAACGCTGGTCATGGTAATGACGATCATCAGTCTGTCCGGGTTGATACTGCTCATGGAGACGGCACTCCCACGCCAGTGGCTCCGCCCGTGGTCAATATACCTGCCGCTAACGTCAACAACGCTACCGCTG
Organism: Lathyrus sativus; assembly: GCA_963859935.3. Lineage (NCBI taxonomy): Eukaryota > Viridiplantae > Streptophyta > Magnoliopsida > Fabales > Fabaceae > Lathyrus > Lathyrus sativus. The sequence continues at coordinate 178,192,039 of OZ012736.1, read as the reverse complement.
CTGTGAATGGTAACGTCGGAGTAGGGAATGAAGCTGCTGTCCATAATGCTGGGCTGGGTGATGTCAATTTGGGAGATAATCTCGGAGGCAATGGCTTTGTCAATACTGGGTTCGGATTCAACGATCAGGGATTCGACAACACTGGCAAGTATGGCTTTAATGCTCAAGGATTTGGGCAAGATGGTTATGGTATGGTCAATCAGGGTTACGGAGGCTTTGGAAACGGAAACGGTGCTGGATTTATGGCTGTTGGTCCTGCTGGAGGTGTTCAAGGGTACGACAACAGAGGCCGAGGTCCCGGGATAAATCAGATCAGAGCTGGACGTAATAATGCGCATGATGGGTACGGGGCTGGAAATGGTCTGTGGCAAGAGGATCAGCAGGAAGACGCCTTCTCCGGAGGAGGTTTTGAAGGGCCGATGGATGATTCCCAAAAGATTAGAATGCTGGAAGAGCAAATGAAGGGAGTCCTAAATCAGAGTGCTGTGGGACTGGACATGGCAACAATGGGCTTGGTACCTGGCTTGAGGGTGCCAATTAAATTCAAAGCGCCTGTGTTCGATAAGTATAAAGGAGATACATGTCCGAAGGTGCATGTACGAGCTTATTACAGAAAGATGTCTGCATACTCCACTGATGAAAGAATGCTCATGCATTTCTTTCAGGATAGTCTATCGGGTCCTTCCCTAGAGTGGTACATGGGGTTGGAGCCAACTGATATCAAGACATGGAAGCAATTAGCGGAGGCATTTGTAGCCCATTACAAGTATAACAGTGATCTGGCACCCAATCGGGTCCAGTTGGCCGGGCTTTCGCAGAAGAAGGGGGAGAGTTTTAAAGAGTACGCGCAAAGGTGGCGCGATATGGCTGCCAGGGTCCGTCCTCCTGTCGAAGATAAAGAAATGAATGATATGTTTGTCGGCACATTCACCGGGCTGTTTCATGATATGCTGTTTCATACGTCTCTGGCTAGTTTTTCAGACCTGATTCTGATGGGTGAAAAGATTGAGCGTAATATTAAGCAAGGAAAGTTCCAAGTCGAGGAATCAACTGCATCTGGCAGTAATAAGAAAGCTTATGGTGGGCGCCGTCAGGGCGAAGCTAGCGCAGTATTTGGAGGCCGAGGCCGAGGCCGAGGCAGGGGAAGAAATCAATATCGTCAGCAGCAGCAAGTGTCGAGTGTTACTATCCCCTATCAGCAGCAACCAATTCAGCAACAACAACCGATTCAGCAGCAGCCTCAGCAGGGGGCACAGCAGGCTCAACGAAGATTCCAGGGTAATAAGCCGAGAAGAGTGTTTGAGAAGCCTCCCTCGACCTATGCCGATTTGTTGCAGACATTGTTGGGATTGAATCTGGTAGAGAAAAGAACCCTGGCACCGATAACGGGAACTCCCCCGTTCGGCTATGACGCAAGTAGGCACTGTGAGTTTCATTCTGGGGCCCCGGGCCACGATATTGAAGGTTGCCATGCTTTTAAGCACGTTGTGCAGGATCTCTTAGACAACAAGACTATTAATTTCGGGACGGCAGGTCCGAATATAGTCCAGAAACCCATGCCTAATCATGGGGCGAACGCCGTGCTGACTGAGGAAGGTCTGAATCTTATCATGAATGTTGAAGATTTGAAGACGCCGCTGAGCGAAATAAAGAGCCGACTGCTGCAGGGAGGTGTTTACCCAGGATGTAATGAATACTGTTTAGATTGTTGGGCCCTAGATGGGGGGTGTGAGGATTTGAAGAAAGGCATCCAGGCCTTGATTGATGACGGCGTATTGCAGTTTGACAGAACAGCAACTGACGAGCCTGCAGGGGCAGTAGTGGATAATCGGAGTGATGTGGCCACGGTAACGATTCCGCGGAAGACGATCACTATTGCAGCACCAGCTCAGCGCCCACCGATTACCATAACTAAAGTCGGGCCAATCCCGTATGAGAACACGAAAGCAGTCCCATGGTCATATGGGCTAGAGGTGTATTGTGATGGGATTAAGATCGACGTTAATAAGCAGTCAGCGGAGATTGTGGATAATGTTGTTGGTGCAGGAGGCATGACGAGGAGCGGCAGGATCTTTATATCTCCTGAAGTGGAGGCTGAAAGGCTAGCGAAAGGAAAAGGGAAAGCGGTTGAGAATGTTCCGGTACAAGCAAATGAAAAGGAGGCAGCATCTAAGGATGTAGAAGAATTCATGCGCTTGATTCGGAAAAGTGATTATAAAATTGTGGAGCATCTGCAGCAAACACCGTCCAAAATATCTATCTTGTCATTGTTGCTGTGTTCGGAAGCTCACAGAAACGCTTTGCTGAAAGTCCTGGACACTTCTTTTGTACCCCAGGACGTCTCCGTAAACCAGCTAGAAGGAGTATTGGCACATGTGAATGCGGGCCACAGTCTGGGCTTTACTGATTTTGACTTGACTCCGAAAGGTAGAGATCATAATATGGCATTACACGTGTCTGTGGAGTGTAGGGGATCGACAATGTCGCACGTATTGGTTGACACCGGGTCATCTTTGAATGTGCTGCCTAAGAAGGCGATGATGAAGCTGGATGTTCGAGGGATTTTGTGTACTCCCAGTGATTTGGTAGTCAGAGCGTTTGACGGCACGCGGAGAACAGTCTTCGGATCGATTACCTTGCCTCTGCAAGTGGGGCCGGAAGTGTTTGCAACGGAGTTTTATATCATGGATATACAGCCTGCATACAGCTGCTTGCTTGGAAGACCCTGGATTCACGGGGCAGGGGCAGTCACGTCTACCCTGCATCAAAAGTTAAAGTATATGGTCGGAGACAGCGTAGTCACCGTATGCGGAGAAGAAGACATCCTGGTCAGCCATCTATCTTCGTTTAAATATGTGGAAGTCGACGGAGAGATCCACGAGACGCCATGCCAGGCATTCGAAGGTTTGCGCATTAAGGACAAGGGTCCCGGGCCAAGCAAAGTGCCAGAGATAGCTGTCTCATCGTATAAAGAAGCTCAAGCGCTGGTGGAAGCAGGAGAAGCCAAGGGCTGGGGCAAAGTGCTGGACATTCCTGTGAAAATGGACCGGTTCGGGCTGGGGTACCGACCGTCGTCATCGACTCCTTCCGTGGGGGCCCCCCATTTCAGAAAGTCAATCACCATCTCTGCCAGTGGAGTATGTCATGAAACTGTCAATGCTGCTTCGGAATCTGATGAAGGGGACAGCGACTGTGATATGGATGCCTGGATTCAGCCAAGCACGCCAGGACAAGGACTGTGCAACTGGTCTATTCAGGAGCTTGTTCCTGTGACTTTTAAACAGTAATGCTTTGCTTTATTAATTGTTGAATAATCTGATGTCGTGCCCGGGGCATCAGGATTTGCTTAGGGCTGTGTTGTTATAAACATTACACGTTAATCATTAAATAAATGGCGTTTTTCATGTGCAAATACTGTAATCTCTGTTTTTCCTGTTTTGTATTTTTTCAATGAAATGGCAACATGGTTATTCGCTTTATACGCATTTTGAAGCACTTAACCGTTCCTTTTGCAGGATAACATTTTCAGATGACATCCTTGAACCACCTATGACTCATCCCGACTTTGATCACCCGGTATTCCAGACCGAAGAAGAGGTTGTCGAAGATAGCGACGTTCCTGAAGAACTGTCTTGGTTGGTGAAACAAGAGGAAAGAGCCATTCTGCCTCACGACGAGGTCATCGAAATTATCAATTTGGGGTCGGAAGGGGTTGAGAAGAATATTCGTATTGGAGCCGCACTGCAGAGTGATATCAGGCGAAGACTGGTTGAAATGCTCCGAGAGTATAATGACGTATTCGCTTGGTCGTATCAAGATATGCCAGGGCTCGATACAGATATGGTTGTGCATCGCCTGCCACTGAAAGAAGATTGCCCGCCAGTCAAACAAAAGCTTCGCAGAACACGACCAGATATGGCAATGAAGATCAAAGAGGAGGTGCAGAAACAGTGGGACGCTGGTTTCCTGGCTGTGACAAAGTATCCCTCGTGGGTTGCCAACATCGTACCAGTGCCAAAGAAAGATGGCAAGGTTCGGATGTGCGTGGATTATAGAGATTTGAATAAAGCAAGCCCAAAAGACGATTTTCCACTTCCTCACATTGACGTGTTAGTTGATAATACCGCTCAATACTCTGTATTCTCCTTCATGGATGGCTTTTCAGGCTATAATCAAATCAAAATGGCGCCAGAGGATATGGAGAAGACTACTTTCATAACGCCTTGGGGAACATTTTGCTACAAAGTGATGCCCTTTGGTTTGAAAAATGCTGGGGCAACATATCAGCGTGCTATGACGACTCTCTTTCATGACATGATGCATAAAGAGATCGAAGTTTATGTTGACGATATGATTGCCAAATCTCAGACGGAGGAAGAGCATCTGGTGAATCTGTTGAAGCTGTTTAAAAGGCTTAGGAAGTTCAGGCTGAGGCTGAATCCTAATAAGTGCACCTTCGGGGTGAGATCGGGTAAACTGCTGGGGTTTATCGTAAGCGAAAGAGGAATAGAGGTCGATCCTGCTAAAATAAAAGCGATTCAAGAAATGCCGACGCCTAAAACAGAGAAAGAGGTGCGCGGGTTTTTAGGGAGATTGAACTACATTGCCCGGTTCATATCTCACCTAACTGCCACGTGTGAACCATTATTCAAGCTGTTGAAGAAAGATCAAGCTGTAACGTGGAACGATAATTGTCAAAAGGCGTTCGACAAAATAAAGAAGTATCTGCAGGAGCCTCCTATTTTGATACCCCCGGTGGCAGGGAGACCCTTGATAATGTATTTGACGGTTCTTGAGGGAAGCATGGGTTGCGTTCTCGGTCAACACGACGAGACGGGGAGAAAAGAGCATGCGATCTATTACCTGAGTAAGAAATTTACAGACTGTGAATCTCGATACTCAATGCTGGAGAAAACTTGTTGCGCGCTAGCCTGGGCCGCCAAGCGTTTGAGGCAGTACATGCTGAATCACACAACCATGCTCATCTCGAAGATGGATCCGATCAAATATATATTCTAAAAGCAGGCGTTGTCAGGTAGAATTGCCCGTTGGCAGATGGTCTTGACTGAATATGATATCCAATACGTCTCGCAAAAGGCTATAAAGGGGAGTGTGCTGTCTGAGTATCTGGCGGAGCAGCCTATTGAAGAATACCAATCAATGAGATTTGATTTTCCTGACGAGGATATCATGTATCTCAAGATGAAAGATTGTGAAGAGCCGTTACCGGACGAAGGACCAGAATTGGGGTCCCAGTGGAAGATGATATTTGACGGAGCTGTGAATGCTTATGGTAGCGGAATAGGGGCAATTATAACTACGCCGCACGGGTCGCACATCCCGTTTACTGCCCGATTGACCTTTGCCGTTACCAACAATGAGGCCGAATACGAAGCTTGTATAATGGGGCTTGAAGAAGCCATTGATTTGCGAATCAAACATCTAGACGTATACGGAGACTCAGCCCTGGTAGTGAATCAGATCAAAGGGGAATGGGAGACACGGCAGCCTAATTTGATACATTACATGAATTATGCAAGGAGATTGTTGCCTTTCTTCGACAAAGTTGAATTGCATCACGTGCCGCGGGCAGAAAATCAAATGGCTGACGCCCTTGCCACTTTGTCTTCCATGTACAAGGTCAACTTCTGGAACGAAGCTCCCCAAATCACTATCTCTCGGTTGGACAGGCCAGCTTATGTGTTTGCTATTGATGAAGCATCTGATGACAAACCGTGGTATTTTGATATCCTTAATTTCCTGAAAAATAAAGAGTATCCGGCTGGGGCATCCAGTCAAGATCAGAAGACTCTCAGGAGATTAGCGGGTAATTTCTACTTGAATCCGGATGGCGTCTTGTATAGAAGAAACCACGATTTGGTGTTGTTGCGTTGTGTAGACGAGAAGGAGGCCAAGCTTCTCATGGAGGAAATTCACGAAGGTGCATTTGGTACGCATGCTGGTGGACATGCTATGACGAGAAAACTGCTGAGGGCAGGTTATTTTTGGTTGACGATGGAAACTGATTGTTTCAAGTTCGCAAGGAAGTGCCACAAGTGCCAAATTTATGCTGACAAAATACACGTGCCTCCGAGTCCTCTAAATGTGATGTCATCTCCATGGCCATTCTCGATGTGGGGAATCGATATGATTGGAAAGATCGAGCCGACGGCTTCTAATGGGCATCGGTTCATCCTAGTAGCAATCGATTATTTCACCAAGTGGGTGGAAGCGGCGTCTTACGCAAATGTAACGAAGCAAGTGGTGGCTAGATTCATCAAGAGAGATATCATTTGCCGATATGGGATCCCCGAGCGGATAATCACGGATAATGGTTCAAATCTGAACAACAAAATGATGAAGGAGCTCTGTCAGAATTTCAAGATCGAACATCACAACTCCTCCCCTTACCGACCCAAGATGAATGGCGTTGTCGAAGCGGCCAATAAGAATATCAAGAAGATAGTCCAGAAAATGGTGGTGACCTATAAAGATTGGCATGAAATGCTACCTTTTGCTTTGCACGGTTATCGTACGACGGTACGCACATCAACCGGGGCAACTCCGTTCTCGTTGGTATACGGAATGGAAGCAGTATTACCATTAGAGGTTGAGATCCCTTCTTTGAGGGTATTGCGAGACGTTCAGCTGGACGAGGCAGAATGGGTAACGAATAGATTGAACCAACTGAGTTTGATGGATGAGAAGAGGCTAGCTTCTCTGGCATACGGTCGTTTGTACCAAAGACGAATGAAGAAAGCGTACGACAAGAAGATAATTCCGCGAAGCTTTCAGACGGGCGACCTTGTGCTGAAAAGGATTCTCCCGCCGCAAGCAGATCACAGGGGCAAGTGGACCCCCAACTACGAAGGGCCATACGTTGTCAGTAAGGTCTTTTCAGGAGGAGCGTTGTTGTTGTCCACCATGGACGGAGAAGACTTTGCGTCACCTGTGAATTCGGACGCAGTTAAAAAATACTTTGCTTGAAATAGACCCGCTGGACAAAAAAAAAAAAAAAAAAAAAAAAGAGAGTCCAGGCAAAAATGGGGCATCCTGGCGAACCAAAAACAGAATGAAAGGTTCGGGCAAAAATTAGGGATATATTGAAAAAATGTACACCCGCGAAGTTGAAAACCTACACTGGGCGGCTTCGGCAAAAAAGGGTATCCCGGTGAACTGAAAACCCGTAAAGGGCGGTTCACGCAAAAGTTAGGGATTTGAAAAGCAAATGACTGCGGTCCGAATTTGATATTGCAATGAGCATCAATGCGGGAGAATACATTTGAGGAGTCAATTATCGGATACAACCTCTTCAGAAGTGGGGATACCGGGAAAGCATTAGAGTCGGACGAGTCATGGGAGGATCAGTTCGTGGTGTTCATCTGCATCCAGTTGCCGACATGTGTACAAAATTTAATTTGTCAATATTTATGCTTCTTGTGAATACTTGCATACTTGTATATTTGCTTTGCGTAGCTTCCTCATTTCAGGAGTTACATCCCGTGTACAAAAAACTCCGCCCATTCATGGGCCCAATCAATGAAAATGTGTTATTCAGTACTTGATGCCTGTTCTTTACTGTTTTGCGCATGATAAAACGTCTAAGTTTATTGAAGCTAGCATGAGTATAACATCACTGGCCCTTGCCAACAGTTGTTAAAGCTTTGAATTAACTGAGTGTAACGTCACTAACCTGAATTGATTTGATTGCATAGGCTTTTCGTGTCTTGATTGTGTTGTTGCAGGTTTCATAACCATACGAGGAAGATGATCAAATGATTGCGATAACGAAAGACTCAGTCCCCACGCAGGTCATGCGTGTTATTCCTGAAGAGGGATAGAATTCCCCAGCTAGCCGTAGCTTATCCAAAGGACGTGCTCCAGAAAAGTTATTCGTCCTCGGCAGAGTTTGGCGATTCCAGGATCGTAAGGCTGTATTCAGACAGGCTCATCTTTCCCCGCAGGGTCATGCACTCTCCCCCAGCGGAGTCAGTTAATTTTCCCCAAGAGAATCATCCCAGCCCCAGCGGAATTCTCCTTGCAAGTGTTCATTCCTTCCAGTGGAATTCGAAGATCAAGACTTTCCCCAGCAGAGTTGGTGGTGGTTCCTGTCATTTATTTTGTCAGAAATACTGGTGATATCAGTTCACGTTCCAGCAGAAAGTCCGATCGTACTAGGCACATCTGCTATTCCCAGCAAGGTTATATTCCCCAGTAGGGGGGTTACCTCAACAAGGTGTTTGGATTGAGTTCCCAATTTCCCAGCAGGGTTGACTTCATCCTTCCAGCATTTATTTTGCGGAATAATTGTGTAGCATCTGGCTATCCCCGGCGGGGTCGGCATTATCCTTCCAGCATTTATTTTGCTGAAGCAGTTTCTGTACTCTAGCAGTTCAGGTGGAGAGAGCTCTTGCTCAAGTGGATTACTAAACATTCAAGATCTCGGCATGAGACATTCGACGAAAATGTCAGCTTTGGCAGTATTCCCCACAAAGTCTGCAGGATAAGTTTCTCTTTGTCCCCAAGCAGAGTTACTTATGTCCCCACCAGAGTTTTTGTTGAAGTTTCTCTAGACCGATCAGCGGAGTGTTTCCTGCAAAGTTGTTGTTACATCAACATTCAAAGGGTTTCCATGAATCAGAATTTTAGAGGCCACCGCCGGTTATCAGAGCAGGCGTTCGATAGTTTGGGTTCCAGACATCCCCAGTAGAGTTCATCTCAAAATCGTTGTCACGTCAGTGCTAAGAAGTTTGTGGGTGAGGATCATTGGAGAACTAAGTCCTGACGCGGACAATTTATTCCTATATTGACGGGATTTCTTCAGAAGTGGGCGTCCTAACGTGGACAGGTTTATTTTCCCGGATTGGCAAGGTGTGTTAGTCCTAACGTGGATAGATTCGGTTTCTCGAAATTTGTGGAATGGGAGGTCATGACGTTGACAAAAGCGGTCACTCTTGGTGTTGGTGTCCTGACGCGGACAAGTTATTTCCCCAGTGGGTCAAGGATGTGAGTCCTCACGTGGACGAGTCTTATTTCCTCAGCAGGTCGAAGACGCCTGAGTCCTAACGTGGACATATCAAGACGAGGTCAGTGTCCTTACGCGGACAAATCAAAGAAACTATTATTCCTAACGTGGAGAAGTGGGTCCTAACGTGGACGATGTAGTCCTTACGCGGACGTATCAGAAGAGGATTCCTTACGTGGAAATGACAGCATTCCTGACGTGGAAAGATTGAAGTCCTTACGTGGACAGATTAAGATTGATTCCTTACGTGGAAAGATCAGAGTCCTTACGTGGACATATCAAGAGGAGATTCCTAACGTGGAAGAAAAATGGTTTCCTTACGTGGAAAGACGAGTTTATTCCTTACGTGGAAATATTGAGTCCTCAAGCGGACATATCAAGATTGATTCCTGACGTGGAAAGAAAGAGATTATTCCTGACGTGGAAGAGTTTAGTCCTGACGCGGACAGATCAAAGAAGATATTCCTATTGTGGAAGAAGAGGTAGATTCCTTACGCGGAAATTTGAGTCCTGACGTGGACAGGTTCAGAAAAGTTGTTTTCCTTACGTGGAACGATTGGAGTCCTTACGTGGACAGATTGGTACAGTTCTCCTTATGCGGAAAGAAGAACGAATCCTGACGTGGAAAGATGAAAGGGTTAGTCCTGGCGGGAGCAAATGCAGAAGAAATGATTCCTAGCGTGGACAGGTGTTACTCCTAACGTGGAAGAGTATTATTCCTAACGTGGACGATTCAGTTCATGGAAATGCAGACGAATTATCCCCAGCGGAGTTGCCGAGATTTTTCTGGGTTAATAGCAAATGGAGGCCTAACGTGGACAGGTCTTAGTTGAGATTTCTTCGTAGTGATGGCGAATAGAGTCCTAACGTGGACAAGCAAGCAGTCTGTGATGACAGAATCCTCTTCAGAACGATGAAGACAATCCCCAGCGGTCGCGCGAGATCAGTGGGTTATTGTAACAGTCAGATTCAGCTGATGAATGTCGTTCCCCAAGCAGGAGCGCAATTTAGTTTTGCGGTTGGCAAATTTCTGGTTTCACTAGTATTCAACCGTCTCGTACCGCGAATGTCTGAAGGCTCCGGGCTCTTCACCCAATCGGGTCCAAGTCGCTTGAATAGGGGCAGCTGTTGCACCCTAAAATTTGCCCAACCTTATTCACTTGATTTATGTTTCATTATCATTAGCATTTGCATATAGAGTCAGGTACATAGACTAATCATCTGCATAGCATAAGCATAGCAAGTCATTCAACAGGGGACCAATCATTATTCTCATCTCTAGAAGCCTATCAAGAGGTTATTATCCCAATTCAATCTCATTCAAGTCATCAGGAAAGAATTTGAAAGCAAAGAGTTCAGCAGATCAAGCCTTGAGTCCATCTCCTAGCTGAGGGCATCTGAGGATCAACAAGAGGATTGTGAGCTGTGAGTTGAAGGCATGGAGAGTATCTAGACATTATGAGAGACTTAGAAAGTCATTTGGAGAAGGAGACAAGTCATTGATGAGAGCACAAGAGCTACAGTTGAAGACAGTCAACTAGGGTTTCATCTGGGTCAACCCTAGGTCAACCCTAGGTCAATTGACTGATTTAAAGGGCATTCAAGTCTATTGGAGAGATGTGGGGTTCATCATTTGACATGGAGAATAAGGATATGTTGTTGAGCTAAGAAGAATTCAAGAGAAATCAAGGAGAGGAGGAGTTTCTAAATTAGGGTTTCTCTGTAAAATCCCCTAGTTTAGGTCAAATTTCCAAACAAGATAAGTCAAAATGCTAGCTTCAAATGGCTTCTTGGCCAACATGAAACTTGTAGAGGATCTCAAGACCTTTAATTTGAGTGGTGGAAGACATCAAGGAGATTTATAGAACTCAAGTTATGGTCCTTGCAAGTTACAGGTCATCTGAGGTGTCTGAATTTTTGTCTGTGAAAGTGACTTGACTTCCAAGCTAGTTTTGCCCCTCAAGGAGATCTCAAATGAATTCTTGGTCAACATAAGAATTGTTCCTCATTGTCTTAGCTTTATAGAATGGTATGGCATGCCTTCATATGATGTGGAGAACTCAACTTATGGTCTTGGCAAGCAAAGGGTATTTTGGGCATTTGTGAATTACAGGTCATTTTAACCTATGTCCAAAACTCATATAAGGAGGCCTCAAATGAACAAACTTACAACATCAAACTTTCTCCAAATGGGATTTTAAGTCTAGAAAGAAGGTCACAAATTATTGGAGAAGCTCATAACATGAAGTTGCATAATTGGTCAAAAGATGAACTAAAATGGCTTATAATTCAAAGAAAGTCAAGAGAAAAAATGGTTTGGGAGGTTTATGAGTCCAAATGGAGACTTCCAATATATGATTTTGAATGGAAAAACAATTCTAAGAACAATGGTTCAAACACTTTTTTGAGTTTAGAAGGAAAAAAGAAAGTTATCTTTGGTTACTTGTAATTGAAGAAACATAACCAAAATGGATCAAAGTTGGAAAGCAAGGGAATGTGCAAGATGGATCTAGAATGTTCATATGGGGTCTATATATTCATGAAATGAGAATTTAGCAAGGGTTGGCTTCATTTTCACCAAGAATTTCACAAGCTTTCACATTCTTTTTCATTGAAGTTTCATTCCAATCTCACAAATTCTTCACCAAATATTCATCATAATCAACTTTCTCATACTGTTTCATCATCATAGATCCTAATTCAATCAAGAATCAAGTGTGAATCATCCATTTTCGAGCACCTTTTTCATCAACATCAAAATTGGAGTTTCAAGTGGACAACATAATTCAAGCCAAGAATCATCACAACACTGCATACAGAATCAATACCTGAGTAATTTGATCAAGATTCAAGCCTTGGAAGCCTCAGATCCTCAATCTTCCATAGCTGTTTTCAAGCTTTTGCACCAGGTGAGTTTTCATTCACACAGCTCGATCTAGTTAGTTTAGCATGTTGTTGTTAGTTTAGATTTGATCTAGGTGGTTAGGAGAACAGTTAGGATGAATTTGGAATGATTTGGTGATGGTTGTTAGCAGGTGCAACAAACTGTTAGGGTTTAAATCTCTTAGGTTAGTGCATCATAATCTTAGCTTGATAGCGCACGTTGATCACCATTAGGCATAAATTAGGTTAGGGTAAGTTTGAGGGAGAATTGTTGTGGTGCATCTCAGAGAACTTCCATGGTGACCAGAGTTTGATGCCATCGGGTTTGTTGATCTAGTGAATTTCAAAGCAATCTAGTGCCATAGGATTATAGAGGAAGAAATTCTGAGCATCTTTCATGTTGGAAGTATGTTGATTCATGGCCTGGTGATGGAGAACCGAGAGCTCGAATTATAGCATGCATGGAGTTTCATGGAGGATGAAACCCTAAGTTTCAGATCCAAGGAAGGAGACACAATCGTGTCCGTTCAATCCGTGTTAGACCCTTGACTTGGAGGGAGATCCTGTGGCTCACATTTAATCTGATTTGTGGAGGGAGATTGCATTGGCCAAAACGCGCCGTTTCATTAATTGAAACGGGCGGGCCTCAGAATTTTATGCTATCCCCACCCCCAATGTATAGGCCCATTCCAGTTTGAACGTGAATCTGTTGCTAGTCTCACCCCCCTGCGCCTCTTTTATTTTTCATTATTTCTGAAGCGTTTTGGGCCTAATTCCAATTGCTACGCACACCCCTGGCTGTGTGGCCCACTCTGATTATAACTGGGCGTATCTGCTATTCTAACCCCCCTCCCTCATTTTTAATTCATTTTATTTCTTAATTCATTTTAATTTTTACCAACTTCAAAAATTCATAATAAATGCATAAAAATTCATTTTCAATCCATTCTTTTTACAATATTTTCTCTAGGATGTGTAGAATATTATAGGAAAATAAAATTGCATTTTTATTTTCATTTCATATTTTTTTCATATTTTCTAAATAAATGTCATTTTAAATAAATTCATTTCATGCATGATTTTAATAATTTTTGTTCTCTCACATGCTTTAATATTTTTTGGTCATTCTTTTTATATTGTTTAGATGAGATATTCAACTTGTAGAAATATTTTAGTTCCCATTTTTAGGAATTAATTTTAGGTGATTAAAATAGGTTTCAACATCATGAACAAACTAGGGTTTTAGGTGATGACTTAGGAGTTTGATTTCATTTCCCTTAGGACTTAGGGTTTGAATAGATTAGTTATGGGACTATAGGGGCTATGGGTAGCTATTAGACCCCTTAGAAAAAGTCAGGATTCCCCTACTGCTATTAATACTGTCTGTATATCTGTTGTCTGGTGTGATGTGCCCTCTGGGGATTGTTGCTTGTTTGTTTGGGTATTGGGTTTGTCTGGGACCCTGGGGAAGCTGAAGTCTTGAGGAGATGAAGATCATTGGAGATTCAGAGATTGAAGATCAACTTCCAGAGTTGAAGAGAAGATTCTTGCTAGCAGATGCTGAGGAGACTAGGGTTTAGGAGCTAGGCAGAGCTCTAGGTTAGAAAGTTTGTTTCTCAAACATGGATTGCCTTGTCTGCATCCATTCTTCTCTGTGATTCAGAGTCTCTCTAAGACACCCACCCCCTTCCTTTGGAAGGCTTGGTGATAGTGTCTATGAGATAGAACTCTTGAGAGAAAATGTCTCTTGTGTTAGAAGCAGTCTGTTCACCACCCTTGGTAGTCAACTGATTGCTTAACACCCAATTCACTCTTGTGACTAATCCCTCATCCTGGAGGTTTGAGCATGAAGAAAAGCCATTGCAGATGGAAGAATGATGATCAAAGCCCTTGCCTGAAGGCCATGGAGTTGGAGACTGGTGCTTGTTGAAGCCTGTAGCTGAATGGAGATTACTTGAAGCCAGATGTTGATTCAGAGCTGCTGATGCTGTTGTTGTTTTTGTTGCATTTCATTTCTGATGTATTGATTGGTTTTCCTGACTGTATTGTTTGCTGTTTACCCTGTTGGGTTGAAAGTGAAGCCTGTTCACTTTTGCCTATTGTTTTCTAGGTTCGAGGTTGAGTGGGACTCCCTTGCCTCGCTTGTGCTGTTGCATCCATGCATTTTACTGTTTTACTGTATATAGATCTGATATTGTTTCTGTTTCTGCCTATCCCTTAGGATCTCTGTTTCTCTCTGTGCAAGAGAGGAGCATGATAGACACTAGGTCTTAACCCATGCATGATAACATTAGGTTAGTTTGTTTCCCTTCGCAACCGTAGGTTAGAGTTCTGTCTCTTTCTTTCTCAAAACAAACAGAAAAACACATAAAGATTTCAAACACAATAAAAGACACTTCTTCCGTAAAAGAATGTGAACTCATCAAAACGTCATTTTTGTCCGCTTGGACTGTTAATCAAGAAAACTTTTTTCAGAGGGAATAAAATCAACCAAGACAAGCTTGTGTCGTCCGTGGCCCGAACTACGTTTGCTCTGATCTTCCATGCTGTGTGGAAGTACGTAGGCATAGGATGCGATATCCTAGCGAGCAACCTTCCCCTCCTTTCCCGTAGGTAGGCGAACTACGTTGACTCTGATTTCTCGTTCCAGGCGGGAATACGTAGGCATAAAGTGCGATACTTTGCCGAGTCATGTTTATTTTCATTTTATTTTCTTTTTCACCCCAGACCTTTAGCGTAGATAGAATAACAATCCATACCCGAAAGCAAGCGTGGATCCCGTCGAGTACGACGGACGTGAGGGGTGCTAATACCTTCCCCTTGCGTAACCGACTCCCGAATCCAGGTTTTGGTTGCGACGACCATACCTTTCCCGTCTTTGCGAGGTTTACTCTGAGCGTTTCCTTTCCCTCCCGTGGGATAAATAACGCACGGTGGCGACTCTTCTGTTCAGCCGGCGCCGATTTTCGCAGTAGCGACACCACTCTCACTTCCTAATCAGTCATAATCCCAGTGACAATTCAAAAACAACCAACAATAAAAGCAGCACACTTCCAAGACAATACTTGGTTTTGCTTAAAATCTTCAACCAAGAACAATACACTCTGGCTTAAAAGCTTTAGAGTGAACAATTAGCAATAACAATCAGTCTACCTTGATGCATCAGAAGATACATGAGTGACATACAAACAAAAACAATCTAAACCCTAAAGGCAACCAAAACCCGACTAATCCTAATGCTCCAAACTCCACGTGTTGTTCTTCTTTCAACAGGGTTAGGTCTTCTCTTTAAATAGTCGTTTGTCCACTTGGTCTTGGGCTTCTTGAAGCACAAAAACACCAGGAATCCGTTTTAAATCAAAGCAAAATATCTTGCACAATAATAGGAACAAAATACAAAGCTTCCTAAAAAGGCTCAAGGATCCTTTTTATGAAAACAAACACAATCTGTCAAAACAGAAATTTCCACAATATACTCCCATGGATAACACAAACGTCTGAATCAAAACGCACTTAAAAATCACACTAAAAATACCAAAACGGTCATGCCCTAACTTTTTGGTATGACATGTCCTGACACATATCATAACACCATGCTGAACATGATGTCAGACTGCCATGGCAAAACATTTGGTTTAACATCTTGCTAACATCATGTTGTTTTATCAAAATGTAGCCAATCCATAAATCACAGAACTTACAAACATAATGAGGCTTTATGGGCCTATAGAGCGACCTACAAAACCCCAATAGAAACCACTTTGTTTAAGCTATTTTATGGTAAATCATGTCACCTGCCGGTTGAACTTGAACATAAGGCTTATTGGACCATTAAGACCCTTGACATGAATTATACTGCCACAGGAGAACTGAGGTTAGACGCCTACAAAAATGCCAAAATTTATAAAGAGAGAACTAAGCAGTGACACGATAAGCCCATAGCTAGAAGAGAGTTCAATGAAGGAGAACTAGTCCTTCTCTTCAACTCTCGACTAAAACGATTTCTAGGAAAACTTCATTCTAGATGGTCCGGACCTTTTGAGGTTATCCAAGTATTTCAAAATGGAGCCGTTGAAATAAGGAGTAAATCAAAAGAGACATTCATTGTAAACGGGAAGCAACTCAAACATTACCATAGTGTTGAAAACAGAGATTACTACAACAATTTCAAACTAGAAGACCTGCCTGCTCTTTCACAAGAATAGTTTTATTGAAAAGTGTCGAGCTACCGACATTAATGGAAGTGCTGTGTAGGAGGCAACCCACGGTCTTAAGTTTTAGTTTTTATTTTTTCCCACAAGTATTACTCGCGGTATATTCAATTATTCTAATCACTACTAACTTTATTTATGTCTACTTTCAGGCTATGTAGCATAGGCTAACATTTCATACTAGCTTTAGAGATGCAACCAGTAGATAACATGGATATTACTTTAAAAAATGAAGCCCAAAAGCAGCGTTTTAAGGTTCTTGCTCAGGGAGAGATGGCATTATTGATATACCCTGATGGACCTACCATGACCACTTTAGGAATTAGAGAGAGTGTCATGTACATGCTTAGCCAGATTGGTTGGGAAATTTTTTCTTTGAGGAGAAGATATAGCACTTACCATAGACTAACCCTTGAATTTATGAGTTCTTTCTTCTATGATCCTAACAGAGGGTTGGGGTTTAATAGAGGCTTAGCTACCTTTAGATTGTTTGGAAACAAATACCGTTTTACCCATCGTGAGATGGCTGACCTTTTAGGATTCCCCAGTGGTCCTGATGTATTTACTGTAGCACAAGATGTGTTTATGGAGCTTGAACTAGATTTCTTTTAGGGAAGTATTGCTGGAAACCATCACCCATAACCAAATTCCATGCACTCCGACAATATTCATAACCATGCCATCCGTTATTTCCGTAAGATCCTAGCCCATACCCTTTTTGGGAAAGAGGAGAACATCACCTCTGTGTCCAGAGATTAACTATTTATTATGTTTTGTGTTTTCCAGACCAGGCCTGTAAATGATGCAACCTTTATGCTAGCTAACCTAGACCGAATTGCACGAGATACCAATGGACCTATCCTGATAGGAGGCATAGTTACCATGATTGCTTCAGCTATTAGACTTAGATACCCACTTAAATGTCTAACCGCTTTAGGGGGTATCTGACCCATGCCCATTGTTTTTTGCTTTAACCGTGGCCTTATAGGGAACCTAGGACCTCATGAGTTTGATTTACTAATTAATAATGTGGTGGTACATCATTTTACATTGCCTAATCATGAGAGGACCAGTGTGCACAATAAAAACAACTGGCTTTATGACTTAGAAGGTCAAAGAGAGTCACCAACTCCACTTGATACCCCTAAAGCCTATGAAAACCACCATGCTCCTGTCTCTAATGCTGCTTCACTCGCCTCTGTTGTTCATGCCGTGCCTCCGGTAAATTACACTATTGTAATTGACGCCTTCACGACAGAAGTTGTTACTCTCAAAGGAGATTTCACTACCTTATGCGTGGATTTCCACAGCTTTATGGATGTGACTCATGAGCAATTTGACTATATTTTCCAAGAGATTTACTCCATCCGAAGACATTTCGGGCCTATCCGATGCTGTAGTGGCTTATTCTATTTGATTTTACCATATTTCCTACCTTACGCTTAGATAGTGAAGATACTGCACCATTTAAGTGTGGGGGAGGAAGTATTTTCCCTGCTTTCTAATTTAGGATTTCCATGATTTCATGCTTTCTAGTTTAGAATTTCCATGCTTTCTAGTTTAGGATTTCCATGCTTTCATGCTTTCTAGTTTAGGACTTACATGCTTTCATGTTAATTTACAAATTTTTGTCGAGCTATCAACATAAAACTAGCGCTGCGTGGGAGGCAACCCATGATATTTCTATTTTTCATAATGCAATTTTTGAGTTTCTCCATTAATTAGTGAAATTTTAATTTTCCCATTCATTTTTTATGTTTTTACATTATGCTTTCGGTTTACAGCTTGATTTATTTTACTAAGGCCACATGCTGAAATGTTGAACTTTACCAAATTTTGGCTTTAGCAAAGTCAATAGACCATTTAAAACATTAAGTTTTAGGCCTTAAACTTTAAATTTTCGTGCATAAGGCTAATGGCGTTTGCCAAAAAGCTCATGGCGCTCGCCCTGAGCATAATTTTTGAAAAATCGCAATTAAAAGCTCATGGCGTTCGCCATAAGCTTAATGGCAGTCGTCATTGACAGTAACTGCCAGAAGCACGTTTTACACTTCTTTTGACACGAATTTTCATACTTTTCATCTTCCAAAAACCCACTATCTCCCATTACTCTCTTAACTACTCATTCCATAACCTTCAATCTTCCTCTCCACTATCATTATTCTTCATAAAACCCCTAAAACCTCAACCTCATTTCTCTTTAACCTCTTCTCCATTCCTCACATTCCATATCGTTAGTTCTTGATTGGAAGGCATTTTGGTAAAACTAGGTGTAATCACAAGATGTTCTACAGGATGTCGTGACATCTGTCTGTCAAGATAAGCAGGTTGCTTTGGACTTATTAACAGGTCTTTTCTCCATGATGTCAAACAAGATGTCTTGACACTCATGGACTAAACATTCTGTATGAAAGTATTTATGTGTCCATATATTTTTATGCAAGCTTGCTGAACTATTCTGGTGTAGAACCTGTGCGTTTTTTTTATGGTTTTCTCAAGGAATTTCTGATGCACTTATTATGGATCAGATTTGATTTGATTTAGAGTTATTCTCAGAAGATTGGAAGAATGATTTGATTAGATCTGATTAATCAAATGAAATCAGTTGTTATTGATGAAGATTGGAATCTTCTCAAATCCTGTTGTTGCCACAGTCCAAGCCCATTCTGCATTGCTATTTAAGGAGGCGAAAACCCTAGCTTGAATACTAGAGAAGCAAGGATTACAAGTGTGTGCATTTGTTTAAGCTTTAAGGCTTCGTGTGTGTTAGTTTTGTGAGCCATTCACTCATTATTTAATGTGTGAATTAGACTAGGTTGTTAATTGTAAATTGTTCACTCAAAGCTTGTAAGCAAGAATGTATTGTTCTTGATTGAAGCTTTTAAGCAAGATCAAGCTGTGACTTTGAAGAGTGTCTTCTAAAGTCTTCTTACTTTGTTAATTTGATGTTATCGCTGCTGTGATTAAAGGGGAGTGAGAGTTGTCTCTTGTCTTGGGGTGTTCTAGGCAGAAGTTGCATGGGTAGAGATTAAGTGAGGAGTTGTAAACTGGGAGTTTATCTCTGAATTAATTCTACTAGTAGTGAATTTCCTCCCTGGCTTGGTAGCCCCCCAGACGTAGATGTGGTTTCACCGAATTGGGTTAACAATTTTTATGTCTCTTTACAATTGTTTTTGTTTATATTTGTTCTTATCATACAGATATTTGTGTCGGGAACATCTCCTTCAACATCTAATATCTGATACCAGAATTTCAATTGGTATCAGAGTAGGCATCATGCTCTGGTTCTGGGTGAGATCTAGGAACGATACTTTCTAGTACCATGGAAAAAGAAGGAGGATTTGTGAACAGACCACCTGTTCTGGATGGAAATAATTATGACTACTGGAAACCTAGAATGGTTGCCTTCTTAAAGTCTCTGGACAGTAAGGCATGGAAAGCTGTCATCAAGGGATGGGAACATCCTATGATTGTTGATAAAGATGGAAAGGCAACAACTGAATTAAAACTTGAGGAAGAATGGACAAAGGAAGAAGATGATCTAGCTCAGGGAAACTCCAAGGCCTTGAATGCCTTGTTCAATGGAATTGACAGGAACATATTCAGGTTGGTGAACAACTGTAAAATTGCTAAGGAAGCATGGGAGATTCTAAAGACTACTCATGAAGGCACATCCAAGGTAAAAATGTCTAGACTTCAACTCCTTACAACTAAGTTTGAAAGCCTGAGAATGAAAGATGATGAAAGCATACATGACTTTCATATGAGTATTCTTGAGATTGCCAATGCTTCAAGTGCTCTTGGTGAAAAGATGTCTGAAGAAAAGCTGGTAAGAAAAATTCTCATATCTCTCCCCATGAGATTTGACATGAAAGTAACTACCATAGAGGAAGCTCGAGACATCGGAAAGATGAGAGTTGATGAACTCATTGGCTCTCTACTAACCTTTGAAGAAGGAATAGGTGGCAAAGCTGACAAGAAAAAAAGCATAGCCTTTGTGTCAAATACTAAAAGAAGAGATTATGAATTTGATGAGGATAAAAATCTCTCAAATGCCATAGCTATGTTGGGAAGACAATTCAAGAAGGTAATGAAGAGAATGGGTACCAGACCAAATGACAAGAACATCTCACTTGACATCAGTGAGTCAAATGATGCAGGAAGAAGAACTAGAACTGGAGACAAACCTATGAACAACAAAGGGATAAAATGTCATAGGTGTGAAGGCTTTGGTCACATCAGATATGAATGCCCAACCTATCTCAAGAAACAAAAAGGTCTAGCTGTTTCATGGACTGATGAACACTCTGACAATGATACTGAAGAAGAATCTGCCAAGCATATAACTGCCTTAATTGGAAGATACTATTCTGAAGAAGATTTCAATGAAGACAACTTAACTTTTAAAGAACTAGCAGCTTCCTACAAAGAATTGTGCCTCAGAAGCGAAGAAGTTTGCCAACAAGGTGAAAAACAGAAGAAACACATCATCAAGCTAAAGACTGAAAAGGAGGAACATCTGACAATTATCAAGGGTTTGAATGATAAAGTTGCTCAACTAACTTCTCAACTTTACCATATGAGAAAGTCTGTTAGAATGATGAATAGTGGCACCAGAAACTTGGGCATTTACATCTAAGAGGAATGAAGAAGATCATATCTATGGAAGCTATAAGAGGTATTCCTAAAGATTGAAGAAGGAAAAATCTGTGGTGAATGCCAAAAAGGAAAGCAAACAAGGATGTCTCATCAGAAGATCCAACATCTCACTACTTCTAAAGTGTTGGAACTTCTTCACATGGACTTAATGGAGCCTATGCAGGTGGAAAGTCTTGGTGGAAAGAAGTATGCTTATGTTGTTGTGGATGAATTTTCAAGATACACCTGGGTGAATTTTATAAGAGAAAAATCTGAAGTGTTTGATGTGTTTAAAGACCTATATCAAAAACTTCAAAGAGAAAAAGAAGGTAAAGTTTTCAGAATCAGAAGTGATCATGGAAAGGAATTTGAAAATCAAAAGTTTGCTGAATTTTGCTCCACTGAAGGAATTAACCAATAATTTTCTTCTCCTATTACCCTTCAACAAAATGGAGTTGTGGAAAGAAAGAATAGAAAAATACAAGAATCAACCAAAGCTATGGTCCATGCTAAGAAGCTACCCTACCATTTATGGGCTGAAGCCATGAACACTGCCTGCTATGTTCACAACAGAGTGACCTTGAGAACAGGAACCATGACCACCCTGTATCAAATTTGGAAAGGAAGAAAACCTATTGTGAAATGCTTGCATGTGTTGGAAAGCAAGTGTTACATTCTCTCAGATCGTGACCATAGAAGAAAGATGGATCCTAAGAGTGATGAAGGGATATTCTTGGGCTACTCTACCAACAGTAGAGCCTATAAAGTATTTAACTACATAACTAATACCATGATGGAGTCTATAAATGTTGTTATAGATGACATGCATAAGGAAACTGATGTCCCAGAAGATGTTGGAACATCATTTGATATCCCAGCTGAATCTGAAGACAAAAACAATGAGTCTAATCCCACCATCACTGAGGCTAAACTTGTTAATAAAGGACCTTCCATCAGAATTCAGAAAGACCACCTTATTGATCTTATCATAGGTGATCCAAATAAAGGGGTAACCACAAGATCTAGAGAAATTGTCTCAAGCTCTTGCTTTGTGTCAAAGATTGAACCTAAGAACATCAAGGAAGCTTTAACTGATGAATTCTGGATAAATGCTATGCAAGAGGAATTGGGTGAATTCATGAGGAATCAAGTTTGGGATCTTGTACCAAGGCCTGAAGGAACAAATGTGATTAGAACCAAATGGGTTTACAAGAATAAATCTGATGAAAAAGGAGTGGTCACTAGGAACAAAGCCAGGTTGGTTGCTCAAGGATATACTCAGATTGAAGGGATTGATTTTGATGAAACTTTTGCTCCTATAGCTAGACTTGAATCCACCAGACTCCTTTTGGGAGTTGCTTGCATTCTGAAAATCAAGATGCTTCAAATGGATGTTAAAAGTGCCTTTTTAAATGGTTACCTAAGTGAAGAAGTCTATGTGGAACAACCTAAGGGTTTTGTTGATCTAACACTTCCTAATCATGTTTTCAAGTTGAAAAAGGCCCTGTATGGCCTGAAGCAATCCCCTAGAGCATGGTACGAAAGACTAACAGAGTTTCTTGTTGAGAATGGATATAGGAAAGGTGGCATAGATAAGACCTTGTTTATCAAATAAAAAGAGGGAAAACTCATGATTGCTCAAATCTATGTTGATGACATTGTTTTTGGTGGGATGTTAGAAGAGATGGTTCAACATTTTGTGCAGCAAATGCAATCTGAATTTGAAATAAGCCTTGTTGGGGAATCAACTTACTTTTTGGGTCTTCAAGTCAAACAGATGGAAGAATTCGTATTTCTATCTCAGAGTAAGTATGCCAAGAACATTGTTAAGAAGTTTGGAATGGAAAATGCCAGACACAAAAGAACTCCTGCACCCACCCATCTAAAATTGCCCAAAGATGAAAAAGGAGTTAATGTGGATCAAAGTATGTACAAAAGCATGATAGGGAGCTTGTTATATCTTACAACAAGCAGATTTGACATTGCTTTTACTGTGGGAGTGTGTGCCAGATATCAAGCTGAACCCAAGATTAGCCATATTAATCAAGTCAAAAGAATTTTTAAGTATATCAGTGGGACAAGTGAGTATGGGATGTTGTACACTCATGGATCTGGATGTGTGCTGTCTGGATATTGTGATGCTGATTGGGCTGGAAGTGCTGATGATAAGAAGAGCACATCTGGAGGCTGCTTATTTTTGGGAAACAACATCATCTCATGGTTTAGCAAGAAACAGAACTATGCATCCCTGTCTACTACAGAAGTAGAGCACATAGCTGCTGGGAGTAGCTGTTCCCAACTTGTATGGATGAAGCAGATGCTTACAGAATATAATGCCACACAAGATGTCATGACATTATACTGTGATAATCTGAGTGCTATAAATATCTCCAAGAATCCTATTCAACATAGCAGAACTAAGCATGTCACTACAACAAATCAATTTATTAGGGAGCTTGTTGAAAGTAAAATCGTTACTCTTGAGCATGTCACTATATCAAATCAATTGGCTGGTATTTTTACCAAAGCATTGGATGCTAATCAGTTTGAGACTTTGAGAGGAAAGTTAGGAATTTGTATTTATGAGGACTTATAGCAATTATTTCTAAGAGGGATTTTTGAGTTTAAAAGAAGTTTCTCTAAAATAAACATGTTTCAACATCCCTCTTGAATGAATTGCACGCCTTTGACTACTAAAGCTCACTATCCCACATAAAATTTTCCCTCTAACTGGACCTACAATTCCCACACCTTCTCTAATTTTCAGAATACCTCTCACACTCTGAACTTTGCTATTTATCTCCATCATCCTCTAAACATTTCTTCTCTCAACATCAAGATGTCTCCCACACGTGATGCTTTCCAAACTGATGCCCACCCCATTAGCACCCCCTTCGAAGATGCTCCTAAGGTGACACCCCCTCATGCAAACAAATCCCAACATCCTTCCAAAGGTAAATCTTCTGACTCCTCAGCTGACAACATTACTAGAATGAAGAACAAGGAAGGTTCTGCATATGTTGACAGATCCATTAGGGAACTTGTCACTAAGATTATCCAGAAAGGTCGTATTGTGCATGGTATTTCCACCCCAATTTCTCGCATAGATCCATCCCCTAGTTCTGATAAAGCTAGTGAAAAAGATGATAAGGCTGAGTTTGGGGAAGATGTCCCAATTGATGTTGAAGATTTTGGCTCTAGCTCTGCTTCTAAAGACTAAGATTAAGCTTTCTGCTTTATTGTTGGGCTGTTTTTTGTTGTTTTTGTTGTTTATGTTGTCTGCCTTGGTATAATAGACTGATTTTGTTGCACTTCATGTGCCTATGGGTTGTAATATTTGTGGGGTCTCCATGCCCTTAACTTGCTTGTTTCTAACTTTTTGTTCTATGTTATCTTCTAGTTTCTGTTCTAAAAATTATGGCTAAAAAGGGGGAGAAGAGTATACTGTAGTAGCTTTGCTGTATGGCTAGATGTGCTGGTGTGTATAGTAGGTGTGTAGCTGAAGGTGAAGATGGTGTCTGCTGGTGTCTGCTGCTCTGATTGGTTTGACAAGATGTTGATCCTGCTAGGTGTTTGTTTGTTCCTTTTTAGGGCTATTATGCAGCTTGATGTATGTTGTAGTAGTTTTGTTATTTGTTTGTCTGTATGCTTGGAGTTACAGGTTACTAAAGGCTGTGAAGATTGTGGGCTGCTTTGTGTTATGCTTGGGTTGTTGTGATGTTTGTTATTTTCTTGAGGGGGAGCCTAGTTGTTACTCTCCTTCTGTGATTTTTTTCTGCTGTGTTGTACTCTTTACCGGTGTCTATTTTTCTTGTGATTTGTTTTAGCCAAAATTTTCCAAAGGGGGAGTTTGTTAGTTCTTGATTGGCAGGAATTTTGGTAAAACTAGGTGTAATCACAAGATGTTCTACAGGATGTCATGACATCTGTCTGTCAGGATCAACAGGTTGCTTTGGACTTATTAACAGGTCTTTTCTTCATGATGTCAAACAAGATGTCTTGACACTCATGGACTAAACATTCTGTATGAATGTATTTATGTGTCCATATATTTTTGTGCAAGCTTGCTGCATTATTCTGGTGTAGAACTTGCACGTTTTTTTATGGTTTTCTAAAGGCATTTCTGATGCACTTATTGTGGATCAAATTTGATTTGATTTAGAGTTATTCTCAGAAGATTGATTAAAGATTGGAAGAATGATTTGATTAGATTTGATTAATCAAATCAAATCTATTGCTATTGATGAAGATTGGAATCTTCTCAAAAATCCTGCGGTTGCCACAGTTCAAGCCCATTCTACATTTCTATTTAAGGAGGCGAAAACCCTAGCTTGAAGACTAGAGAAACA
The DNA here is from genome assembly GCA_963859935.3 of Lathyrus sativus. Classification (NCBI taxonomy): domain Eukaryota; kingdom Viridiplantae; phylum Streptophyta; class Magnoliopsida; order Fabales; family Fabaceae; genus Lathyrus; species Lathyrus sativus. Next base: position 178,166,933 of record OZ012736.1, on the reverse strand, counting down.
AGGATTAAAAGTGTGTGCATTTGTTTAAGCTTTAAGGCTTCGTGTGTGTTAGTTTTGTGATCCATTCACTCATTGTTTAATGTGTGAATTGGACTAGGTTGTTAATTGTAAATTGTTCACTCAAAGCTTGTAAGCAAGAGTGTATTGTTCTTGATTGAAGCTTTCAAGCAAGATCAAGTTGTGACTTTGAAGAGTGTCTTTTAAAGTCTTCTTACTTTGTTAATTTGCTGTTATCACTGCTGTGATTAAGGGGGAGTGAGAGGTGTCTCTTGTCTAGGGGTGTTCTAGGCAGAAGTTGCATGGGTAGAGATTAAGTGAGGAGTTGTAAACTGGGAGTTTAGCTCTGAATTAATTCTACTAGTAGTGAATTTCCTCCCTGGCTTAGTAGCCCCCAGACGTAGGTGTGGTTTCACCGAACTGGGTTAACAATTGTTGTGTCTCTTTACAATTATTTTTGTTTATCTTTGTTCTTATCATACAAATATTTGTGTCGGGAACATCTCCTTCAACATCTAATATCTGATACCAGAATTTCACATATCTAATTTTTTCATTTTCTCTCCATCTTGCCTCCTAGAGCAGCTAGAGCACCAAGAACAGAAGAAGATTATATGTGGATTGTCTTTAGCGAAGGTGGAGACAATGATGTACAGAGAGTAAGGTATGCAAATTTGTTCAAAGGCGAAGTCACACCTGTCGCTACGCGAAAAGTTAAAGACTCGTCATCAAACTTTATTTATCCCAAAAGGAAGGGGAAACATCGAGAAAACCCCAAGAGGAAGGATAAGATGGTCTTGCAACTAAGAGATGGGTTCAGAAGTCGATTATGCAAAGGGAAGGTATTAACACCCCCCATATCCATCATACTTGATGAGAACCATTTGTTTGTCATATGTGTAAGGTTGTTGCTAAGGAATCTTGCTTTTTATGGGTGCTTCAAAAGGAAAAGAATAGTGTTTAGAAACAAAGTATGCTCGCGGAGGATTAGGGCCCTCGTGCCTACGTACTCTCATTGTGCAATGAGGAAGTCAGAGCCTCTTAGTTTACGAAACTAAAGACGAAAAGAAAAGAAGATTGTGTTATAAGGTTGCTCACCAAGGATTAGGGCCCTTATGCCTACGTATCTTCATGGACCAATGAAGAATCAGAGCGTCCATAGTTTGTGGAACCACGAGTTGGTTGCTTTTAATGGACGACGTTAACATTCACATCCTAGCAATAGGTTTTGTCGCTCAACGCAAGGAGACTTATGCTTTAGCCTTTTATGTGGTAGGATGGAAATAACGTGTACTTTTTGAAAAGGCTTAAGTTTTTGCCATCAAGGCATGATGTCACATTTGATTTGTGATGATTGATTTTAGGGGTTAAATAAGTCCTCTGATAGTAACCCATGTGGATAGTACACAATTCTTTATCTCAAAAGATTTGATTTGAAAATTGTTGGGAATTATGCATTTTTGGACTATCTATTTAATTAATAGTATATTATATGAGAATATTAGTATTATTATTGATTAAAATGAATATAAGTGAAACAAGGGTAAATTGGGTATTATGAGGAGTTAGTAAGGGTGTTATGGGAAAAGCCCAATTGTGTGGCCCAAGTCTAAGTTTGACAAAATATAATTCTAAAGGTCTAGGATTCATTTTTGTTAACCGTGAAAAGAATGGAGGCCAAAGCTCTGAGGAGGGAGAAGTGGAGGCAAAAGCTTCGGAAGATCCCGGAGATTATCGTGAAAGCTTTGAATCAGCTAAGGTATGTGGAGTATAGCTTTTCATGATTTTCCATGTATGCCTTTCGATGTGTTTATGGTTGATGTAAGATTTAAGGGATTTTGGGTTGAAGGTGGGAAAATAAGGAAATTAATGGTGAGACCCTGAGGGTTTGGTTAAAGGTAAGTATCATTGAATATTTGATATGAGGATTAGGAAACCTTAGGCCTTTGTGGCCAAAAACCTTGGATTGTTATATGTCTGACCATAAGGGATAGGAATATCTGATATGAGAAATTATGATGCCTTCAGGGCAATTTTAGGGAAATTGTAACTTAGGACATGAATATGTGCCTGGATTGGCCTAATAAACCGTAGGTTTTGTGCCTTTATCACCGTACGACCTTAGGGATGATTTAGGGATGTTTTGAGGGCATTGGGTAAGTGAATCGTAGAGCCTTTTGGATGGAATCGTGTTCTGGTGCTTAGCAGAATTTGCTGTCATCGCACAGTTCGCCTAGCGAAGAAAGCTTCGCCTAGCGAAGCATGTGTTTCCAGACTCGCCTAGCGAAGAGCCATTCTCCTAGCGAAGAAACTCGCCCCAGACTCGCCTAGTGAACATGCCAGTGAACGTAGCAGAGTTTCGCGGATGTTGATCGTGTGTAGCGATGCCGCGATGTTTGATTTTGTGATTCCTGTGATGAGTTAACATAAGTATGATTGTGAGGTTTATGTGATTAATGGGTGATAGTATGAGAGTTACCACGGGTATAATTTGGTGAATTAATATGAGATAATATGGGATTATATTATGAATTAATATGTGATAATATGATGGGTTAGTATGAGTAAGACTATGAACCCTGTACGATTTGTACGTGAATTATATGATGACGTGACATATGATGATTATTATGATGAATTATATGATGACATGACGTATGATGATTATTATGATGAATTATATGATGACATGATGTGTGAGATTGAGGATTCTGATGAGCTATGATGATGTGATGTATGATGATGAGCTATGACGTTTGATGATGATGAATATGATGAATGATGATGCACCTATGATGTTATTATGAGGATGATTTATGACGTGTGCATCATGCATTCATGTGCATTCGTACTTTGATTCAGGACCTCGATTACTTTGGCTTCAATCCCACTGTACGGATGTGAAGTATTTTGATGTGCTCCGTTTCTCAAGTAGAATCGATCCTATTGATGGGGATCTATAGAGGGTTGATGGTCCAGTGTCCATCGCGCTGTGATGATTGGTACCACATGTATTGAGTCTATGTTGCATTTGCATTTATGAGCCTTTTTGTATAAATTATGACGTTGAGCCCTTCGAGGCATATTTGAGGAATATGAATGTGTTGAATATAATTATGATGTCGTTTATGCGTTAATTGTATTACATTTGATTATTATGAATTGTTTTACTCACGCTACCTGTTTGAATGTTACCTCCACGTGGGTGACGTGCAGATGACCAGGTTTAGCTGTGGATACCGTCGAGGAGTTATTTTTGAAGTTTTAGAGTAGTTAGCCTTTATGGTTAACTTAGAGGGTCTTGCTCTGATATGTAACATCGGGTTGGGTTCCTTGGGTTAAACTTTATACCGTTGAGTTATTTTGCTAACTTTCCCTTATGAGGATAAACCTTGAATTATGCTTTGAGTTCCGATGTTTTATGTTGTTTGATGTATTTTGGGGAAAACCCGTAGTTACGGAGTATTGACCTATTTTGATGACATTGAGAAATGTACGCCCTTTTGGTGGCTTTTTATTGAGATTTTTTATTTACTCTGAAGTCGGTGTAATTTTGCCATGATAATTGTGGGGTAGAAAAGGGTGTTACATTAGTCGTATCAGAGCAGGTTGGTCCGTCCGACCAAGTTGTCTAATGTTCTTTGTTCCTTTGTATGCGACATGTGTGTGAAGACACTGTCGGTATATGTTTGTGTTCTTACCTTTGCCTGCGGTTGTGGGAATGAAACAAGTGGGGGAGAAGTTGTGCTTCTTCAGGATGCTGCAAGTGTAGAGTGGCGGCTCAGTGTATAGTTGGACGCTCTTATAGTTTGGTAAAGATGGTTTATGCCCCATCATGATTTTCGACTGTCTATTGAACACTTGAGGAACTAATCACCCTTAATCTCTTGTTGATAGTGGACGGAGTCATGTTGGATAGGATAGACGTGTCTTGCAAGCTTAGATGGCGTGAACAGTGAATTGCTTTGAGTTAAGCTAAGTGCTTACAGATTGTTTTGATGAGTCGGTGCAAGATGGTGTTGAGATTTTTACTTTGATGTAAACTTTGAGTGTTAATGGGAGTTGGTGGTTTGCCAACTAATTGTTATTGTCTGGAAGTTCTTCCAAATGAGATAAGTGATTTACCGTTGGAACGTGAAGTGGAGTTCGTGATCGACTTAGTTACTGGAACTAGCCCGATATTGATGACTCTATATAGTGTGTCTGCATTGGGATTGAAAGAGTTAAAAAGTCAACTTGAAGGATTGCTTGATAAGAGATTCTTTCGTGCGAGTGTGTCACCCTGAGGTGCACCAGTTTTGTTGATTTAGGAGAAAGAAGGTTCTATGAGGATTTGGGTGGATTATAGACAAGTGAACAAGGTGACTATCAAGATAAGTGTTCACTTCCAAGGACTGATGATTTAATGGTTCAGTTGGTTGTTGCAAGTGTGTTCGGTAAGATGGATTTGAGATCTGGGTATCATCAGATTCGTGCGAAGGCTGAAGATATTCAGGAGACTGCTTTTAAAGTAAGGTATGAACATGATGAGTATTTTGTAGTGCCATTTAGGGTGACTAAGGCACCATGTGGGTTTGTGGAGTATATAAATGGGATTTTTTTTGTACTTATTTGAGCGAGTTGATGGTTATGTTAATTGATGATATTTTGGGTTATTCGAAGAGTAAAGAGGATCATGCTGAGCATCTGGAAATTCTGTTATCAGTGTGGAAAGGGAAGCAGTTGTATGCAAAACTGTCAAAGTGTGAGTTTGGTTGGAGGAAGTGAGTTCCTTGGTCTTGTGATCTAGAGTAGAGTTTGTGGTTGATAGGACGACGGTTGGAGTTGTGTGGCAATTGGGAGCTCCAAAAACCTGTATTTGAAATTAGAAGTTTTTCTTGGGTAGGCAGATTGTTATTGGAATTCATTGAAGGATTTTCCATGTTATCTTTGCCTTTGACGCGGTAGGCTAGGAAGGTTTAGGATTTTGTTTTGGATGCAAAGTGTGAAGAAACTTTCAAGAGCTTTTGGGGAGGCTGTCAGCAGCTCACATTTTAATTTTGCCGAATCCAGCAGAACTATTTGTTGTATATTGTGATGCTTTGTTGAGGGGATTGGAAGGTATGTTAGTACAAAATCAGCGAGTTTTAACGTATGCTTTAAGGCAACTTAAAATGCATATGATGGATTATCTGAAGCATGATTTAGAGTTGGTTGTTGTTGTGTTTGTGTCGAAGCTTTGGAGGCTTCATTGTGTGGTTCGAGATTTAAGATGTCTAGTGATCTTAAGAGCTTAAAGTATTTGGTTGATTAGAAAGAGTTAAATATGAGGCAGGGGAAATAAATGGGACTTCCGAAGGATTATGGTTTTGGGTTGAATTACCATTCGGGTAAAGCAGACATGGTGGCTGATACATTGATTTGGAGCTCTTTGCTTATACCGAAGATGATGGTAAAAGAGTTAGGATTGATTGAGCAATTTTGGGATATGAGTTTGGTCTGTGAAGAGACTTCCTATGGAGTTAAGTTTTGTATGTTGAGGCTTACTACTGGTATTCTTGATGAGATTTGAGGAGGTCTTCTGAATTGAGTTGATAGATCGGTTGAATTTGATGAGTCAAAGTCGAAGAGCTGATTTTCGGATTAATGGAAATGGTATCATGAGATGTCGTGATAGAATTGTGTTCCAGATAGTGAGTATTCTTGAGGATGGACATTTAAGTGGTTTGAGTATCCATCCCAGTACTACGAAGATGTAACCGGATTTGGTGAAATTGTTTTAGTGGCCATAGGTGAAGAAAGAAGTGGTTGAGTTTTAGTATGCTGGTATGACTTGTCAGAAGTCGATGATTGAACACCAAAGACCGTTGAGTATGATGCAACCGTTGAATATTCTAGAATGGAAATGTGATGGTATGTCCATGGATTTTGTGTCGGGTTTGTCGAAGACGGTGAGAGGGATATGGTTCAATTTGGGTGATTTTGGATAGATTGACCAGACCAGCTCATTTTATACCAATGAGGATTAATCATTCTATGATGAAGCTAGCTGAGATGTATATTGAGGAAGTTGTGAAGTTGTATGAGATATCGTTGAATATTGTGTCAGATGGAAATCCGAGATTTACATCAAGATTTTGGGAGAGTTCACAGACGCTTTAGGTACTATGTTGAAGTTGAACTCTGCCTATCATCCGCGGATGGATGGACAGACAGAGAGAACTATCCAGTCTTTAAAGGATTTGTTGAGAACTTGTGTGTTGGATCAATGTGGATTGTGGGATAGTTATTTGTCGTTGGTTGAGTTTACCTACAATAACAATTATCATTCTAGTATCAGAATGGTATCGTATGAGGCTTTGTATGGTAGGAGGTGTAAGACTCCTTTATATTGGTATGAGTCAGGCGAGAGTGTGGTACTCGGACCTGAGATTCTGCAAGAGACGACTGAAAAGATCAAGAGAATCCAAGAAAAGACGTGTTTTGAGAGATACGGTGGTAACTGGTGTTAGTCGAACTTTGAAGTCCCGGAAGCACACACCGTGTTTTGTCGATATGTATCAGAGTGATGCAGCAAAAGCATGGGGAAAACAGCATGATAGACTGTTTTACCGCTGTCACTTGTGAAAATTGCCTGATGTGTTTCATGTGTCTAAGTTGAGGAAGTACATTGATTCCGATGGATGGTGTACAAGTGAGAGATAATCTGATTGTTGAAGCGTTGCTAGTTCGGATTGATGAACGAGAAGCAACTTCGAGGTAAAGAGATTCCCTTGGTGAAGGTAGTTTTGGGAGGACCAGTGGGAGAAAGTTGGATTTGGGAGTGTGGAGATCAGTTGAGGGAGTCGTATCTGACTCTGTTCCTTGAGGTGATTTTTGAGGGTGAAAATTCTTTTAAGTGGGGGAGTGTTGTAACACCCCAAATTTAATCAGAATATTTTAATTAATTATTTAATTGAGAATATTCGTATTTTGGTGGTTTTCGGTGGTTTTGTGGATTGTTGGGAATTATGCAATTTTGGACTATCTATTTAATTAATAGTATACTATATGAGAATATTAGTATTATTATTGATTAAAATGAATATAACAGAAACAAGGGTAAATTGGGCATTATGAGGAGTTAGTAAGGGTGTTATGGGAAAAGCTCAATTGTGTGGCCCAAGTCTAGGTTTGACAAAATAGAATTCTGAAGGTTTAGGATTCATTTTTGTTAATCGTGAAAAGAATGGAGGCCAAAGCTCTGAGGAGGGAGAAGTGGAGGCAACAGCTTCAGAAGATCCCAGAGATAATCGTGAAAGCTTTGAATCAGCTAAGGTATGGGGAGTATATGTTTTCATGATTTTCCATGTATGCCTTTCGATGTGTTTATGGTTGATGTAATATTTAAGGGATTTTGGGTTAATGGTAGGAAAATAGGGAAATTGATGGTGAGACCCTGAGGGTTTGGTTAATGGTAAGTATCACTAAATATTTGATATGAGGATTAGGAAACCTTAGGCCTTTGTGGCCAAAAACCTTGGATTGTTATATGTCTAACCATAAGGGATATGAATATCTGATATGATAAATTATGATGCCTTCAGGGCAATTGTAGGGAAATTGTGATTTAGGACATGAATATGTGCCGGGATTAGCCTAATAAACCGTAGGTTTTGTGCCTTTATCGCCGTAGGACCTTAGGGATGTTTTGCAGGCATTGGGTAAGTGAATCACAGAGCTTTATGGGTGGAATCGTGTTCTGGTGCGTAGCAGAATTTGCTATCGACGCACAATTCACCTAGCGAAGAAAGCTTCGCCTAGCAAACCGTGTGTGTCCATACTCACCTAGCGAAGAGTCATTCTCCTAGCGAAGAAACTCGCCCCAGAATCGCCTAGGGAACATGCCAGCGAACGTAGCAGAGTTTCGCGAATGTTGATCGTGTGCGGCGATGCCGTGATGTTTGATTTTGTGATTCCTGCGATGAGTTAACATGAGTATGACAGTGAGGTTTATGTGATTAATGGGTGATAGTATGAGAATTACCGCGAGTATAATTTAGTGAATTAATATGAGATAAAATGGGATAATATTATGAATTAATATGTGATAATATGATGGGTTAATATGAGTAAGACTATGAGCCCTATGTGATTTGTACGTGAATTATATGATGATGTGACGTATGATGATTATTATGATGAATTATATGATGACATGACGTATGATGATTATTATGATGAATTATATGATGACATGATGTGTGAGATTGAGTATTCTGATGAGCTATGATAACATGATATATGATGATGATTATGATGATGAGCTATGACGTTTGATGATGATGAATATGATGAATGATGATGCAGCTATGATGTTATTATAAGGATGATTTGTGACGTGTGCATCATGCATTCATGTGCATCCGGACTTTGGTTCAGGACCTCGATTACTTTGGCTTCAATCCCACTGTACGGATATGAAGTATTTTGATGTGCTCCGTTTCTCAAGTAGAATCGATCCTATTGATGGGGATCTATAGAGGGTTGATGGCCCAGTGTCCATCGCACTGTGATGATTGGTACCACATGTATTGAGTCTATGTTGCATTTGCATTTATGAGCCTTTTTGTATAAATTATGACGTTGAGGCCTTCGAGGCATATTTGAGGAATATGAATGTGTTGAATATAATTATGATGTCGTTTATACATTAATTGTTATACATTGATTATTATGAATTGTTTTACTCATCCTGCCTGTTTTAATATTACCTCCACGTGGGTAACGTGCAGATGACTAGGTTTAGCTGTGGATGTCGTCGAGGAGTTATTTTTGAAGTTTTAGAGTCGTTAGCCTTTATGGTTAACTTAGAGGGTCTTCCTCTAATATGTAACATCGGGTTGGGTTCCTTGGGTTAAACTTTATACCGTTGATTTATTTTGCTAACTTTCCCTTATGAGGAAAAACCTTGAATTATGCTTTGAGTTCCGCTGTTTTATGTTGTTTGATGTATTTTGGGGAAAACCCGTAGTTACGGAGTATTGACCTATTTTGATGACATTGAAAAATGTATGCCCTTTTGGTGGCTTTTTATTGAGATTTATTTATTTACTCTAAAATCGGTGTAATTTTGTCATGATAATTGTGGGGTAGAAAAGGGTGTTACAAAAATGGTGTGGCGAATATAGTCACGTCCTTGTATTAAAAGATGAGTATCGAGACCACACACTCTAAAGTGAGCATCCTAATACTTGGAGAGGAAGAAGTCTTCACTTAACCCCTATATTTAGTTCATACAAAGAGAACCTTATTCTTTTGTTTAAGAGATGTTTTGCTTTGGATGGTAAGTGTTTTTAGACAGTGAACCCTAAAGGTAATGTCAAACACTTGGGATAGGACAAGGCCTTCGCCTAACCACTCCACAACCATCTAAGTTTATTGAGAAAAATGTTTGAAAATGAACTTGGTATAAGACCAAGGTTTTTGCTTAAGAAAACAAGAAGACGAAAGATAGAGAAATGAAAGGGTGGTGATTAGAATAGGGTAGGTTGATGGTGATACACAAGACAATCGACTTACAAGGGTGAAAGCATACAAGGCTTGATTTGGTTTAATGGAATGAAATGGATGAGATTGAGAAAATATGGAAGAACCCTAAGGTGAGGCATGAGAAACAAACCAATTTAAGTTTGAAAATGGCTTGACGTTGGGTCAAGCATTATTTGTCTTTATTTTGAAATTGTTTTCTAACGTATTTCATTTTATCTTTCTTAACAAGCAAGAAAGAAATCAATAATGAAAATCAATAAAATCTAAGCTATTACATTGTAATGGGGGAGAGGGAAGCAGTAGAAACCCACCAAAGGGGGGAGACCTAGCATAAAAACATATGAGATGAACCATGAATGCGCAACATAATGAACTAAGCTACAAAAGTACAAGTGATGAATTCTCCTCAAAGATACCTCACAAAACAAATCAAAGGCATTAGTACATGGGATGTAATATGGCATGATCATATGGTGAATCAATCAGGAAAGGATGAAGAAGAATCAAAGCATAAATGAAAATAACTATATCAATTAAAGTGAATTCAAAGATCATTCAAAGTAAGAAACATGAAATAAACCACAAACCAGTTATCTAGCATTTAATCAAAATCTAAAAGGATAAAGTTCAATCAAGTGTGAAATTAAAACTCAATCAAATAGAGGCATCAAACATTAAACCAATTGAATCAAAGTTTATACTAAAACCCTAACTCATCCTTACATGATTAAGTCTAAAGTAAAAACCCCAAAATAAACACCAACTATGTGAAATAAAATCCTAAATAGAAATTAAATCAAATAAAAATAAAGATCATTAACTTTGAAGAAAATTGAAAAAAAAGAAAATCTTAAAAAGCAATTAAAAATAGAAAGTTATGCATAAAACAAAAACATGGTGCATTAAGGAAAAATGGGGGTCCAGAAAGCAATCTGGCCCAAGAAACCACACAAAAAGAAACATCAGGCAAAACTAAAATAGGGGTGTATGCAGTAAAAATTGCATAGGCCCATCAGGTTTGAGCCTAAAACGCTCTAACCATCCTGGGGTCTATGTGATGGACTCCAAAAACCTGATCCACATGATCTAGATCTGACGCACCACAACAAACCACATTGAACCATTAGATCCACACTTAATAACCTGATCTAAGATCAAAGCCTAGGATCATAAGATCCACATAGTATTTCTTTAGCACGCACAGAAAAACAACTGGCCATCATTAACGCATTTAACACGCGGTGCAGTCAAAACAAAAAGTAAGATTCAACAATGATTAAAAAAATGATTGGACAATGATTCAGCTATGATTATGCAGTGATGGTAATAAACACGTGAAATAACATGTGAATGTCATTATCATCTTCTCCAAACTTCCAAAAACGTGAAATCCTCAATACCTAACCAAAAAATGCAAATGAATACTCGTTGTGACCGTGAGATCAAGACAAACACACCCATGCAATTACATTTTAAAATAAACATCAGTATCAAGAGAAATCTTCACTAAACCTTAAGAACCCTATGTAATACCCCAAATTTTACCCTTACATTTAGTCATCCATGTCGCATATCATTTCATTTGTGCATTCACTAACCGCTAATCAGTCATGGAGTGTTGTTTTGTCTTGCAGGAATCCAGTTCAAGGGTGTTTTGGTCTTTTCACTCTATTTTAGCTTTAAAGCCTCAGGACATTCAGGCCATGGTACGAGAGGCGATTGTTCGTCATACAAAATTGTTTATCTTGAGAATATCAGACTAGGTTGATGTTTATCATTGAGAAGCGCCAGAAACGCATCCAAGTTGGAATGCAAGTGAATTTAGTCAGGTGATGAGATTAGGACTACAAACGAGACAGGTACATGAACAAGAATATCATTCGTGAATATTTATGGTTTATGACTAGAATAATGAATTTAAATATTTGTGGATTTATTCACAAATGTTTATAATTTATAACTAGAAATAAATATAAATAAATTCAAAGTTGAATGATCATGGATATATAAATGAAATTTTTATTTCATAAGAATATCATTTTACAAAAGGAAGTGAATCATTTCACATTTGAATTGCTGTAAGATTACATTTACAGATGTTACTTCTATCCTAAAAATCCTAAGTCCTAAAAACTCTTTGGTTTATTCGCTTGCTTTCCCTTGAATCCTTCATACACCTCTTGATTACCTGAAAAAAACAGACAAAGAAACATAACAGAAAGGGTTAAAAGTGATTTTTGACACTCTCAGAACAACGTCATCATCGAGTGCCGGGAGTGGCACGACCGAAGTCGCATCCTACCCCCGTTACCGATCCACGCCATTGGCGTCAGATCAGGTAATGTCTGTTCTTATCTAAGGGGCAACCGAGAGAGACAAAGAGTAAAAGAAGTGGAGACCGATTTGATTTGCCGTAATTGGATTCGATTCAAAGCCAAACCAAAATACCATTTCATCAAGTAAATAGGTGTCACTATCAAGTAAATCTCAAGTGAGTTCTACTGATACAAAGCTGAACAGCAAAGCCAATCCGAATTCAGAACCGGATGCCGACGGGTCTGAACCGTTTGCTTTTGACGTTTTCCCACACCTGAAATTCACCAAAACAACATCAGAATTTCACAAAGTGATTGACCAAACTCAGAACAGAAAAATGAATTACAAGCTACACGAACAGGCAACAAGGTCTGATGGACAAGCACAACTCATGAAATACAAACCAAACTGCACCATTCGAAATTAAGTTCAAATCAAAACCAGGAAATGTGTAACAACTCAGAACGGATTACCACATGAACCTCAAAACCAAAGTCAGAAAAAACCAGTTCATAAATCCGAATGCCGCAATAGTGCAACACCTTTTGAACCAAATGAGCAAGCTCATTGCAGAAGATCGAAAGGCACAGGCCTGGGCTCAGTTCGAACATCACTGCCCCGGCAAGTAAGTGTATCAGTCGCTAACATATAAAATCAGATAATGCAGCAGGAAGGCGTGAATAACCAGAGATCAAACCAATATCAGAACTACGTCGGTTCACAAGCCCAGAAATCATGTTCTGAACCAAATTCAAACAGCCGTGAATGAACAAGCAAAGAACACAACAGAGACTATCAAAAGCAATCGTCGAAACATAGTTAAAGGCAATCGCGGCATCATCGATTCCCTCATCAGGTTCAGACCCATATGACCATCCTCGGCGACATTTGATTCGACCCGGCAACATCCATTCTGAAAGAAGAAAAAGAAGGGTCAGTGAACTTGTATCAGAAAACCAGAAGAACAGATAAACTGATAACCAAGACGAGTTGATATCCAATATCCACCAGCCATATCACATCTGAAACAACAGCAACAATGCAGTAAATCAAAAGGATAGGTTCAGTGTGAAACAAGCTTAGTGCCAGAACAATCCAACAAGGATCCCAAGCTTGGTCAGTCAAAATTCGCCTCGAATAAGATCCCAAGAGCCAAAGTCTGAAAAAACAACAATCAAGCAACATCAGAGGCAACTTGTTGAATTTCAAATACCTACGAGCAAAATCAAACCGAAGAAGATAGGGAAGATCATTATGTAATCAATTCGAGGTAAGCTCAATATGGAAAATCGACAACACGATGCATAAGGCTCAGTTATCACGCATCATCGCCCTGGACCCACGTCGAAACCGAGTTAACCAAAGCAGAGCTACATCAGGAAAAACAGTGCATCAGCAATCAGACCAAACCATATCAGATAAAATATGAGAATCTATATCTGATATAGAACCAAATCGACAAAGGAAATGGATATCAGAATGAAACCAGTTCGGTCAAAACCACATCTACAAGAGAGTCCAAAGGCATCAAAAGGTGTATCCGAACCAATTGGCTCAGACCCTAAGGTCATCATCGCCAATAACCTTCACTCGGCCACCTTGACTCAATCGAAGCATCAGCATCAGTTCACTGGAAAAAAGAAGAGGAAAAGTTAATTCGAAGTGGAAAATCCAAAAGCCGTGAAGACTAAAACGGAAGTCATCTTCAGAACTAATCAGTTATAATGCATCAAGATAAATCCCAGCAAATCCAAATGAAAAGTTTCTAAAATAAACCTGGAAAAGGAAAGGGAATCACGATCAAATCCAATCAACCAAATCAAATCGTATCTCAGTAAAATAACGTAAAAAAATCCAGAACCAACAAAGGCCCAAAAAGAGAAATTATAAAAGGAACAACATCACCTCGTGTGAAACCCTAGCGGGAGAAAGTGGAAAGCGGCCGCGAGACCGAAAAGAAGAAATCCTTAATCGGATATAAGATCATCAAGAGTGACACTTTCACCAAAGAAACGGAGACCGCCATCACCTTTCGGTGGGCAATCATCTTCTAGCCTCAGACAAGGAGTCATCATCGACCGTGGATCCCTCAGAAATTCGCCGGAAGATCTTCATCATTCTAAGCGTAAGCAATAAGCATCGCCCACCATATATTTGACGGATCAATTTTGGGTTGTTTTTTTCAGGTTTTAGCGATGAATCGAAAAAGAACGAAAGGGAGAATCGAGACATAAAAAGAGGAATCGAAGAAAGCTGCGCCGCGGGGAGAATAGGGTCATGAAACCCTAGTTCATGAGTTTTGTTTTGGTTGCACTTACACCAACCGGGTTGGGTCCGGAGGTGATTACCGGCCCAACCCATTTTTTTAAGTTTTTGCTTACTTTATTTTATTTTTATAATTATTTTTGATTTGTTTTCTAAAAATAACATGAAAATTCATTTTTTAAAATTAAAAACCTTTTTTAAAATAAAAAAACTTTTTTTTAAAATAAAAACCTTTTTATAATAATAAATAAAAACCTTTAAATCTTTTTTTACAAATAATAACTTTAAATCTCTTTTTTAAAATAATAACTAAAAGCATTTTTTTAAAATAATAACATCAAACCTTTTTTTTGAATTAAAACTTTGTGGATAATTAAGTTAAAACTATTTTTTGAAAATTAAACTTAATCTTTTTTTAATGTTTAAACATCTTTTTTTAACTTAAATCAAAACTTTTTCTTTATAAACAACAAAAATCTCCAATATTGCACTTTCGTCTCATGATTCGTCCAATTACCGTCTGACTTTGCTTACTAACGCGTGTGTTCATTTTTGCAGCTTATTACGTTGTGTTCTTATTTAAGTTTCATTATTATTGTAACTGCTTCTCATCTGTAACCTCGCAAACCCTAACAATCGCGCTTTAATTTCTGTCTTTAAGTTTCTGCTTGTATGGCTGACTGTCTGCATTTTACTTCCGCTTGCATGATTTAAATCTATCACTTCCACCAATATTTCTGTCACACTACACACATCCGAAGGTTAGGTCTAACTGTTTGGCCGTCGCGCCAATAGTCCTCAACCTCAAATCCTCAAAGCTACAAAATTACAAACCCTAATTTTCATAAATGCCTCGCCGCAGGCTAAATTACCTTTTACCCCTAGCATTAGGTCAAAGAGCCGCCGCGCTCATTTTAGGGTTTCCCGCCGTGGAATCCCTAATTTAACCCTAATTACAACTTAGCAATTCAACGTAGAGATTTGGAGTTTCTACACTCCGCGTAAGCGTGTCCTTAAGACATGTTTATTCCCCTGGAGACCTTGACCACAATCAAGAAGTCTCTAACCTCCCTTTTGAGGGGAACTACGATTACTCTGATTCCACTCCCGTAAGGATACGTAGGCACAAGATGCGATGTCTTGCCGAGTAAACTTAGAATTAACCCCTTAGGTCTCCTTTCTCACTTTTAATCCCTTTGTACATATACTTTAAGCAAATAAATAAAGCAAATAGTAAACATTTGAACAAAAGGTTCCTGTAGAGTACTACAGAAGTTTAGGATGCTAATACCTTCCCTAAATTTAACCAACCCCCGAACCCTAGATCTTTCCCCGCATTGTGTTTACGATGCAAAATAGGTTTTCCCTTTTTGACCTTTTCCTTCGGATAAATCAAAGAGCGGTTGTGAATTGAATTGCGATTCAAACTAATTAATAGTTTGATATCCTATTTCCACCGCAACACCCTAGATTTAAAGTTTGAAATTACATGATGATGATGCAATATAAATGAATAAAAGGTTGGGGATATCATTCAACACATGAATAAGCATGATTTAGCAACAAGGATCATGAAAAAGGTTAAGAAATGGGTCGGTTCAAAGATGTGCAAAAAGGCTTGAAGATGAAACTCGTTCTCCTTCCTCAAAGATCCTTTTGGTTTGATTCCTTTTGATACACCTTCCTTATACTTCCTACTACAGATCTGGGCAAAGAAATTGCACTAAAGTTGATTGTATCATGCACATGACCCTCACTTTCAGAGATATTCAGCCACAAATTGAGCAGAGTTTACTTGGCTCTCTAAGCTTGGAAATGGTGATGGGATAGCCTCCTATTTATAGGGAGATAATGTGTGATGAGTGAGAGGGTCAGATTTGGATTCACATGAGAGAATCAAGTGTGTGAGGTCACTCCCTCTAACAAACTTGGTCAGCTCAACAAATGAACATTGAGAGCGAAATTATCACGTGCTTTGGCTTAGAAATCATTGTGTGATCATCAAGGAATAATTTAGAATTAATGAGGTGGCTTAGTTCTAGAAGAATCTCACTTTCGTCTCATCTAACCTTGACTTGGTGCAGTGAGTTTTTTCGTACCTTGCCTTTGTGTCATGTGCTTGAATCTCCATCCTTTGATCTAATATTAGATGGTCTACAAAGTGTACCATGAGGTGAATTAATACTAATTTGAATGAGCTCTAATGATTGTTTTAGTTGGAAGAAAAAGTGTCATGAACATGGTGTAGTGGAATTGTCATGAACTCGAGTTCCCTCTTGAACTTATTGTGCATTTGAGCATTATGGATTCTTAGATCATGGGACTAGACATAATTGAGTCGTCTTGAGCATTATCTTTCCAAGAAATGACCTATAATTTTTGCTTTGGAACCACAAAATGTCATGAATCAAAATATGTGCCAAGTGATCCATGACCCAAAACCAAGCCATTTTGCAAACTTTGAAAGACCATAACTTGATGAAGGATGAACTAAATGGATCAAATTTGATATCTTTAGAAAGTTCGTTTGGCCATGAACAACTTTCATTTTGGACACTTCTTGAGATAATGCTTGCATTTTGAAACACGAAGCATGAAGTTGTACCCTCAAAAGTGTTTTCCTTTTTTGCACATATTAAGACCCTTACTTTGACTCCAATTTTCTTCCACTTAGGAATATCCTTTAATTCCAAACTTTCCATCACTATGTAGTATCAAATGTGAGCTCCAAATGCAACCCTTTTTTGGAAATTTTGGATGCATGAGTCAAACTCCACAACCTTGGAAAGTTGACTAAATGACCATGCTTTTTTAGTATTTAGAAAAATTTCAAAGTACCTCCAATTTATACTTTTCTTGATTTTCATGATTCCTCTTTATTAAACTAGATCAAAACTTCATGTTTCAAGGATCTTGACTTGGAATGATCATGGTTGACCAAAAACCTCAAAAGTCAAACTTTGGCTTTGAGTAGCAGTTGACTTTTCCACAATTGAATCCATTTTCTTAAACTACCAACACCTCAAAATTCTCAAGCCAAATAAACCATATGAGTAGTGTTGCACCCCAAAATTTGTCCAACCTTTTTCTAACTTGGTTTATGTTTCATTGCATTTTCATAGCATTAGCATTTGCATACCATTGTTCATTTACAGAGGATTGAGAGAGGTGTGCCTAGCAAGAAGAGATTACCAAAGTTTCCAAGTATAATCAAGAAGTCTTATTCAATCTATCAAGTGTTTGTCATCATCAGAAGAAAGTCAAAGTCCTTTGAAAAGAGGCAGATGAATGAATATGGTTCACCTCCTATCTTGGAGGCCATGGGAAGATCATCAGAGGATTGTGAGTCCTTGGTTATGGATGGAGATTATTCAAGAAGCTCATTGAGTGCTTTGAGAGCCATTGTGGAGCTTGCTCAAGTCATTATATCATGTGCAAGAACCCACAATCAAGAGTGTTGCATCTAGGGTTTTCATCTGATCAACCCTAAGTCAATTGTCAAGTTGAAGGAGATTAAGACTCAATTCCAAGTCTTTATGATCATGTAATGTTGTGTTGATATATCTAAGATGTTATTCCAAGATCAAATCAAGAAGAATCAAGAGTGTGAGAAGTTGCTAAGCTAGGGTTTCTAAGCTTGTTAGTGTAAAATCCCCTATTTTAGTGCCTAACTTCAAGACCACATATCCCAATATACAAGTTTCATCTCATCTTGACTCCAACATGAAACTTGTAGAGCATGTTTCTAGATTTCTTTTGAGTACTAGAACTCATCAGTTGGGTTTCTAGAGCCCAAGTTATGATGCTGACAAGTTATGGGTCCTCAGATGAATGTGATTTTGGTCAACAAAAGTCAACCAACTTCCAAGACATTTTTGACCTAGAAGGATGTTTCTCCTCACTTTGACCCAAACATGAAAATTTTTCCTTATGATCTTAGCTTTCCAAAAAGTTCTAGAAGTCCTTCATCTGATTTGTAGAGCTCAAGATATGAAGCTTGCAAGGCAGGGGTATTTTGGGAAACTTTGATTATAAGTCATTTTGGTTATAGGTCATTTTCAACACTTTGCATACTTCAAATGGAACTTTCTCCAACATCAAACTTGCACCAAATAAGCTCAATTTCATCATTAAACCATCACTTGTCATGGATTTAACTTGTATGTGAAGTAGGGTGAAGCAAATCTCATGAAAAAAGTACTTAAAAGCCATAGTTGGATTGAATTCATTTTGCACCATATAATGACAAGTTTGT
Organism: Lathyrus sativus; assembly: GCA_963859935.3. Taxonomy (NCBI): domain Eukaryota; kingdom Viridiplantae; phylum Streptophyta; class Magnoliopsida; order Fabales; family Fabaceae; genus Lathyrus; species Lathyrus sativus. The sequence goes on along the minus strand of OZ012736.1, from coordinate 178,148,590 downwards.
GCATGTTTTGAGTGCATTGAATATACTAAACACAACCCAAAATCAGAAGTAAGTTTTGAGGTCATTTTCATATGCAAATTCATGGTTTCTTCACCATGAAGCTACACATTCAAAATCAACCACAAGATCATTTCAAGGGATTAATCTCATCCCTTTGATCAGAAGGAAGGATAAGGAAGCTAGTTGAACCAAAGCAAAGGCCATTGAAGCAAGTTTTCCCTCGTGAATTTGAAGTTCAAAACTCAATTATGGATTTTCAATTGATGATAGCAGGCCACAATTGGGCCTCCAATTGTGCTCAGATCCATTAAATATATTCTCCAGATGCTTCACAAGCGCTCAGGGTGGATTTTTGGTGGAATTTGGAGCAGAATTCAGTTGCAAAAGTGAAGAGAAAAGTGAGGTCGTGTTTTCAAGAATCAAGAAAATTCGATCCAATTCAAGGTGATAGCAAGCTCCATTGAAGTTCCTTGAAGCTTTCTGGTTGGTTTTGCACGAGTTTAATCAACAAATCAAGGCCCAACAGAGGCACTCCGTTAGGTAAGTTATCATTCACGATTTCTTTGTGTTCATGTATCAATCACAGGCCATTTTCATGGATTCTTGAACCTCTAACATCATAGACCATTTCTGGATTGGTTTGATCATTGTTCTTGATGATTCTTGGATATTGCTTGAAACTTGATCAATTCGTATTGCATGATTTAGGAGTGATAAATCATTTTGGACCATAAATTAGTGATCAGTGTGAGGTAAGGTTGAGTTTAGACTCAAGAATTATAGGTTTTGGTGGAGTTTTGATCCACCTACAAATCTGGCTGACCGGAGAAGACGACCGGAGCATGGTGGCTATGGCGTCTGGTCATTTCCCGCACGCGTTTCTTGACTGACACCTAGAATTAGTGAAACGGTGAGTTTCACTCACCCAGGCTGATTCCTGTGGATCTTGGGCATTGTTTCATATTCACACCCCTTGAATGCAAGCCCAAAGAAAATAATTGCGCATATTTGCTATTTGCCACACACGTTTTTCATTTTCTCTTCTTTATTTCTTTTTCCATTTTATTTTGCTGTTTGAGTTTTAATCCAAATAAAATGCCTCAATTAATGATAAAAATCCCAAAAAAATACTTTTTACATATTTTAGGATGTTAGGTGATTCTACAAATTTTTCAATTAATTTTTTTAAGTCATTTTCCAATTAAATCTTGATTTTTACTTTTGAGGTGTTTTAATTGGATTGAAATTGCATATCCCATGTCCTTGATTTTATGTCTTGATGAATTCCTCATGTTAGTGGCTGATATTTTTTTCTCACATTCTTGACATGTTAAATGATTTTCTTAGACATTTTTACCCTGGTTTTATTGACAATTGGTTAGGGTTTTAGGTTGATTTTTAGGACCCTCGATTCACCCTTGCCTTTAGGGCATCCCTTTGGATTTCTTCTCTGTTTGCATAGTTGTGTTTGGACTTAGTCTCCATACTTTTGACCCCTGGTTCCTAACACCTTAGGGGTCATCTAGGATTTTATTTGGCATTTTTTGGATATGTTTTCTATATTTAGTGTATTTTCCATTTTAGGTCATCCTTGTGTGATGTTTACCCTAATACATGAGCTAGTTTGTGTTCTAATTGATTTGTTTGCATTCTTTGGTGCATCTCTTTTCATTTACTTTGTATACATTCTTCCTTCATCTATTTCTGTCCTAGGACTTTAGGATCCTACCTATGGAAGCTTGGTCCCTCCTTTGGAGAAACTTAAGGCATGCCATAAGTAACGAGCCTTTGAGGACCATTTGTGTGATTTGTGTGCATATTGGATGTAGTATGTTTGGTTGAGTAACCCTTGTGAGTTCCCTTGGTTCTCACTTTTCCTCCCATCATCTCATTCAATCCTCTCCTTCTTTCCTTTTCATGTTGTATGATTTTGTGCATTAGGATTGAGGTATGCATGTTGTAAGCTTTTATCCTTCTTTTCTTCCCTTATGCATTAATAAAGGTGGAGATGTGCTTGTGGAGGTGTTCACCCCACACTTTTTCCTCCCTTTTCTTGTGTGTTATTTTCTCTTTGTGCATTTCTTACTTGCATTAATAAAGGTTGAGATGTGCTTGTGGATGTGTTCACCCCACACTTTTTCCTCCCTTTGCTTGTGTGTTGCATAGCATATGCATTCATTCTTATCTCATGTTTTATATCATGTTCTCTTCTTCTCTTTTCTTACCATTCCCCCTTAGGACTTCCAATCTCCTTGTTTAAGGATGATTGTGATAGACACTAGGTTTCAATGTATGAGAACATTAAGTAGATTCCCTTTAACCTCAACTATAGGTTCATCTTGCATGACAACTACTAGGTTTGAACTAGTTCCCTTTAGTTTGTCCTCTCTCTTTCTCATCTCAAAACAACTTCAAAATACTTAATAAAGGTTAATGAATATTGTACGCTACGAGCCTTAAGTACTTGGGAAATGGTGATTGGGAGGGGGGGTTCCTCTTAATGGCCTAGAGTGTTTAGTGTTCACCCTTTGGGTGATGTGCGACGCATTTGCTCCCAGGTCATAGTCTTTAGTGCAATATGAATTACAAACAATTCAAAAACACTTCTCCCTAAAAGACTTCAAAAACAAATGATCAAACTTCATTTTGTTCCTTGGGACCCCTTAATAATGGAAAACCTTTTCATAAAAAGAGTTTCGTTAACTCTTAGTTCTACCGCAAACTGTAACACCCCGTTTCCCAAATTAAGTAAATAATAAAATAAATGCCAATTAAAATCAAAACGATTATCAGAGTTGCCACACCAAAACGGGATATCACAAAAGAGAACTTAACAAAATACTCCATTAAATAAATTCAACAATTAACAGCGGAAAATGTCACACATATATATATATATATATATATATATATATATATATATATATATATATATATATATATATATATATATATATATATATATATATATATATATATATATATATATATATATATATATATATATATATATATATATATATATATATATATATATATATATATATATATATATATATATATATATATATATATATATATATATATATATATACATCATGTACATCATGTTCGGCCATCCACCCAAAATGTATAAAACATCAACAAAAGATCCATCGAAACATGATACGACACAGAGTAAAAACAAAATCATCAGCTAAACAATAAACTCCCCAAGCCCTGTGTCACGTATCAGAGCATCCCTACGACTCGACTCGCCACTATCCAAGCTATCTACGCACCTGGATTATCTGTACTTTCGAAGAAGCACAGACCACAACAACAACAAGAAGGGGTGAGAAATCACGATCAAAAATATAGCGGTAATAATGTACATGAATAAAAGGCAGCAATCATATGAATATCATTCAACATACATCATCCAGGCATGATATGCGGTACCGACTCAACAACAACGATGGACACCAGTCCATCAACCCTCCACAAGGGAGCACCGGATGAATCGCATACACTCCATCCGAGCAACGATTCATCCTACCATTCTCCACACAGGAGTATGGTTGGATCACTTACGCTCCATCCGAGACATGATCCAACCCCACCATCCTCCACAAAGGAGCACGGATGGATCACTTACGCTCCATCCGAGACACGATCCATCCCACCATTCTCCACACAGGAGTACGGGTGAATCACTTACGCTCCATCTGAGACATGATTCAACCCCACCAAAACATCATGATATGCACAACAACAATTCAAGCACACAAGGTGCACACAATCCTCCTGATCACATTTTATACATCGCACATACATATTCACATACACCAATTGAATTGTTCTAATTAAACAGATAACACGGAAATCACATTCCAACACCACACCTACACTCATAACTGTTCAACAGAAATCTCACATTTAATCATGACCAACAAGGGTCCCACATCACAAGAGAACAGAACAGAACAACACAAAAACACAAACTACTGTCATGCTCGCTGGCTCATTCGCCTAGCGAAGCATCAGCGAATGCTCGCCATTCGCTCGCTCAGCGAACTCCCTAGCGAAGGCAGACAGTGGCTACTGGAAGCACTCACTACCCAGTTCGCCTAGCGAAACATCAGTGAATGTTCGCTATTCGCTCGCCTAGCAAAAGTGCTGGCGAATATCTGCGATTTCACAAAAACCCCACTGTTCAGAATCGGCAATACTCTCCGAAATCGCCCGATTTTACTCAAACCAGTTCCCACAACACTAGTTCAACATTCTGTAACTTAGCTACATAATCTAATCTCGATTCCACCCGATAAAACCCCAACTCTATCAATTAACTCAATTTCGGCTTAAATTGTTAAACTACCGAACCCCAAAACATTCAAACAACCACATGGAACAAACCTATCTTACCATCAACAAATTCAGAATTTCAATAACATATCAAGCATGATCATCAATCTACCATGGGATTGGGGAAAATCCCTCTACCTAGAATTCATGCAATGTACCAATTTCGACCCGTTTCTCCCCCCCCCCCTCCCCCCCTTACCTCGATAGCTCGATCAAGTTGAGGAAGAATTTGAAGAATGTTAAACTTGGCTTCCCTTCTTCCTCCTCCTTGATTCTCCTCTTCAATTTCTCTCTTCCTTTTGAACTCGCTCTTCTTCTTCCCTTTCTATCGTGTTTCTCCTTTTCCTTTTTTCCAACTCACCAAAAATACCCCTTCCTATTTTCTTTTCCTTATTAATAATAATAATAATAATAATAATAATAATAATAATAATAATAATATTAATAATAATATTACCATTATCTATTAAATTATTATCACTAATAATTATATTATTATTATCAAAGTCCAAAGTTAGTAACCAATCTCCATACTTAAGGGCACTTAATATCGCCCTCAAACACACTCCCCATAAAAAGGTACACTGAAATTAAAATAACACCGAAAAAGACTAGATAATTAAAATGGGTGTTACAACTCTCCCCCACTTTAATTATTTTCGTCCTCGAAAATTACCTGATGGAAACAATTCCGGATACGCAACCCGCATCCTGCTTTCCAATTCCCAGGTCACACTGCCACCTGCAGCACCTCCCCAAACCACTTTCACCAAAGCTATCTCCTTCCCTCGGAGTTGCTTCATCTTACGATCTTCGATCCTCAACGGCATCGTCTCAACGGTAAGATTCTTCCTGGCTTGAACTTTATCTCTCTGAATCACATGAGATGGATCCACGATATACTTTCGAAGTTACGACACATGAAACACGTCATGCAAATTCGAAAGCTCAGACGGCAACGCCACCCTATAAGCCACAACACCAATCCTCTGCAAAATCTGATACGGTCCAATAAACTTCAGATCTATCTTCTTGGATTTCAATGCACGACCCACACCGGTCACTGGGTTAACTCTCAGGAACACGTGATCACCTTCACTGAATTCCAGTTCTTTTCTTCGATTATCATGATAACTCTTCTGCCTATCCTGAGACGCTTTCATTTTCTCACGAATCATCTGAATTGTCTCAGTAGTCTGTTGTACAATCTCTGGTCCCAATACTACATTCTCACCTGTCTCATACCAACACAAAGGAGTTATGCACCTCCTACCATAAAAAGCCTCAAAAGGTGCCATTCCGATACTAGAATGGTAACCGTTGTTGTACGTGAACTCGATCAATGGTAAATGAGTATCCCACGCACCACCTTTTTCCAACACACAAGCCCTCAGCAAATCCTCCAATGTTTGAATAGTCCTCTCTGACGGACCATCAGTTTGTGGATGATAAGCTGAACTCAGCTTCAACTTAGTACCCAAAGCTTCCTGCAAACTCTTCCGAAATTCTGAAGTGAACCTCGGATCCCTATCTGACACAATACTCTCCGGCACACCATGAAGTTTCACAATCACCCGAATATAAATCTCTGCCAGCTTCTCCAATGGAAAGCTTATATTAACCGGCACAAAATGTGCAGACTTCGTAAGCCGATCCACAATTACCCAAATGACATCAAATCCTCTCGCCGTGTTCGGCAATCCTGTAACAAAATCCATAGTGATACAATCCCACTTCCAAACTGGAATTTCCAACGGTTGCATAAATCCAGAGGGTCTCTGATGTTCCACCTTCGATTTCTAACACGTCAAACAGGCGTAAACAAACTGAGCTATATCCTTTTTCATGCCTGACCACCAAAATATCTTCCTTAAATCATGGTACATCTTAGTAGCTCCCGGATGAATACTCAAACTACTACGATGTCCCTCACTCAGAATTGACTTCTTCAGCTCGTAATTATCCGGCACACAAATCCTGCCTCGGAATCTCAACACACCTGCACTATCCAACTTAAAATCACTATCGGAGTCACTTTCTACTCCAGACATCAAATCCACTAGCTTCACATCTAGCTTTTGGCCTTCTCTAATCAAATCCAAGAAATCGTTGTTCACTTGCAATTTGCCCAACATCACGCAATCTGCCTTAGTCTCACAAACCATGCTCAAAACTCTGAACTGCTCAATAAGTGCCATTTCTTTCACCATCAAAGCCGACATGAATTGCTTTTCTGCTCAAAGCATCTGCTACCACATTTGCCTTTCCTGGATGATAACTCAAACTGAAATCATAATCCTTCAAGAATTCCAACCATCTTCTCTGTCTCATATTTAGCTCCTTCTGATCAAACATATACTTCAGACTCTTATGGTCGCTGAACACCTCAAACCTTGAACCATACAAATAGTGCCTCCAGATCTTTAACACAAAAACTACTGCAGCCAATTCAAGATCATGAGTAGGATAATTCCTATCATGCACCCTCAGTTGCCGCGAAGCATACGCCACCACCTTACCATTCTGCATAAGAACTCCGCCTAATCCCATCTTAGACGCATCACAGTACACCACAAACGGTTCGCTCAGAGTCGGCAATACTAACATCGGTGTCGTAGTCAATCTCTTCTTCAATTCTACAAAGCTCTCTTCACAAGCAGCATCCCACACAAAAACTTGGTTCTTTCTCGTCAACTGAGTAAATGGCAACGCCAAAGTAGAAAAACCTTCGATAGTACCCTGCCAAACCCAAAAAGCTTCTAACTTCCGTTGCTGATTTCGGCGGTTCCCACTGCAACACTGCACTCACCTTGGATGGATCTACTGATATACCATCACCAGATATTACATGGGCCAAGAAACTCACTGTCTTCAACCAGAACTCACACTTAGACAGTTTCACAAATAGCTTATTATCCTTTAGTACCTGCAAAGCAATTCTCAAATGCCCTGCATGCTCTTCCTCAGACTTAGAATAAATCAGTATATCGTCAATGAACACAACAATAAACTGATCCAAGTAAGAATGGAAGATTAAGTTCAGATACTCCACGAACACTCCCGGCGCATTAGACACTCCAAAAGGCATTACCACATATTCGTAATGTCTGTATCGAGTTCTAAATGCGGTCTTCTAAATATCACCTTCTTTCACTCTGATCTAATGGTAACCCGACCTCAAATCAATCTTACTGAACACCCGAGCTCCCACCAACTGATCCATCAAATCATCAATCCTTGGAAGAGGATATTTATTCTTAATGGTCACTTTATTCAACTGGCGGTAATCGATTCACATACGCATACTACCATCCTTCTTCTTCACCAACAACATTGGAGCTCCCCACGGCGACACGCTCGGCCTGATAAACTTTCTATCCAATAACTCTCCAATCTGAGACTTCAATTCAGCCAATTCCACTGCCGACATCCTGTACGGCGCCATAGAGATAGGCCTCGTACCAGGTACAAGATCAATGCTAAAATCAACTTCTCTCTTCAGAGGTAACTCTGTAATATCGTCAGGGAACACTTCAGGAAATTCATTCACCACCGCTAACTCCTTCAGTGACGCTTTGCTGTCAATAGATAATGATGCAAATAAAGCAAACATTTTAGCTTCGTCCTCCAACAAGATCCTCAATTCCTTACTAGACAAGGAATCCACCAATGCTTCTTCCTCCGGCGTAAGAAACAACAAAACCTTCCGAAAGCAATCGATGTAGACTCGGTTGAACTCCAACCAGTTCATACCTAGAATAACATCCAACTTACCAAGGGGCAAGCAAATCAGATCCACTCCAAAATCTCTACCAAAAATAGTCAGTGGACACTTCAAACACATCAAAGAAGTAGTCACTGAACCAGCAGAGGGAGTCTCAATAGTCATCCGCCTCTCAAGAGTAGTCGGCACCAAACCTAACCTCTTCACATAATCAACAGAGATGAACGAGTGGGTTGCACCCGTATCAATAATAGCAGACAAGGGAACATTATTGATGAAACAAGTACCTTGGATAGAACGCTCCTCACTGGCAGCTTGAGTTCCCACCACCGCAAACACTTTACCACTGGTCTGAGACACCTGAGACGACTTCATCTTCTTACAATGCATACTGATATGACCCTTCTCACCACAGTTATAACAGGTAGGCATAGCGACCCGAAAATCAGCTACCACATGGCCTAGCTTACCACACTTGAAACACTTCTTCACCTCATGAGGACAATCATTAGCACGATGACCCGCGCCACCGCACCGGAAACATCTCCCACCAGCAGACGCTTTCCCTTCTCTAGGCTTCTTATCAGCAGCAGCCTTAAACTTCCCCTTATCAGCAGGAACACTGTAAGGAGTACCCCCAAACCTCTGCTTACCCTTATGGTCATTCGCAGCCTTGTAGTGTGCAATCCTAGCCCGATTATCATTATCATAAATCCTGCTTCTACTTATCAGCTCAGGGTAATCCTTAAT